>CM059310.1:9030000-9120000 GCA_030340665.1 Neosalanx taihuensis
AGAAGGCCACACCCCCATCTGGGATAGAGAGCAGAAGGCCACACCCCCATCTGGGATAGAGAGCAGAATGCCACACCCCCATCTGGGATAGAGAGCAGGGGGCCACACCCCCATCTGGGATAGAGTAGAAGGCCACACCCCCATCTGGGATGGAGAGCAGAAGGCCACACCCCCATCTGGGATAGAGAGCAGGGGGCCACACCCCCATCTGGGATAGAGTAGAAGGCCACACCCCCATCTGGGATAGAGTAGAAGGCCACACCCCCATCTGGGATAGAGAGCAGAAGGCCACACCCCCATCTGGGATAGAGTAGAAGGCCACACCCTCATCTGGGATAGAGAGCAGAAGGCCACGCCCCCATCACAAGGCCACACCCCCCATCCCAAGGCCACGCCTCCATCAGAAGGCCATGCAGAGATGCTGGTCTTCGCTCATGTCCTCCAGTGTGTGAAGGTGACTCTGACCATCATGTGTGTTTCTGGTTCTTCTTCACCAGCGTCATTCCTCCTCACCCTGGTTTATCACCTCAGTATTTCAGGGAGGAGACAGGGGGGGCCTGGAAACTTCTGGAACTGTCAGTTAGACGTCTTCATTTCTCCAGGCTGTCGTATTATATTCACGCTACTTTAAGCAACACACCGTATACCTTAACACACAGTCCATTACTCTCCATACTGCTTAGCTTAGCATAGTGTCTATAGCTCTCCAAACAGCATAGCTTAGCATACAGTCTACAGCTTTCCATACAACATAGCTTAGCATATAGTCTATAGCTAACCCTACAGAATAGCTTAGCATACAGTCTGTAACTAAACCCATAGCATAGCTTAGCATACAGTCCATGCTAACCCTACAGCTCTCCATAGCTGTCTGCAGCAGAAGAGGCCTGCTAACAGCTATCAGGTTCCTTCAGCTCAGTAAACACCAAACGAGGGCAAGGCTGCAGTTTGTTTTTATGTTAGCCCACCCACACACACACACACACACACACACACACACACACACACACACACACACACACACACACACACACACACACACACACACACACAGACACACACCCACAGATACACACCCACGGACACACACACACAGACACCCCCTCCACACACACACACATACCCACAGACACACACACACACAGACACCCCCTCCACCCACAGACACCCCCTCCACACACACACACACACACCCACAGACACAGACACACACACACATGTTGCGCCTCTAGCCAACCTCCCTGGGATGGAACGAAGGGATGTGATCTCAGAGAGAGAGGGAGAGAGAGAGAGAGAGAGGGGGGGGGGAGAGAGAGGGAGAGAGAGAGAGAAGGAGAGAGAGAGAGGGAGCTCTTGGCCACAGTCATGGAAAGGGGGAGGGATATGACCTCAGCCTGAGAAGGGAGGGAAGGAGACCTAGTAAGTGTGATTCTGGATGAAAACATCTGAAAAAAAGAAGTGAATACTTAAGTTATATGATTCCAGTGCTTTATTTACCCTGATCCGTGTTAGCAGCATAATGAACAGAGACGTAAGGAGGTTCAGTTGCCTTGACAGAGCAACAAAGAGAGAGAGGGAGATAAGGGAGAGTGCAGAGCTCTCTATTAGACTGGGATAAGAGCTGGATTAGATACTGACGGTGAGGTCACAGGGTGGAGGCAGAGGCCCTTAGAGAGTGAGGGAGGGACAGACAGGGAGTGAGGGAGGGAGAGAGATACAGGGAGTGAGGGAGAGAGATACAGGGAGAGAGGGAGAATATACAAAGAGAGTTAGAGAGGAAGAGAAAGACAGAAAGAGAGATAGGGAGAGAAACAGCAGGAAAGAGAGGGAGGGAGAGAGAGATAGATACAGAGAAAGAGAGAGAGAAAGAGAGAAATGGACAGAAAGAGAAAGACAGAGTGAGAGGAGATACAGAGACAGTCTCTCACAGCAGAGCCTGAGGTTATAAGGTTCCTTCACCCTTCAGCCCACTCACTGTTTTCTCTTCATTGTTCTCGTCTGAACGTGGAGATCCCCCCCCCCTCCCCCAGCCCATGCTGGACCCCTGCTCTCGTTCCCAGGCGTGTGTCCTGCCATATGAGGTCATTTCCTGTTGTGGAAACAAGGAAATAGTCCTGGCTCGAGGGGCTGTGGGGATAGCTAGTGGGAAAACCATGTGTCATTCTTCAGACTATCAGCCCTCCTCTTGATCACAGCACCCCCTACCCCCCCTACCCCACCTCACCCCTCACCCCCTGCCCACTACCCCCCCTCCTGCCCGGAGGTTTGGGAGCCAGCCTGTCTCATATCACTGATGGTTCACAGACTCTACCATGTGTGAGTGATCTGCCACTCTGTGACCAGTAAGAGGGGCAGATAGAGATGTTTGGGGTTGCTAGTGACTACGGTGTCTTGTGTTCCAGGAAGATGCCCCAGCCAAGCCATCGGTGGCGGAACTGGCTGGAAAGTTCAAAGGTCACGCACCACCCAACCCCACTGGAAATGAAGGGGTGAGATACATCTGAATCTTTCTGTACAGAGTTTCTATACAGAGTGAATGGTCTCTGTGACTAGGCATTCATTTGGATGGATGGGCAAGATTGATTCATTCCTGGAGTTGGTGTGTATCGTATTGGTTCAGACCCTAGTGTGTGTGTGTGTTGTGTTGGTTCAGACCCTAGTGTGTGTGTGTTGTGTTGGTTCAGACCCTAGTGTGTGTGTGTGTGTGTGTGTGTGTGTGTGTTGTGTTGGTTCAGACCCTAGTGTGTGTGTGTGTGTGTGTTGTGTTGGTTCAGACCCTAGTGTGTGTGTGTGTATCATATTGGTTCAGACCATAGTGTGTGTGTGTGTGTGTGTGTGTGTGTGTGTGTGTGTATCATATTGGTTCAGACCCCAGTGTGTGTGTGTGTGTGTGTGTGTGTGTGTGTGTGTGTGTGTATCATATTGGTTCAGACCATAGTGTGTGTGTGTGTGTGTATCATATTGGTTCAGACCCTAGTGTGTGTGTGTGTGTGTGTGTGTGTATCATATTGGTTCAGACCATAGTGTGTGTGTGTGTGTATCATATTGGTTCAGACCCTAGTGTGTGTGTGTGTGTGTGTGTATCATATTGGTTCAGACCCTAGTGTGTGTGTGTGTGTGTGTGTGTGTGTGTGTGTGTGTGTGTGTGTGTGTGTGTGTGTGTGTGTTCAGAGCAAGCCAGTCAGGAGACGTCCTCCTCGAACCCTACAGATCCCTACCAAACCCCCGGGACAGGGGGAGGAGGAGGAAGAGGTGAGAGGGGCGGGGCGGGGGTGTGGGGGGGGGAGGTGTCTGTGTGTGTTTGTGTGTGTGTTTTCTCACTCTTGGCACTTTCTTGTCTGTGTCAGCCAACGAAAGAAATCAAAGTTGTTGTCATAGTAGCAAAACTATAAAGTTGGACTGATTCCAAACCTGGTGTATAACACAGTAAAGGTAACGTCTACAGCCTTGTCCTACATCCCCATGTCGTGTGTTTCAGAAACCAGCCCTAACCAGCCCACTTCCTGCTAAGACGAAGAGAAACTCGGCTCTTATTGAGAAACTTCAGGTTGGTGCGAGTGTGTTGCGGTTAGAAAACAGTGACTTGTTCCTCTGTTTTTAAGATGCACCTTCCGTCTTAAGCATGTTAGGCTGGGAAGGATCTCAGAGATCTGAGAGATCTCTCTCTTAAGAGGATCTCAGAGTAACGGTTTGGACAGAAACAAGCAAGGCAGCACCACTGTGGGTCAGTCGCTAGCATGTGCTGCCCTCTGCTGGTTGTAAAGGAGAAGTGCAGTCAGACTTCACACACTGTTATGGGCTCAGTCCCACTGTTCAGGTTCAGAGTAAAAATTGCGAGCTGCCATTTCCTAGCACAGTCCCAACTCTGAAGCTCTGTCTAGTGAAAAACAATGTTGAAGTTCAATCCAGCATTTCTCTCTTCTCTCTCTTCTTTCTCTCTTCTCCACCCCCCTCTCTCTTCTTTCTCTCTTCTCTCCCACTCTCTCTCTCTCTTCTTTCTCTCTTCTCTCCCCCTCTCTCACTCTCTCTCCCTCCTCCCCCCCTCCTCTCTCTAGGCTAACCTGGCTTTATCTCCCACCGCCCTCCACCCCTCCCCTAAGAGCCCTGGATTGAGGCTCTTCCCCCAGTCCTTCACCCCCCCCTCCCCCAGCTCCATCAAGCCCATTATCCCGGCAACGCCAACCTCTCCTGGGTGCATGGCGGGCCCCCCTCGGCCTGGGGGGGAAGAGGAGGCCCCAGCCACCTTCCAGACCCCCGCCTCCCCCACGGAGGGGTCCCTGCTGCCCAGCATCAACAAGGTGTGTGTTCTTGTGTCACAATGTGCGTGTGTGTGTGTGTCACAGTGTGTGTGTGTGTCACAGTGTGTGTGTCACAGTGTGTGTGTGTCACAGTGTGTGTGTGTCACAATGTGTGTGTCACAGTGTGTGTGTCTGTGTGTGTGTCACAGTGTGTGTGTGTCACAGTGTGTGTGTGTGTCTGTATGTGTGTGTCACAGTGTGTGTCACAGTGTGTGTCACAGTGTGTGTGTGTGTGTGTCTCACAGTGTCTGTGTGTGTGTCACCATGTCTTGCTCTTCTGTCTCTCCAGAGTAGAGCCCGCGTCTCTCTCCGGCGACGCCCACCCTCCCGACGACACAGGAAGTCCAGCAGCGGAGAGGAAGTGGGCGGGGCCACGGGTGAGGACACGCCCCTCTCCAACCCCGACGGTCCAGAAGCAGGGGGGAAGGAGGTCTTTGAAGGAGAGGAGGAAGATGGGGTCATCGCTTCCTCCAGAGATGACACCAGCGTAAAGGACCCATCAGGGACGGACCTGGGGGACCAGACCTCCACAGAGCCCCAGGCAGAGGAGGCCCGGGGGGGGAGGGAGGACAGGGAAGGAGGGGAGGGTCTGGGAGAGGAAGCTTTGCCCAAGGACAGGGTGAAGGAGCGCTGTAAAGAGGAGGGAGAGAAGAACCCTGAAGAAAAGAAAGAAGACAAGGTGATCGGAACATTAATATCAACTCGACATTAATGAATGTTTCACAGTATCGTAGGAAGAGCTATGGACTGTAAGCTTAGCTACTCTGTGCTTAAAATATAGGCCAAATATAAAACAAATCTTACAGAAATGAATCCTTTTTTGTTGTTGAGATGTTTGTGTTCATGAGCAGTTCCACTGACTGTGCGGTTGTTCTCTCCATCGTAGACAACAGTCAACTGAAGAGATGACAGGACTCTTCACACCCCTGACTGGGGGCGTGGGAGACCCTGTGTTGTGCCCTGACCTTCACCCCCTGTCACCACCCCTGACACGCCCTGTCACCACCTCCTGCCACACCCACCTCCACCACCCCCCCCCCCCCCCCGTCACCCTCTTACCCCCCCCCTCCACCTCAGGCCCAGGACTTCCTCCACCCATCCTGGTTCATTTTGTATTATTTGGCGTCTTAAGCAGGGTTTGGATGCGGCACACGTGATTGGACGTTGGTTTCATATCATCCTGACCTGTGACCTGTCTGAAACAATGCCAAGTTTGGAACTGGAACTCTCAGTCCAGCGGTGTTCTAGAATGTCTGTGTCTGAACATCAGCCTGAATTGTACTTTTTTCCTTGTTCTTTTGCCAAAAAGAACTGTCATTATTTAGATTTTTTGGTGTTTTATTTTTCAACTGCATTTTATTTAATTGTTTCAACCATGTGAAACTTCTCTGTATCACATTCTTAAAAAAATGAATGCAGGTTTATTTATGACATGTGAACGATATTCATGATTTCAAGATTTAGAGGAATTTTAAAATTTTTTTTACTGTAAGTGCAAGGCTAATTATTTACATTTCACCATATATGTAGTATACTATAGTATCCACAGGGGGCAGTGTTGCAGGGCAGAAGTTAGTTTGAATTGTGCCAAATGCTAATGAATTTAAATCACCTCAATGTCGTTTTATTGCTGTGAATTAGTCAGCTTGCTCTCATTCTGAGAGTAAAAGGTCGATTAAGGACATTGTCCAGTTTTTTTCAGTCAATTTGGCATTTTCACAAACTGTTTTCTGTTCTCGGATGTCGTACTTGACTTAGATGTGTAGAAGTGTGAGTTTCCTGTGTGTGTGTGTGCAGTAAACTATATTCTGCATACCTGTTCTAATGGTGTTAAGGACATTAAACTTTGTTTGAAGGAAAATGTCAAATTGACTGCTGCTCTGGCCTGTAAACAGGCTTTTAATCCACTGGAAATTACCAGTGATGGTGGTTTAATACCAGCAATCTGGTTAATCTTTGTATGAAACTGTAGGAAAAGCAAAATCCTACTTTAGCAACGTTTTTTTTTTTTTTTTTTACTTCCTGTTTGTCAAACTGCCAAAGGCCAAATCTGTATTTTTTGATGCGCATCATCCTTGAAAGACGATTTAGAGATTATAAACTGTGCTTTCTTTACTGTAACTAATGATGTCATAAAATTAAGATTTTTCTAATCGACTGTATTGTCAGTAATACGACAAATTGAAATACAGAATGATTCATTATGTATATACTGTACGTATATATATCAGCTTTTCATTGAACATGTGGGGAAACATCTTTGATCCTGAACCAGTACAGGATGTGTCTTAGATACACCCAGATCACATCACAGCCACACCGTGTTAAATGTTGAATACATCGACCCAAATGTGCTCTCTGATAGGCTAATCACTGTAAAACACCGTCCAGAGAGGAAGGACAGTCTGTCGACAGCAAAATGTCCTTCCTGTTCTGGACGTTCAGCCGTGGAAGACTTCTCTGTTCCTGGAAGGAGTCGAGCTAGAAAAAGCTGAAATTAAATCACTGGATTCCAAAGAAAAGGATTAGATCAAGTTAATTAGTCACACTTGAGGGCTGTCTGTGTTCCTGTACAGTAGCTTTATTACTGATCACAGTGTAACACCTCCAGGCAGATGTTGCTTAAGCCAGGGATGAAACCTTGAGCTTCACACGGTTGATTTAAGGATACTTAATCGCCATGGAAACGGGAGACTTTTCTATCAGGAAGTGACGTGCCAGACAATCAAGAACCAATAATGTCCGGTTCCGACAGTAATCAAGCAGTTAGCGTCAGATTTGTACTTAATGCCATGGAACAATTTGCCATTCGAACAAGGTCACAGATGATCCAGATACAATCCAGCTACTAGTGTTCTACATTAATAGATACATCAAATCAGGGTGATGCAAGATGATTAATGCAACTGTCTTTATCAAAGACTGTCTGGAAGGTCTAGAACAAGCTGGATGTCTGCACACAGCCCTGGTCATGAGCACGATCAGGACCTGTATCTGGATACAGCATGAACACCAAACAGTGTCTTTCTGTAGGTTTCTATTCCCTGATTCACATCAGGAACAGGAGAGTCATAACATACCAAAGCATGCGGGTCAGTGGAGGGGCTAGTACCAGGGTGGCCATGGCCACCCCAATCCCCTTTTGGAGGTGCCCCTGACCGCAGGTACTGGAAGCCGTGTTTGACCTCAGCCTCCTCCATGTCTCTAGATTGGTATTTCTGAAGAGGCAGGGGAGGAAGTGGGTGGCAGGATCTCCTTGCTGACGCAGGAGAAAGTCCTGGGTGGAGGCAGAAGTTGAGGCGGGTTATATAACTCTGATTCGATACCAGCACCCATGCATGAGTGCATGTCAAAGGCGTGGTTCAGTGTGAGGTGATGAGGGAGGGAGGAGGGAGGGAGCTGGTGTTATCTAATTAGGGAGCTATCTTAAGTGTTTCCAATGTCCCAAGAAGGTTCTAAGAGGTTTATAGACTCTTGAGTTCTGCTGTTTGCCCCGGGACCATCCTGCACAGATAGTCCACAGGGCTTGCAGCCACTGCACGACCAGAACAAAACTCATTCTCCTGCTTCCCTCTGCTTTTCTCCCTGGTCTCCTGGACTCTTTCTCTCCCTTCGCTGGTCCGTCTCTGAGGAACAGGCTCAGGGGAAAAATCCAGGACACCACCATCCCTTTTCTACTGACTCCCATCCTTCCCTGCAGAGGCTGCAACCTCCAGCCCAGCCACCCCTGCTCTCCCCTGCAGAGCCATGGGGAACCACGGGTCCAATCTGGATGATATCCTGGCAGAGGACATGCACCACTGGTACAACAAGTTCATGAGGGAGTCTCCGTCTGGTCTCATCACCCTGTTTGAGCTGAAGGCCATCCTGGGGCTGCAGGGGATGACTGAGGACGCCAACAGCTACGTAGACCAGGTGTTCTTCACCTTCGACATGGACGGGGTGAGTCCCAACTGCAAGCTTGCCTTCAGATACGCAGGCGGGAATGTTGGGGGGGAGTCAGTGATGGTTTATAGGAAGGAGGTGGAAGATGTAGTCTGTCTAAGACGTGCAAGAGACAGCAGACCTGTCTAGAGTTCTGCCAGGATCCAAAATGAACGTCGTGCAATGTGTGTTCACTGACAGCAATCGCACGCTTATCCAAACGATCAAGCATCAATTCGATCGATCGTTGATTTTGGAGGATTCATGCAACTCTGGTTTCATTGGAAAGGTGAAAGGTCAGAGATGGTTAAAACCCAAGACACCTAATGTGCTCGGATATGGAGCTAAGTAAGAGATGTTCTCCAGGAGGGGCATGTTCTAATGAGCTTACACTGGCAGGGTACATGTGCTGGATCCCATTTAGGCTCTCAGTTCGAAGGTTAACCTAAAGGGATTTGCCTCTGCCTGTGTGTGTGTGTGTGTGTGTGTGTGTGTGTGTGTGTGTGTGTGTGTGTGTGTGTGTGTGTGCGTGTGTGAGTGTGTTTGTGTGTGTGCGTGAGAAAGAGAAAAGAGAAATAGAGAAAACGAGAGTTAGAAAGAGAGGGAGAGAGCTGCTTAATGGGGAATCCCTACCATTTGTCTGTAGATGAGCTCTTTATCACCTAGCAGGGCATAACCTTGTGATGATGTCACTTCCTCTCGGGGGGGAGGGGGGGGGCTGGTTTGGTCTAAGTGCTGTAATGGTCAATACTTGATCCAGATCCATTAGATTTGAAGTACAGCTGTTTATGTTATGTGAACTGATGTTTCTCTGAACCTCTTTCTCCCTTTTTTCCTCTCTAACCTGTACAGGACGGCTACATAGACTTTGTGGAATACATTGCTGCTGTAAGTCTAATGCTAAAAGGAGAAATCAACCAGAAATTGAAGTGGTACTTCAAACTTTTCGACCAAGACGGAAACGGGAAGATCGACAAAGATGAACTGGAAACAATCTTCAAGGTAAATGTTTGGGTTTTGTTTTTGACACATTCCAGTATCTGTTATGATCAGTTTATTTGGAAGGTTAGCAAATCAGACAGATCTGTGGTGATCCGTACTGAGGAATCAGAGATGAAAGATTAAGTTGTTTCACCACTGAGAGACTCACAGTCCTCTCGGACGCTCAAGTTCACCCGATGGGGAAGCTGAACGACACCCTACCTGATCCGAACACACCTAGTGATATCCACTGAGATTAATTGTGAGAAGTAGGTTGGATTTAGAACCTAAATTAGTCAAGGCCACCTAATCTTTGAATGAGCTCATCCAATCAGTGACATCCAATGGTGTTCTGAGTGAGGTCATAGATGGACGGCCTCAATTGCGCTCTGACCTCATTGGTTCATCCGTCTGTAGAAGAGGACATTATTTATTTATTTTTAATATCATGATTACGTAATCATGATTACTGATTATTTATCACAGTACCTACTTATATGCACTTGTATGTGTTTTTTTATTCTAGGAAACTAGAATAAAATGTGAATGAGTAAACCAATACTTTGTAAACTTTTTTAGAAAACAAAGTAAGTAAGTCTCAATGTTGTCCTCAGGCTGTACAGGATATCACACGCAACCATGAGATCATCCCAGAGGAGATCGTCTCTCTCATATTCGAGAGGATTGATGTGAACGGAGAAGGTAAGTTTGTTCAAATCCCACCTTTAAACTCAGGTGCTGCCTTCTGGGTCGCTGTGACGCATCGTTGGCACCGCCAAGGATTAACAAGAGTCAGGTAGCTCAGCGGTTTAAAGCTTTGGGCTCATGATCGGAAGGTTGTGAGTTCAAGTCCCGGCTGTGACTTCGTGTCCTTGGGCAAGGCACTTCACCCTACTTGCCTTGGAGGAAATATCCCTGTACTTGCAATAAGTTGCTCTGGATAAAAGTGTCTGATAAATAGATATATATATATTTAACATACCACAGGATGTCATGAGAGCTCTGCTGACCGTAACTGATCCTGTTCCCCTGCAGGTGAGCTGACTCTGGAGGAGTTTATAGATGGAGCGAAGGGCCATCCAGACATCATGGACATGCTGAAGAAGATGATGGACTTGACTCCTGTGCTCATTATCATCGTTGAGGGGCGGCAGACTGGATAGGAGGGGAACACCTGGGAAGTGAGAGGAGGAGAAGAAAAACATCCTGAACATTTATACTGTTTAGAAATACTTTTTTTCTTGGATTACCTTCACAAAGAACCAAAGGAAGCGTGTTACAAGAAGTAGCCAAAGCCAAAGATATGAAGCACACCTGGGGGAGGAGCACACCTGGGGGAGGAGCACACCTGAGGGAGGAGCACACCTGAGGGAGGAGCCACCTGGGGGAGGAGCACACCTGGTGGAGGAGCACACCTGGTGGAGGAGCACACCTGAGGGAGGAGCATACCTGGTGGAGGAGCACACCTGAGGGAGGAGCACACCTGAGGGAGGAGCACACCTGAGGGAGGAGCCACCTGGGGGAGGAGCACACCTGGTGGAGGAGCACACCTGGTGGAGGAGCACACCTGAGGGAGGAGCATACCTGGTGGAGGAGCACACCTGAGGGAGGAGCGCACCTGAGGGAGGAGCACACCTGAGGGAGGAGCACACCTGGAGGAGGAGCACACCTGGTGGCGTCCCCAGCTTCCTGCCCAGTGAGGTCCCCAGCTTCCTGCCCAGTGAGGTCCCCAGCTTCCTACCCAGTGAGGTCCCCAGCTTCCTGCCCAGTGAGGTCCCCAGCTTCCTGCCCAGTGAGGTCCCCAGCTTCCTGCCCAGTGAGGTCCCCAGCTTCCTGCCCAGTGAGGTCCCCAGCTTCCTACCCAGTGAGGTCCCCAGCTTCCTGCCCAGTGAGGTCCCCAGCTTCCTGCCCAGTGAGGTCCCCAGCTTCCTGCCCAGTGAGGTCCCCAGCTTCCTGCCCAGTGAGGTCCCCAGCTCTGGGAAGTCCCTGCAGCCATCATACTCTCTGGCCACCCAGAGACAACCTGCCCTTGGACTGTTTCCGATCCTCCTAATGCTGTAAAGGGTTCAGGGACTGAGCTGCACCACCCCACCCTACCCCGCCTCACCCCACCTCACCCCACCCCACCTCACCCAGCCCAGCCGGGATTTACAGCTTCGTCATGGCAACGTAGGTGCTTATTTTAAGAGGGATTGCAGACTGACCCAAGCAGATCTCTTTTGTTCGTTTGATCTACAGAAATCGTTCCTGTCTGGACGAGTACAGGCCAGACTGTTGCCTGTCCAAATATGTCCACGCTGGATGTCAATCAAACACTGTCAGAGAACCACTTTCTCTTGATTCCTCCAGCTGGCAACGCAAGCAAGCAAGCATGCTGCACATGCTGCACATGCTCAGATCTGCATGGTGTGACTGAGTCACTTAAACGATTCACATTTTGACTCTCTGTCTGTATCTAAACCTCCAGCTAAACTTCCTCCAGTCCTTCTTTATAGCTGGTTTAAGATTCTCGTTTAACGTCACAAACGTTGGCAGTATTGTTTATTCGAATCATTTCAATACTGCTACTGATCAAGCCATCAGACTAATATATATCAGTACGTTGCTCAGCAACAGAGGTAGATAATACGCAATCACAACCTTTCTGATGCCTGCAGTCGGATTTTATTACACGATTCACTTTGTAGTAAGACTGATTGTTTTGGGTTCTCTGTGAGGAATTCACCAAGCTACAGAAAGTTGTTAAGTTGTGTCTTTTTATCAATTTTTTTTATTCAGACAATGGAAGGTATCTATTATAGCATAAAGATGTTGTACATAATGATGCGAATGTTTTATAAAGATGTAAATTCTGACATTTTGCTGGACGTACTGAGGGTATTCATGACGAGGATTGTAAGATTGATTTCTAAAAAATGCATTTGTTGCCTTATCTATAAACCAATTAAAAAAGAATAAGCAAAAACAAAACTACAAATTATTTGATACCTTAATTAATTAGAATTTTTCACTTCAAAATATACAAAACAGAGTTTGAATTTAAGGATTACATCCCATACTGACCCTAAAATGTCTTTATATTTGGTCCATTGTTGGAGATATTATTTAAAGATTTTCCCCTAAACCTCCCTGTTCTCTCCTTCAGCTAGTCCAGTGAGGATATTACTAGACTGAACTCTGCCCCTGCTGAAGGTAATAATATCTGCTTACTCCCTGCATCTCTGAGCCAAGGTCTGTAAAAGATCTAATCCCATAACCAAACTGGATTACCTGATGGTTAAACCAACCACCATAATGCATAGTCCATAATCTCAAAATCACCTGTGACATTACTGCTCCCAAAACACACCGCCACAAATACCCACACAAGTGAACGCCCAGTGTTTAGAGAAAGACACACTACCTGTACACACACTGAGCTCTTCACAGGTGAAGCGCTTCGATACCTGGACACACCTGTTCTCACACCAACACCTTCCCCTCCCCCTCCCCCCCAGAGACCGGTTGCTAAGCGCTGTTCTTGTCGTTGCCGAGGAGCCCTCCAGAGCGTACGGCAATAGGTCAGAGTTCGCCGGGGTTCGGGGGGAGACGAGCTCTCACAAGCGTTTGTGTTTGTCCGCCGGCCGCCGCAGCAAAGACGCGTACAGGAGGAGGAAGGAATAGGCCACGCCCACTGAGCAGTACACCGACGTCACCAGCAGGGGGATGAAGGGTAAGGTCTGTTGCCACGGCGACAGCGGGTACAGGATCTCACAGATAATCTCCACAGCGACGAGGCCAAGGAGGTAAGAAACTTCCAGAAGGTGCAGAAGGGGACCCTGGCCACTGGGAGAGAGAAACAGAGAAATCTGCAATCTTATATGGAAAGAATCATTACTTTCATCCCTTAAATCGACGAAGCTTTACTGATGAGCTGAACAGCAGCGTTAAGTGTTGACCTCTGGTCTGTGAGGGATCTCAGGTATCTTTAGACCAACACAACCTTCCAACAGCACCAGCTGACCTGAAGAGCTTCCTCAAGGAGGAGCAGCTGTAGAGGGTGAACAGGAGCATGAGCATCACTTTGATTGGCAGCTCTGTAGGAGGAGAGCAGAGGATCAGCCTCATGCCCTGCAGATCAGAGGAAACACACACAAGACCAGAGGCACCAGCGACACAGGTGACCGCTCACAGGCCCCGCCCCCCTCACCTGCAGGCGTGAAGAGAAGCGGGAACAGAGAATAGTGTCCGGTGGTGGCCAGCATCAGGAAGATCCTAGCATCCTCTCTGCTCTCCACCGCTAGTATGCTGTTAAACACAAGAGGGATGAAGCACTGCGTCAGAATAAACACAGCATGGCTTCTAGTGGTAGAAAGGTTTCAGAGGTAGTCATCTGGACAGTCATGTAGTCACGACAACTATGGAACACTCCTGGATGAATAGGGGTCTACACTGACTTATGACTTCTCAAGACAACAACTAGCAGTCGATCAGCCTCTCTCCTCCCTGGTCCTCGGGCCTCACCTGAGGGGCAGGATGGCGATCAGGATGGCCTTCTCATGGACGTGCCAGCCGAACATGAAGGTGCTGAGGGCACAAACCACCAGGCAGCGCAGGAAACCACGGCAGCCACGGGGACGGAGCCAGATGCTCGCCAACGCGGGCTGAGGAGACGCAGGAGGGAGACGATGGTCATGATATGAAACACACACACAAACACAAACACACACAGACAGACACAAACAGCACAGACAAGCATCTATCCTGTCTGATCGGCTGATGTTTCTCTGGCACTGAGCTGTTGGTAGAACAGATGCCCAGGATCGCACAGTGTTCCTGGATGAACGACACCAGACTGAAGCAGAGGCTGTGATGGGGGAGAGAGCAGCCAGAGAGATCAGCCAGAGAGAGCAGCTCACCAGGACAGACAGCAGAGTGCAGATGAGGGTGATGGAGGGGGAGATGGAGGGGAGGACAGAGTGCTGGAACTCCTGAACCAATCCGCCGGTCATCGAGGCTTCTGGAAGCTTCTTTGCATCCAGCAGCTTGAGACGCACCCCTGTGGAACAGACACAGCATATCATCCCTCAATGAAAACACTTAACTCTACTGGACTAATGAAATAAGCACAATGCATCGATTATATTCAACAACAAACAAAACACAAACGTACTATACTTGGTGGATCGTAACTGTTCTTATCTGTTAACTGTTCAGGTTAGGGTGGAGGGCGAGCAGAGGCAGGAGGTGAGAGGGATAGGAGCCTCACCCAGGACTGACAGAACCTTATCCAGTCCGTTGTAGAGGGCCCACACGTTGGGGGCCCAGTAGGCGTGGCAGAGGCCTCTTTTGAAGGGAAAGAGTCTGGACAGGACCTGGGGGAGTTGACCCTGTCCACACAGCAGGGGCCAAAAACACAGAGAACAGTGAGGCAGGGGCCACAAACACAGAGAACAGTGAGGCAGGGGCCACAAACACAGAGAACAGTGAGACAGGGGCCAAAACACAGAGAACAGTGGGACAGGGGCCACAAACACAGAGAACAGTGAGACAGGGGCCAAAACACAGAGAACAGTGAGGCAGGGGCCACAAACACAGAGAACAATGAGGCAGGGGCCACAAACACAGAGAACAGTGAGGCAGGGGCCACAAACACAGAGAACAGTGAGACAGGGGCCACAAACACAGAGAACAGTGAGACAGGGGCCAAAACACAGAGAACAGTGAGACAGGGGCCACAAACACAGAGAACAGTGAGACAGGGGCCAAAACACAGAGAACAGTGAGACAGGGGCCACAAACACAGAGAACAGTGAGACAGGGGCCAAAACACAGAGAACAGTGAGACAGGGGCCACAAACACAGAGAACAGTGAGACAGGGGCCAAAACACAGAGAACAGTGAGACAGGGGCCACAAACACAGAGAACAGTGAGACAGGGGCCACAAACACAGAGAACAGAGAGGCGTTCAGACAAGAGGGCCATTAAGATCTCCGTGACAACGGTCGCCAGCAACGTCTCCATGACGGCGTTCACCAGGGGTTCTACTGAAGACTGACTCACCATGGCTATGAAAGGACCGAACGACAGAGCGAAGACTGAGATCACGATGCTGCCCAGAGCCACCAGGCGCAGGGGACTAAAGCTGCTCCACCTCAGGGAACCGTCTGCACACACACAAGAACCAGCACTGATACGAGCCCTCACAACACATTGACATTGAGTCATTTAGCAGACGCTCTTATACAGGGACATTCCCCCCTGCGGTAAGTAGGGTGAAGTGCCTTGCCCAAAGACACAACATCATTTAGCACAGCCAGGGACCGAACCAGCAACCTTCTCATTACCAGCCTGATTCGCTGACCGCTCAGCCACCTGACTCCCCCAGCTCCTCACCTGTGTTGTCCTTGGTGAAACAGTAACTCCTCAGCAGGTAGATGCCGTACGCTGGAGCGACGTACAGGTAGATGTGTTTCAGGTTCAACAAGACGGCAAACAACAAGGCTCCTTCCAAATGTCTGGCCTGATCAAACACAGACAGGTGAGAGGTTAACACAACAATGTGAATTTACAAAAAAAGAAGGTTTTTTTAAATAATTTTTTCTACACAAAATGATACCTGTAAATGTCTTGCGATGGACAGTAGCAAAACACCAAACAGGAACCCATTGTACTGAAAATGTATATCTGTGCACAATGTTAAGGTTTTGATACAGAGAAGGACAAGTCAATGATCTCATCTCAAAACAGAACTGATCAGGACCGAAACGCCTCCTTGATCTCATCACAACGAAGTGAAACGCGTCACCATGACGACTGCGTGGTCGGAGAGAGACGCGAAGGATACGATCGACGATGAGGAGGCCGAAGTTCCAGAGGAGCAGAGCAGCCAGGATGAAGCACGGCTGCTCCAGAAGATCTTTGCTGCTCCTGTTCTGACCGACGCTCCTGCAGCATCTGACAAAAAAAATCAGCGTCTGCTGAATAATTACATGTCAAATGTAACGTAATCCCAAGACCCTTTACCTGGCTACATAACAATAATAATATATAGCTACAAGAGCTCTTTCCCATCTTCCAGACCTTGACACTCACTCTCTGACAGCGTAGATGAAAACAGAGTCAGTCAGGATGACGGAGAGTCTCTGGAAGAGAACTGTGGCTGAACTGGCATAAGACAGATTCTCAACCACCAGCATCTCCTTGTCAAAGTGCTGAGCCACATGGGACAGACCGTATTCAAACCAGGCAAAGAAAGGAGGATAGTCCAGGGTCCATTCTGAGGTATTCTAGAACAGATATAGAATAAAATATATACTTTCTATCAGTTGGTTTGTTTATTGTCTTATTGACTGGCGTGTACTGTGAATTGTTGGAGTAATAGTTGAATAAATGGGTCAATGCGATGATGTTTTCAGTGGGGATTCATTTAAACAGACCTCATAGTACCACCTGGACACTGGTAAAGTGTGGGTGATGGAGAGCCAGTTCCTGTGGACCTCGAAGTCTGTGGAGTGACTGAAGACAAGAAGAGACACTGACAGGTTTTAACTTCTGCAAACACCATGTACATTAGGATCACTTGTAAAATCTAACAACAAACGTTGAATTATATCGGCCTATTCAAATAAGTACCAAATATTTTAATATATTATGTCGTCCATAATTTTTTTGACATTATTTGAGAACTGTGTGTACATTGTCTCGGCAGCTGCTTAATAATATTAAGCGTAATAATAATTAATATGATTAGTAATAATATTAATAATATCAATAAAGTTCCACTGACACTGATGAGGTGGCTGAAGCTAGCAGAGTGATGCTAGTTAGGATGAGCTAACCAGCTTCACAGACTAAATACAGTCTGTCTACAGATTCACTTTAAATCATCGACTTTAAAAATTAATAACGGACTCATCACTGCACGTTGTTCACTTACTAAGCGTTTATCAGAAGACATTTTAAGAAAGAAACTCCGAGAGCCAAAGCAGGAAACCAGCTCATACTGTCATCCATGGGGGCCGCCATGATGGATCCTGTTTTGTAAACAAAACTTTATTGATTCTCTGTTTAAGTCATAAAGTGTTAAAGTGAGATTAGTGATCAGGGACAGAACATCATTAAACTAACTAATGAGAGTTGAACTTATGGATTCATGATAAAACTAGACAGAATATGTCAAGTGACCATTGGAAAGACACATTTGAAGCTGTTACTCATATTACTTAATATTTATATCCGGTGTCAGGAGGCTCCCAGTCTGTACGAAGATCATCAGGCTCCTCCTGCATGTCGCTTTTTACTAATTATCGGGTGGATATAAGATAATATAGGTAACATTTTAATCAGCAATAACTGGATCGCTATTTGCGTACATTTTCAGTCCAAGTTAGTTGATAAACTTTAGATCATGGCCAGGATCAGACACTTAGGAACTGTTCTGCGGTCAGTTTCACGGCAGCTGCACGTTGGGAGTCCTTGGGGACAGAGAAGTGTGAGAGGTGAGTTAGAAAATAAATGAAATCATCAGAAATACATATTACACAACTTAACTGAAAATGTATGCGCTATAACGTGATTCTGTCTCTGTCTGTCTTGTTTCTTGTGATTCTCACCAATAGAGCTCCATTATACAGCACCAGTCGCAGCTTATGACATGAGAAAAGTTGAATTAATCCCCTTAGAGCAAAGAAAACTGACCTTTGACTCACATGCGATGGTCATAGAACTGGAAAACAACGGTAGGAAACATCAGAGTATAAATTGACTGAGTACGACTGCAGGTTCTTCATTTCTGAAATCCCAAGATCCTCAACGATAAGATCATCCATGTTAAAACACTTGTCATCTCTTTAGGTTTTCAAAAGAATCAAGCAGAGCTCATCGTATCAGCTCTAGTGACTTTGACAACAGCGAACATGGATATAGTCTACAAGGATATGGTGACAACAGCACATCAGGTCGGTTCTGAGAGTGTTATATATATTACATAGTAAAGATAGTACATATGCAGATATTAGACTCTTTCAATCCGAATCAATCACCTGTTTTATAGGAGATTGCGCTGCAGCAGATCATGGCTCATCTGGACTCTATCCGGAAAGACATGGTCATCCTGGAGAAGAGTGAGTTTGCCAACCTGCGCTCCGAGAATGCGGTACATAACCTCCCCTGAATCATCTCCACCACTGAATCATCTCCACCACTGAATCATCTTCACCCTGCCTGTCATGAAGCATCATATCCGTTCAGCCTTAATGATGTTGAGTGTCTTTGCAGAAAATGAAAACCGAACTGGACCATTTACGAAGCAGATTACTGGTGAGTGTCTATATGGTATTTAATCTTTTCCTTTTATTTTTATATGATATTAGGGAGGGATATTATGTTATTAAGGAGGGATCCTTATTTACATTAAATACAGTAAATACATTATTTACATTGCTATGCTGCTCAGCTGATCCCAGATCTGTGTTTCAGGAAGAGAGTCAGAAGATCAGAGCTGAGGCCAAACTGGACATCAACCTGGAGAGAAGCAGAGTCACAGATCTGGTGTGTGTCTGTGTCTGTGTGTCTCAGTGTGTCTGTGTGTGTGTCTCAGTGTGTGTTTGTCTTGTGTGTCTGCCCCCTTACCTCCCCTTCTCTCATCCAGTATGAATCTGTTTCCTCAGTTTACCGACCAAGAGAATAAGCTAATGGAAGCCAGCACGGAGTTCCACAGGAAGGTAAGATCCTGCATCGGTTCTCCGATCTCGGTTCCCCCGTCTCGGTTCCACCCAGTTAAGGTACCGGTCCGCCCCCTGTCTCCACTCCTAACCCTTCCTCCTCAAACCTCCCATTAGAACGCAGCTATCGATCACGACACCATGGAGACGAATAAGAAGATCGACCTGGAGGTGGCGTCTCTGAAGACTCTCCTGGAGTCTCTCAAGCTAGAGACGGTTCGTTACCTCGCAGGTACGGTCAGGTGGCTGAGCTGTTCGGGTGTCGGGCTAGTGCAAACATGATGTTGTGTCCTTGGGCAAGGCACTTCACCCTACTTTCCTCAGGGGGAATATCCCTGTACTTGCTATAAGTCGCTCAATTTAGTGTCTGCTAAATTACTACATTTAAATGAGACACCAGGGGGAAAATCTGTTAAGAAAATCATATTTAAACCTACATCCCTGGTTTGATGTGCTTTAGTTAGGCACACTTTTAAAAGGTTTTAAACTTTTGTCTCTTTTTTTCTCCCCCACAGCGTCTGTTTTCGCTTGTTTGGCCATAACTTTGGGATTCTACCGTCTTTGGAGGTGACTGGACAGTTTATACATGTTTAACCTGAAATATCACAAAGTAAAATGTGTCGTACCTGTGAGGTTTGCAGGTTTCCAGTGGGAACTGTGGATATTAGAGCATGCATGGCCACTATGTACAACACGTCAAGTAACGTTTTGAACAGCATTTATTTGCATGTCCTAAAACCCATAAGAAAACTGTTGTTATACTTAACACAGTTTTTTTTTGCTCACCGATTACAACTGTGTTCGTTTATTTTATAGACTCTGATTGTACAGAGCAGAAACATCTTTTGTAATTTCTCAATATATTGTACTCTGCATGAATCAAAATAAACATTGCTCAAACATGTTATCACTGTATTCCTTCACTTTTCTCACAAACTGTCAGGCAACAGTCACTTTTTTCTTGGTCATCTTTTTTCTCTCTGTGACGGGGAAACCTGGAACAATATCCTGGAGACAGAACCAGAAATTAACATCTGTCGATTCTCAAGTATGTTAAAAAATTCAAATGTTTTAGTCTTGTAACTTGACTCCTGTTACCTTGGAGACGATCGCGTTTCTCTGGTTTTGCTCCAATCTTCTGATCTGCGCTCTGTGATCGTCTAGCTGGGTCTCCAACCTCTCTCTGCGCTCTCGTTCCCTCTCCAGCTGAGCCTGCAGGTCCTGAAGGAGGCTTTGACAGACAGGTTGATCCACAGTCAGTCAGACAGGGATCCACCAGGAGGTGTTTTCTGAGAGGCAGTGAGGGTGCAGGTACCTCTGTGTGTCTGTTTCTGCCTCTGTTCTGTCAGCGTCTTCCAGCTGTCCACCCAGTTGTCGGTAGTTACTCCGAGCGACCTCCACCTGCCTCTTCAACTCCTCCAGTCTCTGGCGTGCCCTCTCTGGACAACAACAACAACAGAAACACCTTTCAAATGTTTAGGAGTTCGTCAAGAGACGTTTTGGAAGTGTTGCGATTCGTCAAAACACACACAGAGACAGGAGTGTTGAGGGAGAGATGAACCCTGAGGTGACCGACCTCGTCCTTGTCTTCTCTCTGCAGCTGTCATCGTCTCCTGACAGCCTCCGCTCCTTTTCCCTTCATCTTCATCATCCTCCTCTTCCTCTGAGCTGGCCGGTCCCAGCATCCTCAGAGCAGCCAGCTGACCGTACCTGACGAGACACAGACTGTTGAACCGCCACCATGTCCACGTAACACCCAAGTGATTCTACTTCCTGTTACACCCAGTAGATCAGTGGTGTCAAACTCGTGCCATCGCGGGCCAAGAGGGTGCAGGTTTTGGCGTCAACCAAGCCACTACACCAGCTGATTTCACTAACGAGTTTGATTTCACTAAATGGAGAAACTCGTTAGTGTAATCAGCTGGTGTAGTGGCTTGGTTGACACCCTGTTGGCCCTTGATGGCACCAGTTTGACACCCCTGCAGTGGATGAACCCAGCAGGCGTCATGTCGACCTCTGAGCCGTGTCTCTCGGAGTCTCCCCAGCGTTGTTCCTGATGCGATGGTCGGCTCCCATCTCCAGCAGCCACTGCAGACATGCCAGGTGACCCTGTCCAGCGGCTGAAAACACCTCCAGTTTAAAACACTCCCAAGGTCTCATCCTCCCTTCCTGTCTACGAAACCACAAACCTCCGTGCTTCTGCATGCATGTGAAAGTGATGTTGCCTTACATTTGTGCATGACCGTGGAACCTCCGTGGTCTGTCTCGTTGATGTTGACGGTTCCGAACTCCAGGAGCTTGCGAACTGTGACCAGGTCTCCTTGGAATGCTGCTGTGTGAGCTGGAAATTCTACAAAACCGACATTAGGAACCAAAACACGGGAAGAAGAAATCGGAAACTTCCAGACTGGTGTTGAATAAACCATAAAAGACATAAAATAAACAGTTTCTCTTAAACAAGACTCATATAGTTCATAGAAAAACATCCAGCCTACCATCCTCTTCCTCCAGGCAGTCTGTGAGCTGAGATAACTCCTCAAAGCACTGCAGCACAGCGTGCTTGTCAAACCTCTCAGCCAGGTCTCGAGGATTCTGCCCCTCGTTGTTCCGAGCCTGCAGAGTCCTGGCCAGACCACCTCCCTTCAACACCAGGAACTTCAGACACAACACATGGCCTTCCGCTGCTGCCAGGTGAGCTGCAGTACAGGGGACACACCACAAGAGAGCGCTGATCACCAGCACCAGCTCTGAGCACTGTGACGACACCAGGTGTGTTTTTGGCAGTGTTACAGTACCAGGTGTGTTCCCGTCGTGGTCCGTGGCGTCCAGACTAGCGCCCCACCTGGTGAGAACCTGGACGCAGCCCAGCCGGCTGTGAAAGGCTGCATGGTGCAGGGGGACCCAGCCTCTGGTGGAGGCAGCATCCGGGTCCTGCAACAGCAGAGAGCAGAGGGCAAGACCTGAGACCTGACGTGTATGTAAGTGTGTGTCTGTTGTGGTGTGTGGTGTGTGTGTCTGTTGTGGTGTGTGTGTGACTGTGTGTCTGTTGTGGTGTGTGTGTGTTTCTGTTGTGGCGTGTGGTGTTTGTGAGTGTGTCTGAGTGTGTGTGTGTGTGTGCGTGTGTGTGTGATTGTAAGTGTGTGTCTGTTGTGGTGTGTTATGTGTGTGTCTGAGTGTGTCTGTTGTGGTGTGTCATGTGTGTGTGTGAAACAGAAGGGCAGGGTCCCAGGCTCCATCCTGCTCCTCTGCCTCAGACAGCTGGAGGTTCTGCTCACCGCTCCAGTCCTCAGCAGGGTCTGCAGGGTGTCAGGGTGCCCGTGGGCAGCTGCTAGGTGAGTCGGGGTGCAGCCTCTCTGGTCACGGACAGACAGATCCACCCCGTTCACTATCAGAGCCTGGAGGGAAGGAGGGAGGTTCAAATAAGAGCCTGGTGAGAAAACACTGAGGGCCTATCAGGGTGGTGGTGGTGGTGGTGGGGTGCTGGTACCTCTAGACAGGCCCTCTGTCCTCTAATGGCAGCCAGGTGTGCGGGGGTCCAGCCCTGGGGGCTCTGACGTGACGGCTCCGCCCCCTGCCACAGCAGCCAATGGAGACACTAGGAGGGAGAGTCAAGTAGACTTTTAAACAGCAAATGAACAAGAAGCGATTTTCTTTTTCTGTCTTGTCGGGCTTAAACGTAAGCCTGTTAGACAGACCGTACCTCTAATCTACCGTCCTGAGCAGCCCAGTGCAGCGGGGTGAAGCTGTACTCCTTGTCCACGTCATTAACGTCACCGGCTGACCCGCTCTTCGTAAATGACATCAGCGCCGTGACGTCACCGGCTCTGACCGCGTCCAACACCGACAGACAGACGGATCTCTGTTCTGAGAACAGAACCATGCGTGTCTACTGTTTAATATTCATAATGAGGTTATGCCTTTCTGGACGATTCGCTGGGTACATCAAAGTCCATTATAACAGTGTTTCTCCAATCGTGGTCCTCAGAGCCCTGCTTTCCTCAAGGTTTTAGATGTTTCCCTTCTCCAACACACCTGATTCTAATGAACTGGGTCGTTATCCAGCATGGATTAGAATCAGGTGTGTGGGAAGGAGGGAAATATCTAAAACAGTGGTCTTCAACCCTGGTCCTCAGGACCCACTGTCCTGCATGTTTTGGATGTTTCCCCCTTCCCACACACCTGATTCTAATGCATGATCGTTTACCAGGATTCTTCAGAGCTAGATAACGACCCATGCATTAGAATCAGGTGTGTTGGAGCAGGGAAACATCTAAAACATGCAGGACAGTGGGTCCTGAGGACCAGGGTTGAAGACCACTGATCTAAAACATGCAGGACAGTGGGGCCCTGAGGACCAGGGTTGGAGACCACTTCATTATGATAAAGGTTTAAAGACAGTTTGTCTTACTTGCTGATGGTTTTGAAGCGCTCATTTCGACTGACGGATTTAGTTTATAAAAAATGGAGGCAGTTACAAATTATGTGATCAGCCCACTGTCTATACGCGATTTCGTTGATGCCTTAAAGTTAAAAAAGTATATAAATCCAAAGAAGAACTTCTTCTAAGCCTAAGGGCTTCGATAGTTATTTTTCTGTAGAGTAAAAGCGTTGTTGACGCTTTGCCTTGACAACCTGAGTCCTACAGACTGCTGTCCGCTAGGGGGCAGTGAACACTGTGACTGGAAAGTATATGGACAACTTCACCACATCACACACACATCACACACACCACAGCACACACTCATATCACACACACTCACATCACACACATCACTCATACCACACACACCACAAACATCACATTACACACATCACACACCATAGCACACATGTAGAAACATGTAGAGAAATACTCATTCCGATTCAATTTGTTTGACAATATGAACAGGAAAAAAAACACAGCGGTACAAGTATTAGATTTTTTAAACTTAACTTTATTAATGATTCAAGCAATATGACAGTGAAAACTAATATCAAACGATGGGGAATCCAGGTAGAATTAATACAGAAAGCCACACCAATCACTATTCACACAAACACTTTTTATTATCTTTTTTTTATTGAAAACCAGTATTACCAAGTAAAATAGCCTCTTTTTTTTACCTCTGCCAAAAAAACGGAAAAAATTTGGTTTAACAAGTTCACCAAGAAATTTTAATAAATGTTAGCCACCATTTGATGTCCTGTTTTTACGTCGTATTTCCTTACCTTCCTAAATCTTTTAAATCAACACATTTAAACAGCCTTTTGTCCAAATTTCCAGGCTAATTCCGAGGCCAAATTAGTCAACATAGATTTTCCATTCTTTAAAAAAAAAGTTTTTTTCCTCAGCAACAAAACTAATGTACAATTTATTTGACTCTTTAATCATAAACTATTAAAGCAATCTTGTTGGCTCCTTCTGTAGTCTCTGACCAACATTACACAAAGTATACCAAAAAATAGCTTTATTTATAAATTAAATATGACATATTTTCCTCAGTGTACAAGCTTTTTGCAACGTACATTTTTCAGTATCCATTCATTCATTCATCCACACAGCAAAAACACCTGAATTTAACAGGCAGATTCCAAATACAAAAATGTATTCAAATGTTTGGCTTTCTGAGGGCCCCGCCTCAGTCTACTATAAAAATATCTCTTCCTTACAAAATAAGGGAGGGGCTTAGAGCAGCCAATAAAAGAGGACAGGAAACAGGAAGCAGCTTGGTTCTTAGGCAATGGCAGCTGTTTCATTTCCTGCCTCTACCTTCACCTGAACTTCCTCTTCCTTGGGAGTCACAGCCTCCGGCTCAGCTTCCTGTTTGATGGCGAGCGCACAGCTGGGGGCCGGCTGGTCCTCTTCCTTCACGAAGGCGCTCAGCGGGTGCTCAGTCAGCAGCTTGCTGGGAGACGGAGAGCATTCTGGGAATGAGGAGGTCTGATGGGAACAGGAAGGAGAAGAAACAGCGTCAAACATCAACACATTCACAGATCTGAAGATGAACAAGAACAACATTCAAAATATTTAAATCACTTTAAGGTGTTTACTTACATTCTTGTAATCTTCAAAACATGAAGGATGATATGTCTGTGGAGGGAGGAGAGAAAACAAGAACAATGTATCCGTTAATGAGGTAAAGCTCATCATGGGTTCTGTCACTTGTCGTTCAGACACACACCTTCTCGTCAACTCGGATGGCGTCTCTCAGATGCCACTCCTCTTCCTCTTCCTCCCAGTACATCTCAAACTGCTCCTGGCAGATCTCACAGGACTGAGAGGGGACAGACAGACACACACACACACACACACACCATCAGACCACACCTCCAGCTGCAGCACATCCAGAGCTCAGACCAGACACGCTCCTCAACATCCCAGACTGGCCCCTCTCCCCCCTTCCCCCCCTGGACTGGCCCCTCTCCCCTCTTCCCCCCCTGGACTGGCCCCTCTCCCCTCTTCCCCCCCTGGACTGGCCCCTCTCCCCTCTTCCCCCCCTGGACTGGCCCCTCTCCCCCCCCCCAGGGCGCTCCCTCACCTCGTCCACCACGTCAGCCGCCGCCTTCACGCTCTGAATCTCCTTCTCCTTGGCTGCTTCCTGGGTCTTCTGCACCACTTCCTCGTTGACCTTCTCAAAGAACAAGCTCTTGGCCCGCTCCTCCAGATCAGCGATCTCCTCAAACTCGATCCAGTCCTGTGGAACCACAGCATCAGGGACCAAGGTCAGCTTCACAACAGTGGAACAACACCTGGGACCCTATTTCTTTAAGGTGTGTTTCCTGCCTGGACAGGAAGCGAGGCTCACCGTGAGACTGTAGTACCAGCGGCGGTGTGTGACCTTCTTGCTGACGTCCTTCTCTGAGCGGTTCAGCCGGTAGTGCCAGTCCAGGTGGTCAGCATACACGTCTGTCTGAGAGGAGGTGAAGCGCATACCGCAGGAATAACACTGGATGCCGGTGTAGAGCTTGGTGACCACGCTGTCATAGCGCCTGCAGCAGGGGGGGGGGAAGAGACACACACACATGAACACACATGAACACACACACACGAACACACATGAACACACACACACAGCCAGGTGAGGGGAGACTCTCCTGAACACCACGATCACTTAGCAACAATATCTAATCAGAAGAACACACACGCTTATAACTTACAGCTTCATGTCTTCTATGGTGAAGCCTGTGAGGTCTGGAAGGTTCTCATCTTCCTCCTGCTCCTCCTCCTCCTCTTCCTCCACCACCACAGGAGGTGCTGGGGGCAGGGTGGCTGACTCTGCAGGGGGGGGGCAGCAGCACACACACATCAGGCTGAGCACTGGGAGGTGTGTGTGTAAGAGAGACAGTGTGTGTGTGTGTGTGTGTGTGTGTGTGTGTGTGTGTAAGAGAGACAGTGTGAGTGTGTGTGTGTGTGAGTAAGAGACAGTGTGGGTGTGTGTGTGTGTAAGAGAGACAGTGTGTGTGTGTGTACTTACCAGTTCCAGTAGGAGCCGTCTCTGTCTGAGCAGGTTTGATGATGCCGGTTGAGATGAGTTTTGTCAGCAGGTCGTTCACATCCACCTGGCCGAAGTGGCTCTCTGGGACAGGGAACTGAGGAGCTGCACACACAACCAATCAATCAACCAATCAGGCCATCTGGTCAATTAGGGACATTGGGTCTGGCTGGTTTTAACACAAAGTGCATGACCACTCACCTGATTGGTTGAAAGGCACTGAGTTTTGCGGTAGGAAGGGCGACTGGCCAAGGTTTGGCAGCATATTCCTCTGGAAACAGAACACACAGGGTTAGTGTCAAGACACAATTAACACACAACTCACACACACGTTTAAATGAGCACGTATCCGTGGTAACGTCTATATATTTCAGATCTGGAAGGTTCTCACCGGAGGTTGCATATTTCCTGTCTGGGACGGAGCATTCATGCCACCTCCAGGGGCCCCGGGGCCGAAGAAGGAAGGACCGGGCTGGGCGAAGGTGTTGGGGAACCCTGAAGAGGAGGGCACGTTGAAGCCTCCAGGCTGGGGAGCTCCAGGCTGCCCTGGGAAGCCATGCTGGCCCCCGCTGAACGCAGGGTTGTGGGGCTCAGAGAAATGCTGGTTGGCCATGTTGAAGCCGGGGGGCTGCTGGCCCCCTGCTGGGTTAGCCATGGGATCGTAGACGGGGGCGCCTGGTCGCAGGGGAGGCTGCATGCCGGGGCCCCCGCAGAACCGGGGGCCCTGGTGCCCCGAGGGTCCGTCAAAGTGGGGCATGTCGAACCTCATGGGTCCCGGCTGGCCGGGCTGGTCAAAGCAGACGGGGCCAGGCTGGTTCCCTGGGCCCTCAAAGTGCATCGAGCCTGGCTGGAGAGACGGGCCGTCAAAGTGCATGGGACCAGATCCACCATGACCCTCAAACCTGCCAGGCTGCATGTGAGGCCCATCGAACCTGCCTGGTCCATCAAACCTGCCCGGACCCTCAAAGCGTTTGGGCTGCATGGGGCCGTCAAAGCGTCCTGGTCTGGGGCCCGGGCCCTCGAACCTGGATGTCTGTGGGCCCAGGGGCCCATCGTAGCGGCCGCGGCCCTGCGGGGCTGGAGGGCCGTCGTAGCGGCCCTGTGGATCCCCTCCCCTCAGGGGCCCGTGGGGGATCGGGGGCCCGTCGAACCTCCCAGGCCCGTCAAACCTGCCGTGAGCGTGGGGGTGAAGGTTGTCATAGCGACCGTGGGAGCCGCTTGGCCCGTCGTAGCGGCCCGGCCCGGGGCCCCCCTCGTACCTGCCAGGGAGGTGAGGCGGTCTTCCGGGGCCGTCGTAGCGCAAAGGGTGGCCTTTGGGGGGGCCGTCGTACCTCTGCGGGGGCCCCGAGCCCCCTTCAGGGACATGCGGAGGGGTGTGTCCGGGGGAGTGGGTGTGGCGGACAAGGGGCACTCTGGAGGGGGGTTTCAGGATGGACCTGGGGGCCTCCAGGGGCCCGTCGTCAGAATGCTCACTGTTGGGGCTCTCGAACCTGGGGATGGGGCTGAGCCCGGCCGGGTCCAGCTGCTCCAGGGGGGACAGGCGTTCCCGCTCGTACCCCACTAGGGGCTTCCTGGGGGGAACCTCGGGCAGGGCGGGGCTGACGGAGCCCCTGTGGACCGGGCCTGCTTTGGGGGGGACCCGGTCGTGCTTGGGAGGGTCGTCTCTGCGGGGGTCTGGAGCCCCAGCGTAGCGTCTGGGAGCGTCGTAGCCGCTCTTCTGTTCCTCCCTCTGTCGCTCGCTCAGAGGGGAGATCCACTCTCTCTCGTCTGCAGAAACACAGAACACCACCACGTTTGCTCATTCCTGCCACAGTGAATTCTATGTTTGTTAATCTTGCATAGCGAATAAACTCCCATTCAGATTCTGATAAACACATCTACAATCAAGTCATTTAGCAGACGCAGCAAGGACATATTGTCATGTTTTGCACGGCCGTTAATCGAACCGGCAACACTCTGAACTGATCAGCCACCGGACTAACCAACCAGTTTTTTTTTTTTGGGGGGGGGGTTATTGTAAAGAACAAACAAAATTCATCTAAGTAAGGAACACTAGATGATTTCCCACTCACTCTTCAGCCTGTCGGGTCCACCAGAGTCCCGGGGGTCAGCTCTCCTCCTGAAGCGGAGCCCAGGCAGTGACTTGATCCTGGGGAACTCCCTGCCATGGTTGTACAGACCCTCCGCCATGGCAGCCGGGGGCTGCTGATCGGCCGGCTCCTTCCCATGCCTCTCCCTGGGCTGCCTGGAGAACGGGGGGGTCGGGGGGTGGCCGGCCCCCCTGCTGCCCTCTGCCTTCCCCCCGGGAGGGGTGGCAGAGTCCACCTCCTCCTGCCCCTCCTCTGCCCCCTCCCAGTCCACTCCCCCCTGGCGCTGGGGCAGCTGGGTCCTCCTCAGTCGGGACTTGTGTTCGATGTAGCTGAGCTCAGCATCGGACAGGCTGTCCTGGGAAGCGGGGATGGAGCCGGGGGTGGAGCCTGGGGTGGAGAGGAGGGGCTTCTTCTTGTTGGGGAAATGTGATCCTTCCTCGCTGGAACCCTCCCACGAGTCAGACCTCTGCTTCTCCTCCTGGTACTGAAACAGCTGCTTGATCTGATGGGCCACGTTAAGGAAGTCTTCGTGCGAGATCTCCCCGCTCTCCAGACGTCTGCTAGCCTGAGGACGAACAGGAGATCAACAACATGACACCTTGACACGTGGTAGCTTAGCATAGTTGATGTGGTCAGCTGTAGCTTGGTGGGTTAGCCTACCTTCCTGAGCAGGTCTCTCTTGCTGGCAGAGTTGAGGGCCTCTGGGATCTGCAGGTTGGCGTCCACGCTGAGGCGGTGAGGCTTGGGGGTGCGAGGAGTGCTGGGTCTCTGGCTGCCGGAGAAAGACTTGTGTCTCGGAGGGACACCTTTCCCATGAGCCTCCTCTGATAACTTCAGACTGAAAGGAGAAAAAATATATTTATTTAAAGAATCTGTTAGAACAAGACTAAAGCGGCGAGATTCGAATCATTCAGCTAGCGTTAAAACAAGTGAATAAACACGTTCTACTCACTGTTTGTTCTCTTCCCATCCACTCTTCCAGCGGTGGGAGTTCTCCTTGCTGTCTTTGCTGTCGTGGGGAACCCGGGAGGGGAGGGAGTCCCTGGCCTCCGTGTGCCTCTCCTCCGCAGAACGCTTCCCTCTCCTGGGCTCTGAGGGGCTCTTCTTGGGCATGGCTCTGTCGTCCCGGCCCTTCCCGTGCAGGGAGGAGTCCTCCAGGTGAGAGTGCTTGCCTCCAGACGTGCGGGCCTTGCTGGACTTGTGAGGAGGAGGAGGAGACGTTGATAAGCTCCTCGTCCTGCTCTTGGGTGACCTTCTGTCCTTCCTCTTAGGGGAGGGAGGAGCCGGGGAGCGGGAGCGCGATCGGGAGCGTTTCCTGGGTTTGGTCCTGGCGTTCCCGCTGGTCTTGTTCTCCGGCGTCTCCACACGCTCGTGTTTGCTGATGGAGCCGTTGGCCACCTTCCCCCTGGCTGCTTTCTGAACTTCCGGAACTTTCCCCGGCTCTTCCTTCTCCTTCTTCTCCGTGCATCTCTTCTTCTCCTTCACCACCTCCTCTTCTTTGGAGTCCCCCTTCTCGTGGACGTGTTTCCGCAGCCTGGGGTCCTTCTTCCCAGCCTCGCTCGACTTCACGTTCTCAGACTCTGAATGCTTGCTTTTAGCCAGCACCCCTTTAGCCAAGGGAGACGGAGACTTAGACTTGTCCTCCACCTCCTTCCTGGGGCGGCTTTTCTCCGGCCTGCTGCCCTTCTCTGGGGTCCTCTTCTCGGGTGTGTGGGCTGGTGCTCCCATGCTGTGGCCGTCCCTCTTGCTGGTAGGCTGCTCTTTAGGCTGTGGGGTGGGGGGGCCAGCTCGGTTCAGACGTGGGTCCCTGGTGGGGGGTTTGCTCTCAGCCTGAGGGGCGACCCATGGCTTAGGAGCTGCCTGAGGTGCCTTAGGCACTGCAATACTGTGGGCTGGGCTCGCAACTGCTGTAGGCAGCGTCAAAACTACATTTGCAGCCTGAAATAAATAACACATTTTTATTAAAAAACATTAAAGACAACAGAAGCGTTGTTTTTTGGGGGGGTATTTATTAGGATTGGACAGTCTTGATTATGTGTGTGTGGGAGAGTGCCAGTCCTCACCAGCTGTGCCTTAGTCTGCTCTAGTTCCAGTTCAATCTTTTTATGCTGCAGCTCCAGTAGCTGTTTCTGCTTGGCCAGCAGCTGTTGTCTAATGAGCTGCTCCTGGGTAATGCTGGCCTCGCTGGGGGCCAGGGTAGGGGCCGGGGTGGGGGCCGCAGGTGGGGAGGGGGTGGCCACAGGAGAAGGAGACTCCTCGGTCTAACCCAAAACAACACACAACCAGTTGGTGCTACAGTACACAAGGACTCGGCAACCTTTTTTCAGCGTACAAAAATCAAGATGGAAGAAATAACAGAAGCCTCTCTTTCCCCCTCCCACCCCCTCCCCTCTCCCAAACACTCACCGGTTTAATGAACCTAGGGTTCACGTGAATGTTGGCAGCCAGAGGTTTGATTGGCCAGGCCGGGTCATGAGAATTCACCCGTACGTCCAAAGCATAGAGCTTGTTTAAAGGGAATATCTCATCCCAGGTGGAGCGCAATTTGAACAGACTTTTCCTAGTGTTCTCATCCACCTACAAAGAAAAAACAAGCCTGCTTACTCAAAGTCTAAATATTCTGTTAACTTCAGGACAGTCAAATATTACATGGGACACTAATAAACTATGTCTATAAGTAGATCATGTTACCATAGAACTAGTAAAGCTTTTAACACTTCCCAAATCAAAAAGGGGACTCGCACAACCCCGTACGTTTATTAGCATAAAGCATAGTATGTCAAACATACAAGACTAAAAAATACATAACAAATAAAAATAAACACTTTAAGCCAATGGGAAGGTTAGAGAGCAGGTTGAAAGGTGTTAATGCTTGACTGTCAATATTCCAAACGTAATAAAATGAAAGTGTACCTTTTCAAAAACACATATAAATGAAGAGACTAGGTTTTTAGCAAACACTGCAAGGTATTCTCCCCCGACATTCTTCACTATGGAATCCACTAAGTACAAAACAGGAAGCTTCTCATCTGCGGGAGCCTGAAGCAATAGAAAACTTGATAAGTTTAGAAAACAACAGGGGTTAAATCAACAATGCATCATATACACTAGATAAAGGTAACAATACAAACTTTAAACCCATATATTTGGTGCTGGGAGAGACAAAAAAAATCCTGCTAGCCACAAAAAGATTGAAGGCTGTTGCCAAAACTGCTATAAAAAAGGGTTAAAAAAAATATCCAAAAAGTCCCCAAAATTATTGTGTTGACTACCAAGAAAGTAAAAGTCAGTATGGGGTGTTGCATGGCAGAAGTGTCCAAGTAAAGGAAAACCAAAATAAACAAAGGTGTTTCTTCTTCAGAGACTAAAACAACAACAAAAAATCAGCAGAGTTCAAACGTCCTTTTCTGCACCAATTCAGTCTTCGCTGGTGCACAAGAATTCAAAAATAGAGAGAAAATATAAGAAGTCCATCCACCAAGTGTTCAGTCTCTTCAAAACCTTGATTACCTCCAAAGAGCATCTCAAGAACTGAGGCTCTTTGTACTATTTTACCAGTTATGTGAAAAATTAGTTCCATCTAGGAATTCCAAGTCCATTCTTTGAGGCCCTTTTCGGACAAAAGCTTTGAGCTAACCCAGTCAAAGTAACAAAGTAAAAAAATTAAAATGGGGCATTTTGGAAATGCACTTCCTGAACAAATTTCAGCTGCGTAAACCCACAAATCGATAGTAGGAAGTAATTTGCCTTCACTTGTCTAAAGGTGCAGTTCAATAACTGCAAGTTAAAGACCAGTGACCCTGATCAGTAACAGTGAAATGACTCATTCCATTCATTCAATAACCCAGAGATTGATACCAATAAATAACACTGGGAAATAAAAAAGACAAAAAGCACATTTCATAATTTTTATTATCACATTTTACCATCCATTTGACATTTCAAAATTCAAATAATCGAACTAATAAACTAACGTTATATCAAAACTAGGGTAACGTTCGGCTGGCTGATCAATTTTTTTATTTTTTAGTCGAGACCAGTAATGTTCCAAATGAACAGTTTTCCTATTAATGCAATGTCTCCTGAACGGATACATGTACAAAGTACGTCTGATCGAGTACCTCAACATTAAAGTAAATTATCATAACTGGAAGAATACAGTCTGGCACTGCAGCAGACTCTTACCTGGCAACCATGGCAACCTTAGCTGTTCTAACTAGGTCATGTAAACGCAGTTCACGCAGTTCAAGGCCTACCTGGACTATTACGGTCTCTATTACGGGTACAATACAATTACCACTCCACTAAATGTTAATACCTACCCACGTGTTCAAAACTACGTTAGTCCACCCAGAACGTTATAGATGAGCTAGCTAACGTTAATCATCAGCAGGATTCACGTTAATTTGGACTCCCCCCCCCCCCCCCCCGGAACACGTTCAGATACGTGCATGACCGGTAACAATGGAATGGCTGGTATCTTTATCCATTTCCATGTTAAATTATAATTTAAACTATTGTCTAATGGTTGATTGATAAGAGCAACACGACAACCGGAAAACATTGTTAACCAACTAAATTAAACCAGTAACTAACGTAAAGAGATTAACCACCTGCTAAAATGACTAAACTACCCGATATATGAAATCTATAATCGCCACAATCAATATGAGAACGAATAGTCTACAGGTAATTAGTCTAAATAATACGAAATAACTGACCACGCTGACAAAATACGTTTATCTGCTAAACTAAATGAATAAATGTAAACTAACAAAGCAATGACGACTTTAGTGTTGCCGCCATGTTGACCATCTGGCTCGTGACATGAGCTCATGCCAGCGCGAGGCCTCCTGTCCTAGCGCAAGGCCTCCTGTTAACGTTAGCTAGCTTCGTTAATCTGAAAAGGAAAATTCTATATTCATAAAAACCTTATTGATTTGTGCTTCAATTATTGCGACGATATCCTTGGCGAAGTGCAGATTCTCCTCTGCCAGTATGGTCAGCATATTGATGTGAGGTTTACTGTTGAATGTCAAATCTTCCAGGGAGGACTTATATTCTCCACAGGCATCTTCCCTCGCCGCGTCGTCATCCATTTTCACGGTGTGTTTTCGGTCAAATACTAAACCAGCGTTTTCGTTAACATAACAATTTATTACCAGGCAGTCCATGAACACGTTTGACTATTTTTTTAGTGACATTGACCAAATGTTTCTAGTTTCCTTTACATGTTTAATCTACGCTTCGTCCGTTCGTAGTTCTACTAAGAAGATGGCTGCTGCTGTTCGAACCAAAACTAATGCGTCATGATCAATGTTGCTTAACGCCTGACGTTGGGGTAATTCTATTGGTTAGTTTTTGTGACGTCAGTGTTTTTTTCCCCCTGTAGTGACTCATTATATCAATATAATTGGTCAAAACATCGGAACGGCAACCTGAGTGAGCCAATGAAAATTAAGTATATTACATAAAAACAAAATGAAGCGCTATAGAACATTACGTCGCACGTTACACGCGCAAATCAGTTCTGAACAGGTGGCGAAGAGTTCGATAATGCTCTTGGCTTTTATCTTAAGTTCATTTTATGGATGTTACTAATATTGGATAATTTCTTAACGACAATATACGCTAGTCAGTTATTAACATGACAATCAAATAAAAAACACAAAAAAAACAATGAGCACTACATATATAAATACTTATGTAAATCCAGCTTTCCAGAAAATTTTTTAAAATAGATGAACCAATACAATTTATTTTTTTATTTTTTTGGTAATTCATTTAATAATATCAAATACAAGTATTTTAAGCTATTATCACACCCCATCAATTCTCAGTTAATTCTGCAACTTGTAATTCTTGAGCATTAGCGTGTCTTTCTCCACTTCTCCGTCTCCGGGCGTTTCTCATGCAGCCGTCTCTAAACTTTTCTCCCACAAAAAAGAAGAGGAACGGGTCAAGGCAGCTATTCCCAGCAGCCAGACACAGAGTAACAACAGCTGCCTTCCGAATACCAACAATCACACTGCAGGACGCTTGACAGCCGTTTTTCTGTGCTTGGTGTTCTGCCTCCAGGAAGATGGTTCTCACCACGTGATACGGCAAGAAACACACCACGAAAATCAGGAGTCCAAGACCAACAAGGGCGAACGACTTCCGTCTGGAAGATCTGTTTCCTTTCTTTCCCGCCCTCGGCCGACACAGGTCACGCAACACGCACATGTAGCAGACAGAAATGACCACAAACGGCAAGATAAAGCCCAACACCAAGGCTGCACTGTTCAGGTGGATCATGCTGCTCAGCCCCTTGCCGAGTTCCAAGCAGCGGACCTTTTCTCCTCCATCCTGCCGGGTCTTTGAAATCAGTAAGGGGGCCGAGGTCAGCGACACGAACAGCCAGATGAGGACACAGCCCACCCATCCACAGGGCCCGTTATCAAGCTGCATGAACTTGTGGGGGTGACACACAGCCAGGTATCGCATTACACTCAAAGCCAGCAGGAAGTAGACAGAACCATACATGTTGATGTAGAACACACAGGAAGCCAGACGACAGGCGATGTCCCCAAAGGGCCAATGAGAGTTCAGCAGGTAGTAGGTCGCTCGAAGCGGCAGGGTGCACACCAGCATCAGATCAGACACCAACAGGTTCACCATGTACAGGTTTACTGTGGTTAACCTTCGACCTTTTCCGCACATTCTCAGAAAGACCCACAGGGAGGCGCAGTTAGCTGTCAGGCCCAGAGTGAAGATGAACAAGTAGGCAACAGGGAACACTGCCTGTTTGAACTCATCGATGGGACAGTCACACTCTAAACCCAGGGACTGATTCTGCACGCTGAAAAGTTCGGTCCTGTTTGGAATGGATCTTGTGAAACCTGAAGAGTAAGAAAATGGTTACAGAAGCCTGAACTACTCAAACAATAGTGCTAATTTTTTTTTCAGGGGCCAGAATGACTCGAAACTGGATTTAAAGCACACCCACAATGAGACGCTTAGATTTTATGTGCTTGACTGAACTCAGATATAACTAAATCTTTCCGATTCGTGCACTTCATGGCTGCAAGTTTCAGTGCCTAACAGGGTAAACATTTAATGAACACCAAAGAGCACATAATTACACATGCTTTGATGTCTGTGACATACATTCTCTATTCACCTGACACACACACACACACACAAAAGTAATCACCTCTCATGAAATACTCAAACACTGTATTTACGCAAACACTGTATATACGCTAAAGAAGCTTACCTGTCATATTTTGGTGTTCACCTGTGGCTGGTTATATCAGTATGGTTCTCAGCTAGATGAACTCTTCTGCTGATGGTAAACTTGATTTGTCTGGCCTCTTTCAGGTGTGATGATGACAGCATTAAATTCCTCACTGACACTTTGACTTCCTCTGGTCTTATCTACCACTTCTCTTGGCCTACTTTAACTACCACATTTCCATTTTAAACAAATGAACTGACACAATTGAGGATAAGACAGAATAAGTGTCTGTTGAATAATCGACTGGTTAACTTGGAACATGGTGCAGTGAGTTGTCATTTAGTTGTTTTTTTTGAATACCTTGGTTTGACTGAAGCATTTAAAAACTAGTTTCCGCGTGTTTTCAAGACAAAGATCTTTTAAACACTTCCTGGCACCAGAAAGTTCAACCTCTGGTCTGCTAGCATCATGACCTAAATGTTTACTTTCGATTACTCAAAATCTACAAAAGATCAAGGACAAGAATTTTTACCGTTACTTGACTTTTTTTATAGCAAGTTACAACTTTTATTATAGCAAGTTACAACATTATCCATTTTCACATAATCTCCAGCCTGGATATATTTTAAGACAAAATAATTATTTCTACAATATTTATGGACTCCAAAAAAAAAGAATTACGATAGAAATAAAACAAAATACATTCTGTTGAAAAAACAACGAGATGTTGGAACATGTGTTTACAGGTGCAAACGGAAAGCTCAAATTAACCTTCCTGCTCAACATCATACTTGTCTTTGAGCCAAAATGTCACACCCACAACGCTTAAGCTTCATTATTTCGTCGACTGCTCAAAATCGTCTGGATGCATAAAGTCAGCTGTGAAGAGGAACAATCATGGTTTATTCAACAATGCTTTGGTCTTCTAAGTCTTTGACACTTCTACATCAGTGTAGAAATGGAGTTTAGAAGGACAGAAGCAGTGCTTACAGAGTGCTCTCTGGAGAGAAGCTCTTCGTACGTGGCCATCCTGCGACGATACTCTATGTCGTTGCTGGTCTTCCATTTCTCTGCAAAGGTGTTGACATCTGCATCCGTCAGCGATGGATTGTCGTTCCACTGTCAAACAAAACACAGCACACGCGTGTCAAACACACACACACACATGTCAAACACACACACCTGCTTTTTTAAATCCAGTAAGTATCCATGACTTGTTGTCTTACCAAAATGACCTTGAAGTGTTCCAGTGAGCGTCTCGCTACACTCTGCATAGCTTTGAGGGCCTCAGAGACCTTCATACGACTGTCATAAATAATCTTCTGCAGAAACACAGACACCAGTTTCCATAAACGTCACACAGTTACAGGAATGGTCGAGTGACTCTTACAGCAGATACAGGGACATTCCCCGCTGAGGCAAAGTGCCTTGCTCAAGGACACACAGTCATGTTACTACAGCCAGGAAATGAACTCTCATCCTTACAATTACTAGCCCAACACCTTAACCACCGAGCCACCCTGACTCCCCTACAGTTCTCATACCTGTAGCTGCTCGTTTGATTTCCTGCTCAGCATGTTCTGGTTGAACTGTACTGTACTGTTTAGAGCTAGGGCAGTGTTGGACTGCTTGTTCAAGAAGAAGGCGCCCTTTTGAAGTGGAGAGAGACAAGACATCCATGTTATTTACACTGACGAGGTCAAGGGTGCATTTTTGAGTTCCTCATGCCAAAGTCATTTCCTCCTACCAAGGTCATTACCTCAGCCTCATACTCATCCCACGCTGCTTTGCGGTCGGCCTCGCTTAGCTCCTCCTCCTCTTTATGGTCGAGCAGCGACTCGTGTTCATGGTAACGCACAATGTGTTCTTTACAACCCTGCAGAAGCTCTGCCAGAATCAGGTCCTGAGAGAAACACAGCAGCAGAAAGACGTCAACTCAACCAAACTGTGTTTTAACCCACAATCTGTGAGGGTGCTGATCCTGTCTCGCCCCCGCCTCGCCCCTGTCTCGCCCCTGTCTCGCCCCTGCCTCGCTCCTGCCTCGCCCCTGCCTTGCCCCTGCCTCTGCCTCCCCGCCTCCCTCCTCCCTGCCTCGCCCCTCCCCACCTCTCTGCCTCCTCTCCTCCCTGCCTCCCTCCCCACCTCTCTGCCTCGCCCCTCCCCACCTCTCTGCCATCGCACCTCTCTGCCTCCCCGCCTCCCTCCTCCCTGCCTCGCCCCTCCCCACCTCTCTGCCTCCTCTCCTCCCTGCCTCCCTCCCCACCTCTCTGCCTCCCCCTCCCCACCTCTCTGCCTCCGCACCTCTCTGCCTCCCCGCTTCCCTCCTCCCTGCCCCTCGCCTCTCCCTGCCTCTCGGTCCAAACCCTCTCTTCCAGACGGTGAGCAGGTGAGGCTGTGCTCACCTTGGGGAGCAGGTGAGTTGGTTTCTTGTTCTTCTTGTCTGAGTTGGGTTCCTCCAGCAGGTCAGGTTCAAACATGTAGAGCTCAGTCAACTCAAACAGGGTGAAGTGTCTCTCTATCTGCTGCTGGTCCACCACCCTGAAGGACAGGGACTGCTTAGCCACCTGTCTGTCGTAAATCTTCTCCTCCATGGTGCCCTGAGGAGGGAAAAGATGTTTTTTTGACACCAAATCCGACGCTCAGCTGTGGTTCCATCTCAGACAGGACTGCTCGCAGGGTTACCTGAGCTAAGAAGCGGTACACAAACACGTTCTTCTGCTGACCGAAGCGGTACACCCTGAAGATGCTCTGGATGTCGTAAGCAGGGTTCCACGAAGCGTCGAAGATGATGACCCTGTTAGCAGCCACCAGGTTGATCCCCAGGGAGCCTGCTCGCGTGGAAATCAGAAACAGACGACCCCTGACAGGAAAATATGAAAAAATCACATTCAACTCAGAAACTACTGACTCGTTTGTTATTGATGTCGTTAAAATACCGTATAATTCAGCGACATTGGTAACTCAAGCAATCCTACCGTGTGTTTGTAGTGTCATTAAAATCTTCGGCCCATTTCTTTCTGGATGTGGCACTGGAGGATCCATCTAGACGGTAGTAATCTTTGTTTCTGATCCAGCTTCCAGATCCTTTTGTCACAGGAAAAATAAAACGAAATCAGACGGTTATATTCCAAACACCACTGGTTGTCGTCCATACTGGATAGTTTACGTTTGAATGCGTACCTTTGTACGGGGACGAATCTCTGTTGTTTCTGGTTTTGTTGGCGATTTCCAAGAAATCTTCCATCAAGTCTAATGAGATCAAGGATTGACTGAACACCAGCCTGTGTGTGAAGGAAGAGTCACGGTTATCTGCTTGGCCACATCCGCTCATCCGCTAAACGATAACTAATCAAGTCCATGAGCTTCACAGTGACCTGGGGCCTGTTCCCTAAAGCAGGTTTACCAAGTAAGCCAGGCTTATCAAGGGGAAGGAACTGACATAAACCTGGCTTATTCAGTGCAATCGCTTTACAGATCTGGCCTCTGGTCAGCTGGGGAATGATGAGCCAGCCCCCTCCAAGGTTGAGGACTTGGACCAGCTTACACTTTATCCCCCATGTCCTCAGCCATCCGGAGGATCTCAAAGAGCAGCACCATCTTTCCGGAGTGTTCCAGGATCCTGGAGTCAGAGTCCGACAGCAGGACCTTGAACCAGTCGGCCGTAAGCTGGTCTGCCTGACCGCTGCTGCCTGCTTTCACTGCTGAGCGAAGGGAGACAACACACCCTCAAGCAACATAGACTCATCAAGCAAGGTTGGTATGGAGATACATTACTCTCTCCCTTCTCTCTCTCTCTGCACCTCTCTTTTCTCTTCATTCTCTTCGCTCTCTCTCTCTGTCTTCTTTACATGTGGGGTTGAGTCCTGGCTGAAGAGGAACACTTACCTTCTACTGCTGAATTGGCTGGTTTGTCCATGAGGGCTCCCTTGGAGACGCTGTCCCACACGATGATCACGTCCTCATCGTCATCATCCCCAGGTGCTAGGGCGCTTCCTGTTTCCTGTTTGTCTTTGCTAGGCAACAGAAGATAAGAAAAGCTAGCGCTTGATAGTCAAAATGATGATGATAAAGCTATACAGGACCTCACCTGTCTAGCTGGACTTGACTACTTCTCTGTCTTTCTGTAACTATTATTAACAATACAGCAGAAATGATAAAAAAACATCTGTAATAATAAAAACAAATCTAGCACAGTGCACCTGTCAGACATAGTTGATTCGTCTGATCCCAGGAGATGAGCAGCTCTAATTTGGTTTTTTCCTTCGAAATGACCCTGAAAACAGCCGTATCAGCAGACAGTCAACAACTGTTTATTTGACTCTCAAACTATGAAAGATTCATCATGTCAATACTTTGTTTTCTTTGCTGATGTAGTTTAGCTGCAGACACCAAGGATGGGTCCAGATGCGGCTGAGAATCTGGAAGTCTTTGAAGAGGCTGGTCCCAGCCTTCACCCTCGCCCCGGCCACCAACGAGCCCCCACCTAAACACGTCGCCATTTTACAGTTACATGTGGTTGTTTATCAGACGCTCTTATCCAGAGCGACTTACAGCAACTACAGGGACATTCTCCCCTGAGGCAAGTAGGGTGAAGTGCCTTGCTCAAGGACACAACATCATGTTGGCACGTCCGGGAATCAAACTGGCAACATTTTGATTACCAGCCCGATTCCCTAACCGCTCAGCCACCTGACTCCCTTTTACCAAGGCTTTCGATTAAATGAGGAGGAAGACTGCTGTCTTACGCGTGAAGTTGTCCAGGTAGTATCGATACAGCTTGACCTGTAGTGGGGTCACCCTCACGGCCAGAACATACTCCACTTTGGGAGGGAGGAACTTGGTCAAGGCAGAGTAATCTCTCCTCTGAAACAAGGAAAAACATCCACAAGGTTATTAGAAGAAGAGCGGAACCCAGATTTACTCCCCCAAACAGACATCAAGGTCACCTGACCTGTACACAGCCCGCTAGCATGGCATGCAGAACATGGGCTCGGTTCTTCATGATCCGGACGTCTCTAGGGGTGGAGTCAGCACACTGGCCGTTCTGGATGGGGTTAATGAAACGGTTCCTGAACTCTTTCAGTGAACCCAGAAGGTTCTCCTTGATGAAGTTCACCATGCAGTGATCTGTAAGGACAAAATGTGGATAACTTACTGGAATAAACTGACAAACATCAATCAAATGATCTGACGGTAAAATCAGTCTGTTATTTGTGGCCGTCGCAAAACTGGTAGCAAAAACATTGGCAACGTTAATAACGTTAACCCACAGAAAATGTTGCTATCTATCGATATGGCGGTAGATTTTTAGATAGCGGTAACAACATTAAGAACATGGTGGTAAATATTTTCAGAGGGTCTCACACTCGTTGAGGTTGTTCTGGAGCGGCGTGCCCGTCAGCACAACTCTCCGCTTGGTCTTGATGGCGCTCATCGCTTTGGAGATGTTTGACGCCTCGTTCCTCAAGATGTGGCCCTCGTCACAGATCACAAAGTCCGGACCTGAGGTCAAAAAAAAATTATAAGAAGAAGAAGAAACAACAAATTTATATTGACAATTGTTGTGTTTTTGGAGGGAACTTAGAAAAAGACATTCCAGGAGTTTAAACTGTTTGATTTGAAGCATAACACACCTGGGTTGACAAGTGTGCAATAGAAGGTCTTCTGGAGCTGTAGGTTGTTGACTTTGTTGCCCCTCGTGAAGTTACGGTACATCTCGTACCCCAGAATCATGACACCTCCCTCTCTCTGCCACCTCTGCAGGGCGATGTATCGTTCCTGTGGTCTCTTCAGAGTAGCTAACTCTGTCACCTACAACAAGTTTACATTCAGAGGAACTTTTAACATTACATTTATTCATTTAGCAGATGCTTTTATCCAAAGCGACTTCCAAGGGAGAGCTTTGAAAAAGAGCATAGGTCACTGATAATAACAACGTGATTGTCAGATCTTGAGTATGTGTAGATCATGGGTCTTCAATCTCCATCCTGGAGAACATTCCCCTGAAGGTTTTCGCCTCAACACAAGAACACCTGATCCTAGCACACCTAACCTGCCCTTTCAAGTTGAACCCGTGAGCGTCAGTACCTTGACTTTATCATCTCCCATGTTGTCTTGCCATTTGTCGAACTCGTTGATCCAGTTGAGGATGGTGTTCAGGGGACACACCACCAGCGCGGTCCTGAACCTCAGGATCTTCGACTGCAGCATTGTGTGAAGGAAGGCTACAACCTGATGAGGACAGATGAAGACACAGTCAGACAAGTCTTGGTGCGGACATGACATTATCTCAGTGTTTTGACCCAGTCCATTACCTGCAGGGTCTTCCCCAGGCCCATGCAGTGGGCTAAGATGCACCCAGATCCAGGGCTGCTGTTGGCCTTCTTCACTGTCTCACAGCAGCAGTCCCACATGAACTGAACACCTGTCCACAACACAACAACACAACAACACAACGGTAAACAACAACAGCAACCAATCACCAGAGAGCCGTCGGTGAGGTGTGATGAGAAGGCCAGCTGGCTGACTGACCATCCACCTGGTGTGGCTTCAGCCTGGTCACCAGGTTCCGGTGCACCTGGACGAGCGGTTCCTTGGTGGTTTCATCCTGGTCCAGCACCAGCTTGGTGGTGATTGGACACGCCACCTGCGACACCTCGTCGTCTATGACGATCACCTGCGTGAGCGCTGGGGTTAGTCACCGCCCTCGGGATCTTACAGGTCAGCCTGACAGCTCACCTGTCTCAGGTGTGACTCGCTCACCTCTCTCAGGTCCTCTCTGTTCTGCTCTCGATCTGCCAGCCGTTTGCACCTGTCCTCCTCTTCCTTGAGAGCTCTCAGCGTCTCCGAGCGCAGGTGATCATCGTCGATGATTTTACGGATCTTTTTGCGGCCTTTCGATGTCTCTTTGGAGTCGACGTCTCCGTCGCCTTCCTGCGGGCAGAGGAAGTTCTGTCAATTATCTGGCCAATCAAAGGAATGAACAGGAAACAAATCAAATGAAGAGCACGAGACCATTTGATTCCGAGTTGGTATTTGAAAGCCCCTGCACATGCAAATGATGAAGCTTGAACACTGTTGAGGTTTCAGTGTTCAGTAACTTCTAACAGTTCCATAAATGAGTGCAAGTGGCTACCTTGTCTGTGCTCGAGTCAGACAGCACGATATAAGACGATGGTTGTTTCTTCTGCAGGTAGCTACGGAGGACTTCTTTGTCCATTTTTGAAGATGATTTGGAGCTACAGAAAACGTAACAAATGAAGTCAATTCAGACACTCATGCAAAAGGAAACTAGTGATGGAGCTACAATTTGAGAAATAAAATACTTTTTAAAGTACCTTTTGGGCTTATCTTCATTTCCATCGTCTTCTGATTGGCTCAGCTGCTCACTCATGCCAGACTCCTCCTTCTCGGATTGGCTGTCATCTTCATCGCTTTGAGAGTCTTGATTGGAGCAGATATTAGATGTTGGAGTAAATCAACATTCATTAAAATAAAGTTGTTCCCAAGAACACGTCATCAACTGTGATTCATCCGACCAGTTCCGTCCCCAAACCTGTGCTTCGCTGACTTCTTCTTCTGATCTCCTTGTTCTCCTTCCTGTTCGCCGGTTTGGGTTCCTCCGGGGTTCCCTCGTCAAGAGAGAGCTTGTGACGGAGCAGCCGGTGTCTCCGGCCGGTTCTACTCTCTTCAGAACTGGAGCCCAGAGAGTTCTCTCCTGTAGCAGCCAAAACAAGGTACAGTCAATCAGAATTTGTTTTATTCGCCATGTAAGCTGCACAAACACAGAATGTACTGTGGCAGGATGGAGCAAACAATGAACATATACGATCAGTGAGATAGAATTAAAAAAAAAAACGATAAATAGATAAGGATAGAATAGGAATATAGAAGTTCCACTAAAGGGTTCCTATACCTATAATCATCTGGTGTGGTTCTTGGTTGACGAGAATACCTGCACCCTCTTGGCCCTTGATGGCCTCATGGTTAGACACCTGTGATCTAAAGAAACGTGCTACTCACCTTCCTCATCAGCACCGCTGTCTTCAGACTTCCCTCCTCTCTGCTCATCGCTCTTCCTCTCCTCTGACTCTTCGTCTTGCGTCGACTCCTCATCAGAAGAGAAATCCTCCCCAGAGGAGAAGTTGGCTTTGATCTGGGCCAAGAGCATTTTCTTGGCAATTCTTTTAAAGATAAGAGACAGAAGGAGACTGTTGGGACCTGAAGATCATTTCATGATCAACACATCTCCCGCCGAGGCAGGTCTAGAGAGTTGGTATTATCAAACAGACCCTTTTAAATGATTTAATCATGATTTAATAGATTCAATGGGCAATAAGGAAACAGGACACCCACGTACTGACACAGTTATTTTAATGATCAAACAAAACTTAAAGCTCATTGTTAGCATGACAGAACAGAACATACAAAGTTCACCTTTCCACCCCCAAAAGAAATTCCAAGTAGAGACACTGGGATTTGTTTTGTGTGGAGTTAAAAGCTCCAGTTCTACACTTCACAAACCTCTGGGCAAAACGTACAAACTCTCGGTCCCTTCAACACCGGTGCGATGTAACCCAAACCCAATTTCCACATAAGGAAGACATAAGCCACATTAAAGTGTATTCATTTATTACACCTCTTACAGATTTACAAAATGACCAGGGAAAGGGCGCATGCTCATTAAATTAAATAACATAAACTAAAGGCAATCAATACAGAGCCTCTGGACTTAATCTTACACTATTAATAATTACAACATCAACAAAAAATACAGTATAAAGTAAAATAAAATAAATTTTTAAAAGTCTGTAGGTCTCCCCCCCCCCCCCCCCCCCCCACCCCCCACCCTCCCCTCAAAGAAGAGAGGGTTCAAAAACGTGCGGGAAAAAAGTCAGTGATCAGTCCGGCTATGTTCACTGAACAAAACTGATCAACACCCGGGGGTTTTCAAGGATCAATCCTGCCGGCAGATCAAACCTACGACTTAGACTCCAGTCTGAGTAAACAGGAAGAAGGACTAAACAGCATCACCTCAGAGAGCAGAGCTCCTAACTCACGTGTTAAAACTGGAAAAAAAAGAGAAAAATGGATGGAAAGAGAAAATGGAAAAAGATCGGAAAGCACAAAGAAAAAGAACACTTAGCTACATAAAGCTGCAATACTGTGTTAACGGTAGACTGATAAAGTCTGTCTCATACTGTTCCAAACTACAACGGTGGAGAGTTTTCGTAACAGAGCCAGGAGAAAATTGACCTTTCATGATTCAAACATCTAAAAACAGAACTTTGTCCCGTGCAATATGATCACACTGATCCAGAACGTGACCACGTATGTCAGTTCTACAGTCGGATAATAATCTGTAGGTTTGGTTTTACTGACAGAAGTTAGTACAATATTCAACACACAGGCGCCTCTCTCTTTGGTTGACAGAAGGAAATCTTTCTGCCTTTTTCGTTGCATGAATTTGTCAAATGAATCTCAGCAAGATGGTGTTTTTACCTTAATGGTGTGTTAAGACGACCACTAAACACCACAGCCACTCAGGTCAAAGTTCACCGACACTAATGACATCACATGAACTTCTTTGGAAGCTTGATGTATATTGATATTTTGGGGGGGATGACAAATAAATATTATCAGCAACCGCAAGTATAAATTACTTGTGTTAAAAAAAAAACGTGTTTTTTTTAATGTAGGGGAAATAGTAGATTCATAAGATCTGAGAATTAAGTTAACATAACTTCTAACGAGGACTGCTCATATTAAGAGCCAATCTGAAGACACTTTATTGATAGTTAAGTACACAGGAAGTCCATCCTTAACTTCCATGATTGGCGGTTTGGTTGAAACGGACTTAAGTCTCTTTTTCAAGCCCTCACAACTCGACATCTTAAGTTATACTCAACCAATCTTGAACAAAAACAGAAAACATGTCATTTTACACAGACCACTAATCTCTGACATGTAAGGGTTCCAAAAATGGAAACTGGTGCAAATGAAACAAAAACACAAAAAAAACAAGCTCCGATACAATGCATGCCAACAAAGTATAAGACTCTAAAAAGAAGTCATATCCAACTCAAGTTAAAATGCAGAAGAAGAATAAAAGGGACACAAATATCTTAAATACAGATGAATGTTTTGGATGAACTATCATTTATAACACAGCCTAAGCGAGGACTTTATTTATTTTAGCACCAGAAATATATTTAGTTTTCATGTTCAACTCTTAATTTGATAAGGCAAACCGCGAATACACTGTCCAGTGCTACCTTACCTAATCTTACGACAAATGATCGATAAAAGACTTTGTACTGTATGTGAAGTTTATCCGCCTCAAAAATGTTTTTGTTATTTTGTTTTTGTTTCAAGAAAGTGTCTTCTGTGCTTCTACAGAAAAGTTCTAAAATCTAGTAGGTATATTTGACAGCTGCTGATCTAGCACAGCTGCGTGTGAGGCGAGATTGGGACCGAGTCTTGACAGCGAAGAGGTCCCCAGTGTTACTGGATTCAGGGTTTCTTGCTGTGGCTTTTCTCCCGCGCCTAGGGTGTGTTACAAACGCTAAGTTGTCTCTCTTTGAACCATACCTATTTTCTGGGTCATCATCATCATCATCCTCCGCAACCCAGGATGGTCCAGAGCAAGCCTGCTCATCCTCTCCTACAGGAGGCGGAGAACAAAACAAACATTTGTCAAGGGGCAGGGACGAGGGCAGGGGCAGGGACGAGGGCAGGGGCGAGGGAGGAGGGCAGGGGCGAGGGAGGAGGGCAGGGGCGAGGGAGGAACAAGGACAGAGACAGGGAGGAGGGATGGGGCTAGGGACGAAGACAGACTCACCGGAAGACTGATGGAAGCTGGAAGGACCTAGTAAACACACGTCCTCTGTGATGGTCTTGATCTTCTGGACATCAACGTCGTCCGCAGAGTCAGAGTCCACGTCTCCTTCCTCGTCGCTCGTGGTCGAGGTCTGAGCCGTGGGAGCGTCCACAGACTTTTTGGGCCCCGACATTCGTCTAGTTAGCTTCCTGGCTGCGCTGGCTCCCTCCGTCTGGGCCCTGCGAGGGGTCCTTCTCGGTGTTAAGTGGCTCAGAGACTGGATCTCCTTCTGCAGATCAGGGTCATCACTGGAGGAGTCGCTGCCTCTGACTCTCTTCACCTTCTTCTCGCTCTTGTCTGAGTCCGAGCAGCGATCTTGGGTCTTGCGTTTACGGACCATTCGTTCCGGGGAGAGCGGCTTGTTCTTGGTCAGTCCGAAGAGGCATTTTTTCCTCACATGGGTGGAGCCCTCGATTTCATCTTCGCTATCGGCCTCTGCCCCCAGCTGCAGGAGAGCGGCAGGAACCTCGTCCGAGTCGGAGTCCTCCGTGACTTTGTCGATCTCTCCGTCTTCAGCGCCGTTAGCGGCAGAGCCAGCGGGGTCATCGGGGTCAGTGTCACTCTCACAAGCTGAACCCGGAATGGAGGGCTTGATTTGGTCGCCTGGGCGGCGCAGGGGAGTGGTTTTCACCCGCGGGGACCGTCTGTTGTCATGTTCTTCTTCTAAAACCAAACATTCTCTCACCTCAGGGGTGGATTCGTCTTTGAATTCTGCCTCGTCAGCAGCATGATCTTTCTCCTTCTCCTCGTCTTCCGGTCGTTTCTCAAGCTCTTCCTCCTTCGCTTCTGTGTTCACATCCACGTCGATCACTCTCTCACTGGAAGGCGTCTCGTCCGCTGGAGGCACAGGCGTGAGTTTCACGACCAACTCTTTCTTTACGTTGGCTAAACTTTCGGAAGGTTCTGTGGGGTGTTTCCGAGGCCTGCCTCTGCTCCTTCTCTGGATCGTCTCCCCTCCCACCTCTGAGGACTCAAGGCCACCTTCCGCGCAAGACGACAACGAAACTCCGTTATCTGTTGGGCCTTTGGAGTCCGAGTCGTCCTCCGTCGCTGGCTCGGCGGCCATCGTCTTCGGTTCGTCTAAGCAGCTTTTGTCCGCGGTGTTCAGCTCAGACCCAGCTGGTTGAGTAGCGTCTGAATCGGGACAGGCGGTGTCGTCTTCAGCGTTCAGCAGGTCCAGCTCGCTGGCCTCCTTCAGGGCATCCTCCAAGGCATTGTGGGACTTCCGTAGATCTTTAAGCACCGACTCAAAAGACCTCAGGTACATTCGACGGTCGTTACTTGTCTGTTTGTCTTTGCCGCTTTGGACCAGTTTGACAAATGTTGTGTTTAAGGAGTTAGTGGAGTGGACTAAGTATTTGACCTTTTCAGTTAGATCATCTGGGACTGGCAGAGAGCTGCTGAACCCTCCCATGAGACTGTGACCAAACCCTTCCAAGTGCATGTTCTGAGAATCCCTTGGGATTGTGTTACCAAGTTCAGATTTATCATGTTCTACTCTGCTCCTCTTGCGGTTCTGATGACAAAGACGTTCTACGTTGTCAAGGACACTGTCGCACGCGACAACCAGGTCTAACAGAGGCTCTGGACTGCAGACGTAACAATACCATTTACTCTCCTCGTCCATAATCCCAGAGAGTTCTTTACGCCCCAAGTTCCTTAAAATACACTTCTTACAGAAAGCATTGCTGCAGAAATCACAACAGATCAAGTTTCCACCCTCTGCACACCACCTGTACAAAAACACAAAAAAAACACACACAAAAAACAGAAAGGGATTCTCGTAGTAAATATTTTGTTGAGTTGTCAATGTTTTCTTCAGGATTGTGTTGCATCAACACAAGGCACAATAAATACCTGCACTGCTCATCCATGCCATCTCCATCTTTGCTGATGTCATCACTTGAGTAGTATTTGAAACAGGACTGATGGAAACAGAAACGACAATTAACCGCCAAAAATCCTAATGACATGATCGTCCACATACAGGTTAATGTATCTGGTACTACCGCAGCAGGTGGCTCAGGTGGCTCAGTGGTTAGGGAATGTCCCTGTACCTGCTGTAAGTCACTCTGGATGAGAGCGTCTGCTAATTTACTAAATGTAAATAGGATCCACTCACCTTGCAGATCAGTACTTTGAGTACTGGGTGTTGATAGAATGAGTCCCTCTGGAAATGATTCACCTGCTGACCACATGCAGTGCAACTCACTATTTCTAAGTGAGCTCCTCCTACAAAACACATCAACAGAATCCTCAGTTGTGACATAACGTTTTTTAAATTTGTATTTTATCGATATTTTCGTAAAGTGTCTGACGAGCGTTGAGAGCTAAGTGGACGGTAATAGGACCCTTAACGTTAACTATCTCAGCACCTTGTCTACGGGGTAAATCTCTCCTCAGGGTTCCAGATCTGCGACTTCGAAACTCCGGTCCTCTGAAGTCATCTTTTCCTTGGTCTACTGGTTCAGGCCTCACCACCACAGTGCCTGGGAACATTCAACAGGAACACAAGTATTTCAACAACAGCTGAGGCAACATGAGGTTGTGTCCTTGGGCAAGGCACTTCACCCTACTTGACTCAGGGGGGAATGTCCCTGTACTTGCTGCAAGTCACTCTGGATAAGAGCGTCTGATGAACGACTAGATGTAAATGTAAAGTCTTATACTGACCAGATACACCAGAACTCATTAGGATTACAACTGTATGCATAATCATGCTCAATCCATCGGGGTCAGTGTTACTCGCTCAATTAAAGTTCATTGCATGACGAATAAAAACGAATTCTGAATCCTACAACTGAAATCTACTATCTTGGTTTGCTCCCAGACTTCTGATTTGAAGCTACACCAATTGATGTTTTGACAGTTCTATTCCGAAGGAGTTAAAAATAATTTCTTATGTTTCTTTTCCAGGAAGCGATCTAACATCATTCAACTGGACAGTATGTAAACATCTGAACTTGAACATGTGATACGTTGGTGCACACTAACAAAACAACAGAGAAAGATACTTTACAATAACCAACCTTTAGGCAATCTGGTTACGTCAAGGTGACCGTTTGAATTGAAGTGCAAATCACAGTCTTCATTGTTGCTGTTGGAGTCTCCAGATTCATCCAGGCCGGAATGTTTGGTGACAACTAAGGGTTTCCTGTAACCAGTAACAGAACACCAATACACAAAGTTCAGATGTGTAATGAACTCATGGGGGTGAAACCCAAAATGATTCTTCTTATTTCTTTCTTTATATTACCTCCTTGAAGTGAGAGTTGCAGAAACCTTAGTACTGTCTGCTGAAGTACCTGGCTGCAAAGCAAACAACATTCAAAAACAGGAGAGAATTAATCAAGGAAACTAAGACTGAGTCTGTCACAGCAATAATTCAAATTGGCCAATTTCGATGAAACTTGGTGTCATCATTTTACCTGTCTGACTGTCCAACCTCCCCTCATTTACCCACCTCTGTTTTGTTGTGTTCAGATGAGTGAGCCAGTCCATTCCCCTTGTTTTTAACAGCTGTGAAACATGAAAAATAACCATTCAAGATAAAACCAGCATTCAGACAATAACTGGTCGTTGGGTCATGGTAGAACAAACTATTAACTTTAGATATTTACCATCAGGATCCTGAGCACCGACTGAATCATCATTATCTTCCACTGCTGAAGAAGACAGGTACTCATGGAGTTTACTGATCAACAGGTTGAGTTTACTTGTACTGTCAGAATTAGAGGTGATGGTTAAGAGTCATTTCCAGATTCCAGTGTGTGAGGATCTATGGACACTGTTATTTATTATTATTGTTGTTATGGTAGGCTGTTAAGAGTATCTAATTAGCTACTTAAGGACATGTTAGGCTAAAAACATAGCAAGAAAAAGCGACACTACTGTAGATGGTCACAGAAAGATTAGGTCAATCCTCGTCTGAAATGAGGTCTTTCTGAATACATAACCTAGACTGAGGAAGTCTCTAATTTAACAAATTATCGAGAAATCAGAACTATTTAGCTTGATGCTTTGCCAAATTGTTAAGACCTTCGTTCAGAGTCTAGCTGTAACAGACACACGATATTAAACTAATATATCAGCAAATACTAACATAATTTCTACAATGTTTTTTTTCAGACGTTATAATCAAAGAACTGAACGGTATTATTTATATCTCTAGTTAGAAAGACATTAGCATGCTAGCTAGGCTACCTTAGCACCTCTCCTGACATCTTCGGCGACCGTTAAACATAGATGTGCACTTTATTTTCTCAATTTCCGTCCACATTTAAAACATATATATAGTAATACATCTAGTGTATTACATATATGTATGTTAAAGTCAGTTTATGAGTATTAATCTGTGGACACCAGCGAGGCAGTTGGTTCCTGTGAAGAAAAAAAGAATGGATCTTTCTTCTTCGTGTGATCTGGCGGGTAGCAGTTCAACCTGGATATAACGTTACGCCACCTACTGGTCACTGAGTGTATTGGACACCGGCTTCAATCACGTTGCCAGGCAATAAAGTAGGCTAAGTAAGTAAAGTTTTTGATATATAGCACATCTTCTCAGAAATAATTCACAAAGTGCTTAACATTAAAACAAATATCCATACAGAAAATTACAAATACAGGCATAAAAACATAAAGAAAAATAAACATAAAAACCCTCACCTAACTAAATGAGTCGATTCTTCAAATACGAGGTTGACGAGTATAAAGACTTAAAACCCTGAAACCTGAATCTTTTCTATCGTGTGTCTCTTTATAATGTCTATCGTGCGTACTAGCCTCTATAAAAGAGTGTGCCAAAATAAGTGTCAGCCAATGCTTATCGGTAGAGGGCCCCCAAGTGCAGCCAAAGAAATGAGGAAAAACCGTTATTAGTGCCTTATGGCTCGTTGGAGTTAAGTGGTTAAAGACTGAGATCAAAGACTCATAATAGCTTTAACAAGGACCTATTTAAACAGGCAAAGTATTGACGTTTTATTTTAATTTCGTTATTATTTGTCTATATCTTTGAAGAAGCACACATGTGGCGTAGACTGGGTTTGTTTGAGATACAGAATAATAATCTTTAAAAATCAGCCCTTTGATGCTGCTGAGACAGAACAGTTGTTCAGAAGCTGCAATAAACATCTCCTAGGTGTTAATAACACATCTTCAAAAGGAACCAGGGTCCTTTGTCTTCTAGAACTCGATGAATAATTACATCAATGTGTTGGCAAACAGGTGTCTCAAAAGTTGAAACCTTTCACGTACGTACATAGTGCTTTATTTACCAATTATATTGTACTTATGTGTATGTGATCATTTGTTTATCATAAATATATAGGACTTGACCTTAGTTCACTTACACTTACTTTTGGAGTTGAATTTAATTATTTTGTATTCATGAATGTATCTTGAATACCAGATGATACCATGTAAAATAGGTTAATTTAATGTGGGCTAGTTTTAATTTAATAATTTACAGTCATTCCTTTATGTGCTAGTGAATTTATTTGGCGATGGACAATCCTTCATTCCTCAGAGCAACTCCAGGGCGGTCTGTCTGTCTGTCTGTCTGTCTGTCTGTCTGCCTGCCTGCCTGCCTGTCTGCCTGCAGGTCTGCCTGCCTGTCTGTCTGTCTGTCTGCCTGTCTGTCTGTATGTCGGTCTGTCTGTCTGTCGGTCTGTGGGCGGGGCCAGTGTACATTCCACGCGCTCACTTTTCCGTGGATGAGAGAGGAAGTCTGGTCTCGAGCTGGACGCTGTCTGGAATTTTGGGGGCATCAAAAGTAAGTTATTCTTACTTAGCACATTATCGGTATAAATTTTTATAAACGCGAGCGACATCAATTGCATGAATGTATTTGTGATATGCTTGAACCATGTATTGGCCAGTTAGTTGATTATTTTTCCAGGTAAAGCTTGTTTCTAGCAGAGCTTGATGTGTTTGTAGAGTCTAGCAGCATGTTACATTGTTAGCAGCTAGCGGGGCTAAGTACACTGACCAAACCTACCTGCTTAAAGTATAACATTATGGGAATTTAATTGCAAATGTTAAGTGACGCAGTTTAGCGAAATTACAATCCGAAAATGCAATCATTCCGGAAATTAGACGTGAATAAAGAGGACGGGAAACATGTTTTACTCGGAGACAATCCACCCTTTTAATCACCATCCTGAAAGAACCCTTCAGCTGCAGCTCATCATGATGTTATTATGTGAGCGTCTATAAACTCTTAGTTATTAACACATTTCAAGGTGCTGTTGAGTTTCCCAGTGTAGAAGAGAGGTTATGTCAGCCTGGTCCTGGTGTAGGAGAGAGGTTATGTCAGCCTGGTCCTGGTGTAGAAGAGAGGTTATGTCAGCCTGGTCCTGGTGTAGGAGAGAGGTTATGTCAGCCTGGTCCTGGTGTAGGAGAGAGGTTATGTCAGCCTGGTCCTGGTGTAGGAGAGAGGTTATGTCAGCCTGGTCCTGGTGTAGGAGAGAGGTTATGTCAGCCTGGTCCTGGTGTAGGAGAGAGGTAATGTCAGCCTGGTCCTGGTGTAGGAGAGAGGTTATGTCAGCCTGGTCCTGGTGTAGGAGAGAGGTTATGTCAGCCTGGTCCTGGTGTTTTCCTGCCACATAGCTGATGTGTTACATAGAGCAGCCATGTGTGGGCCAACTGCAACCAGCCCTGCAGGCTTCATCAAAGTGTACTCCTGATTTGTGATCAATATTTGGCATATAGAAGACAACTTGGTAGTGTATTGATTAATTAATAAAACGATCATGATTGATCGTGTTTTCTGTGACATTAATATCAAAGAGGATAAAAGCTGTTAAATACATTGAATTGTTTATAAATTCCTTCTTCCCAAGGTAGTCTAAAACCATTTAGCTGGATTAAACTGCTTTAAGTGTGGCCAGGTGACATTCTTTCTTGCATATTTAGGATTCCTGTGTTCCCACCTGTGCTCGCATGTGATGGTTGTGTCATAAGAATGATGTATATAGTGATGTGCCGTAAGGAAGTCTTCAGTCTGTTCATCTGCAGGGAGGGAGGAGATTGTATCTAAATCTTTAACACATCCGTGTGATTTAAACTTTCCTTCGTTTATAATATAGGTGAGTTGTTTTGTTTTGTTTGTATTTGACAATGTCTGTAATGTCCACATGTAATATAATCCTTGGCTGTCAATTAAGTGGGATACATTCAGTCACTTGTTCTTGTATTGTGTGTAAGCAATCATCTTATCCTGAGCTGCAAGGATATGGGACAAGTTAATGCATCACTGATCCTGTGGTTATCAGAATATTAACAGTCAGTTTACATGACTGTTATGTTTAGCCTTGTCATAGTAAAGCCCTGCGTTTCAGAAACAGGGTTAAGTACATGGGAAGCTGTTTTGGCAGGTGGTTTTTCCAGACACAGCGAGCGAGCAGGTTATTCAGGTGTTACCGTAGAGCAAACACAACTATGTTGATCCTGAGTGAGCGTATTGTAAAACCACAGAGTAAGTCAGATGGCTCACGTTACCCTGCCGAGTGTGAAACAAACCAGACAGGAAATCGCTGCGTTTTCTTGTCGGCCATGTTGGGTGTGTAGTAGCAGCAGCCTGTGTTCCGACCACACTTGGGAGGGGTTCTGATTCTATTTGAGAGGCTTACGTCTGCGTTCTAATTGAGTGGGTGAACCTGGGCGGGCCTGCTGGCTCTGCCCTCCTCCTCCTCCTCTTCCTCCTCCTCCTCCTCCTCCTCTCCCATCTGGGATTTCTTCCCCGAAATGAATTGACGGAAACATTGGTTGGAAGATCTAGTAAAGAGTGCTGACGTTTTGTTGTGCTTTACAGCTGGCGCACATTGACATTGTCTGAGGATGGATTCAGCTTTGCCATCTCCCTCCTCAGCTTTTGAGGCACATGGTTTACATAATAATAATAATACTTCATTTACATACACGTTTTTATAGTCCTGACTGAATTCACGCTGTTGTGCTGTGATTTGATGAGTACTTTTAATTCTAGCAGCTGCTAAACTCAAGTAAAGCCATTTTGAATACTGGATTTGAATCATATCACTAGCTGTGATCATGCACATGCTCATAAGCAAATGAACATTATTCATGTTAAGGCGATTGGTCTCTCCCTAGACGTTTATGGTGAGTTGACTGAACGCTTGTTCTGGGGAAAACAGCCTTTACCAGCTGTCATGAAGAACAACAACTGTTTCTGGACCCTCACACTTGTTCACAGCATTTGCTTTTCTCATCAGCGTCCTCACAGACCTGGTGATGTATCACATTACAAACCCCCTATTCTTCTGTGCTACTACAGATTAAACTCATTCAGTGTGTTCTGTGTACTTAACCTCTCCCACTCTCTCTTGCTCTCTGCCTCCTAACCTCTTTTCCCCTCCCTTCCTCCCTCTCTCTCTCTCTCTCTCTCTCTCCTGCTCCCTGCCACCTCACCTCTGCCTTTCTCTCTCCCCCTCTCCTTCTCCCTCCCTCCCTCCCTCCCTCCCTCCCTCCCTCCCTCCCTCCCTCCCTCCCTCCCTCCCTCCCTCCCTCCCTCCCTCCCTCCCTCCCTCCCTCCCTCCCTCCCTCCCTCCCTCCCTCTGTCTGGGGTGTGACAGGAGTTGGCATATGAGGTCATGTTTAGACTGGTTTGGTTCCAAACGTTACATTTCTCATACTGGTGCAGAAAAACGCTTATAGAGCAATGATCACATCGGCCTTTTCATAACATACTTGTACGTCTTAAAAACATAATGGTACTTTTGTTCCTATCAGCTCGCAACAAACTATGATGTACATTCAGAGATAAGACCTCCTCTGTGTTCACTGTGAGTGGGAGAGATGGTCAGTTTTCACATTTGTATTGTGTTGTATTGAAGTGGTATCTAACTATAGACAATGATGTCATTAACGGGGAAGTCCCCCTTCTGAAGTCAGTAGGGAGGAAGTGGCTTCTGTCTGGAAAAGTGCCTGGGATACCTAGCTAGGTTAACACAGAACTGAGCCCCACATCATACAAACAGGAGGATATACTGACCTTTGACCTTTAGAGTTTGTAACTGTCATCCACTTCCTGTCTTTCAAACCATCAATGGGCATTTCTGAAGTCTTTTGTCCGTTGTCTTGTATAGCATGTTTTCCTCGGGTGCAAATTATGAGAAGGGACATTGATTTCATACAGATACAACTGTTGAAGTTTCAGGGTTGGTACAAATATTTTCTTTTAAATTAATATTTATTATTTAAAATGTTATAAACATTGAAATGACCTACCAGCAACTGACCCCCATTCTGGTTCAGTCACAGGGACTGGGGCTGTTAGCATGAGTGAAAGCTTCAATTCAAATTCAGTTTTAAATAAAATAACACCACACAAATAAATCAATAAAACACAATATACCAGGGCAGAACACAATACCCACTGGAACATAAATAAATAAAATAAATACAATAAAAAAATAAATTAACATTGTACTATTCGCTCATTGTGTCCCAGATTAAAAGTCCTAATAGGAAAGATGGCAACTCTTTCTCCCCCCATGTTGGTCTGAGAGGATTCTGATCCAGTCATAGTTACTCATCTGTTACCCAACATGGCAAAACTCTACAGGCACGTTCTGAGAGCAAAGACTGAAGCAATCCAGACCCAGAGTCTTTAGGGAGCACGTATTAGTGACAACTTTTCAGGGAGTATTTCTGATAGGAAAACACTTTCTCTGTGGGAAACCTTCTGTTCTTAGTCAGTGGATAATTGCAGTCTAAACTCTCAAGTCTTTTTGTTTGCCTGCGTCTTTCTGCATGAAGACCTTTTGATGGAACAGGAATGTTATCGTTCTGGTTTAGCCTTGGGTAGCTTGGAGAATGAGAACAATATGTTACTCATCCCTGTTTCAACTGAAGCACGTTCTACACCGACCTGCTGCATCCTCACCACAGAAGAACACTTTCAAGTTCCCTATTTAGAACAAATCAAACACGTTTTATGTGGGGAGTGGAAAAACCTCAAATAATTATTTATTTGTAATCTTTTTTTATGACCTCTGCCACCCTTAATTTAACCACATCAGAAACCGTTTTTCATTGAAGTAGAAGATGTTTCAAGTACATGAGTGTGATATCAGTGTGCTGGAATGAACCCAGTTGGTGAATTGCTAGGGTAGTGGTTGTCATGGGAACAGACCGTCTTTAGAAGCTCGTCACAGAACATCCTCAGGTAAAAACGTAACTCTATAGTAACCCCCCCCCCCCCCCCCCCCCCCCCCCCCCCCCCCCCAGTTGAATAAACAAAGTAATCTGCTGGCGTTGCCATGGTTCTTAACTGCCGCTTTTTTTTTCAACAAAAGAATGGTTAGTTCATTAAATGTGTTTGACATTGAGCTGCTTTATCTCGGTTAGTTGAGTCAGACGATGTTTTTTGTGTTTTCTGCACTTCAGCGAACCTTGAAAGCGACTTCCAGTAAATGTGTAGTAGTTTATCATGCCAGTAATGTTAAGGTCAAATGGAGACCAAACATTCCTCATAATTAGTCTTCTTGTCATTATCACACCTCGGACCCCCCAAATCAAAACGACCCAATTTTCACCAACAGCAGAGAAAAGGCTGCTGAATCTGCAGTGGTTAACCTGGAGTGAGGACTCTCAGACACGCGTGATAGAGCGATCAGGGACTCTAGAAGCGGAATTCTAGGATCAGCATTCTAGAAGCAGCTTTAGAGTCTAGCATTCTAGAACAGGTATATCCAGAATTCCGTCTCAGTCTCCAGGCGGCTCGGAAGACCAGGAAGTGTTGGAGTTGTCTTGACCTTTTGCCCTCTCTGCAGGAGCCAGCTGTCTGACCCATCAACCCAGATCGCTTCGTCAACATGGCCGGAAAGATCTGCAAGGATGAACTGGAAGAGCTGAGGGAAGCGTTTGGGAAAGTTGGTAAGTCGTTTAGTGTTTCCCACAAGGTTCTTCGCATGCACGCATGACACATGACACAGCGCTACAAGTAGAGCTTTGTCATACAGTGTTGTTTTAAAAGGCTTGTTTAATTTAGTGTACGGAAGCCTGTTTGTTATTGTTTTGTTAAAACTCAAGACTAACACAGCTTTCCCCGGTGTGTTGCCATGGCAGACCTCGACAGTAACGGCTTCATCTGTGACTTTGAGCTCCACGAGCTGTTCAAAGAGGCTAACCTGCCTCTGCCTGGATACAAAGTGAGAGAGATCATCCAGAAGCTCATGAGAGAGGGAGACCGCAACAAAGACAACAAGATCAGCTTCGAGGAGTTTGTGTCCGTAAGTCATCCGTCTGGAAGAGGGTTAACTTTCCGGCCAGTTGGCATCGACAGGTCGGATTTTACAAGCTGCTGCCGGGTAGCGAGGACGATGATGTCACTCATGGGCTGCTAGTGTGAGGTTGACTCAGTAACCCTGTCTGGCCCAGAAGTCATGTGAACTGTCTAGTCCCAGAACAGGTAGTTGAAAACACATTTTTAACAACAGTGCGTATTCCCTTTCTCTCCTTCCTGGTTCTCTGTCTCTCTCTTTCCCCCTCTCTGTCTCCCTCTCAATCTCTCTTTGTCTCTCTCTCGCTTGGTCTCTTCCTCCATCCCTCCCTCCCTCCCTCCCTCGCTCTCCCTCCCTCCCTCTCTCTAAGAATGAGGAAATGAGGTCAGCAGAGTGGTGTTGCTTCCAGTGTTTGGTTTCTCCCCTGTTGAGGCAGCAGGCTTAGCAGACCTGTGTTGCTGAGCTCTCCTTGTAGAGTAATGTGACCACTGGCATCCTAGGACCAGAAAACCTCATCCGTAATATTTCTATTTTAGGACATTTTCACATAGTTTTATGATGAGCTTAACGTTTTCTTTTCATCCTATGATGGCCACAGCTGTGTGTATTTGCAGGTTTGCAGAAGGATTCCGCGATTTAATTCGTTTTTCTGTTGACATTTGGTGGTCTGCTGTGGTGTGATGTGAGGGTTAGGATGTTCAAATGTAACCAGCGATATCAAGCAATGGTAACACCGCTAGTTTTAACATTAGTAGACCACTTTCAATGTCAACAGAAGGATAGGAGGGCAGACAGGAGATCTTGGTGCTGTTTTGAGGTCCCTTGTCTTTCTATCCAGTCTGGAATGGCCAGCAGCTGTAACCAAACACAACATGACCTCGTGTTTGTTTGCTGTTCTGCTTGTTGAGTATTTAAACGTCACTCATCCACCGGCTGAATAGCTCATTGTGGCTTCAATCCACACCAGAGATCCAGAGGTGTGAGGTCACCGGGGGGGAGTCCCAGAGCTGTTGGTCGTTTGTTTGTGCTGTTAAGGCTGAAGCAGAAAACAGGTTTAGAAGTGAAAAGACTCGTTCTTTTAATACACAAAAGTCTGTTACTTCCTGGTCAACGTCGGTGTTGTTGTGGCTCCACTCTGGCGTTCCCAACTCAGATGACCCAGAACCACGGAACCTGATCAGAACCACTGGTCAAGAACAGTCTTCTCATTTTCTCTCCTTCCATTTCTGGTCTGGGACATCCCATAATGAGTTAGCTGGTTACAAAGCTGACGTCAAGTAGTCAACTTATATTGACATCTTCTCCTATAATATATTGTTTCCCATCCCTGCTTCTCGTGCCTCCTGTCCTGCATGTTTCCCTGCTCCAACACACCTGATTCAAATTTTAAAGCAGAAGCCTGGAAACAACCTTACATTCTCTCATGACCGTTGTGTTGCAGCAGGGAAACATGTACAACACGACGCAGGAACAGTGGCTCCTAAGTGATGGGGGCTCAGAGACTGCCCTGTAATGCCCCTCCACCTCTCTGCTGTAGATATTCCAGGAACTGAAGAGCAGCGATATCGCTAAAAGCTTCCGGAAGGCCATCAACCGGAAGGAGGGCATTCTAGCCATAGGAGGAACGTCTGAGCTGTCCAGCGAGGGAACGCAGCATTCTTTCTCCGGTACGGAAGCTTCTAGAACAGGGGTTAGGCAACCCTCGTCCAAGGGAGCCACTGTCCTGAAGATTTTACATCAGTGGTGTTAATCTAGTTGCCATCGTGGGACCAAGAGTGTGCAGGATTTCACTTCAACCAAGCAGTACACTAGTATGCTATATTCTCCCGGCGATGGCAGTTTGACACCACTGTTATAGACGTTTCCCTGCTCCAGCACACCTGATTCTAATGAAGAGTCATTATGAGGCTTCCACAGAGCTTGATAGCGACTCATTCATTTTTAATCAAGTGTGTCGGAGCAGGGAAACGTCTAAAACCTTCAGGACAGTGACCCCTGAGGACCAGGGTTGCCTACCCCTGTTCTAGAAGGCTGCAGATTTCTATAATATTTTTTAATTAAAATATTCTCCAGTTAGTTGTGGTAGCTCTGACTGAGCTTTCTGCTCACCTGTGTAGAGGAGGAGCGCTATGCCTTCGTTAACTGGATCAACAAAGCTCTGGAGAACGACCCCGACTGCAAGCACGCTCTGCCTATGGACCCAGACACGGACTCCCTGTTCAAAGCAGTGGGTGACGGCGTGGTTCTCTGGTGAGGAGCTCTGTACAGGCTCTGTCCACTTCCCGTGTTTCCAACCCCCCTGTGCTGTTCTGAACTCCGCCTTGTCTCTGCGCAGTAAAATGATCAACCTATCAGTGCCAGACACCATCGACGAGAGGACCATAAACAAGAAGAAGCTGACTCCCTTTACGATACAGGTGTGTCCACATCCTGAACGCTCCCAGCTCTGCAGCCTGGATACAGCTGTTGAATGCAAATACTGGGTGGAAATATTTTGTATAATGTCGTTAACATCCATAGAACCTGTTCTGTACCTTCAGCACATCGTCACACTGATGAAATCAAGAGTGACTAAATGTGATGCGTGTATCACATGACGCATAGTGTATCACATCTGAGGGAAGGCAAAACCCTTACTGGAGTGATGGTGGACTGTTCCTCCTCCTCCTCCTCCCTGCTCCTCCTCTGACAGTGTGGTTGTTTTCTCCCCCTGCAGGAGAACCTGAACCTGGCCCTGAACTCAGCCTCAGCCATCGGCTGCCATGTGGTGAACATCGGGGCTCTGGACCTGCGGGACGGGAAGCCTCACCTGGTTCTGGGCCTGCTGTGGCAGATCATCAAGATCGGCCTGTTCGCTGACATCGAGCTGAGCAGGAACGAAGGTGAGGAGACAGGGAGGAGAGGAGAGATGAGGGGACAGGGGGGAAGGGAAGGAGGGGAGGCAGGAGAGGAGAGTAGGAGAACAGGGTTGTGTCACGTGATGAGGCCTAAATAGTTTCAGTCGTTTGTCATCGGTTGAATGACTTGACGAGGTGTGTGTGTGTGTGTGTGTGTGCTGCACCCCCCCAGCTCTGGCAGCCCTGCTGAGGGATGGGGAGACCCTGGAGGACCTGATGAAACTGTCCCCAGAAGAGCTGCTGCTGCGATGGGCCAACTACCACCTGGAGAACGCAGGCTGGCAGAAGATCAACAACTTCAGCTCAGACATCAAGGTGCGTGCTGACCCTTTGGTCATGTGACCCTGGTCATGTGATGATGGTGGGCGGGGTTAATGGATGTTTGGCAGTTGGAGATTAGAGGTCATGAATAATAAAGTAGAACACTGTTTTCCTTGCGCAATGAATCTTGAATCAGGGTTTGAAATGGACTCTGAATGTTTCCCTCCTCGATACAGTGACAGTGTCTCTTTCTGACTGTGTCTTCTTCTATAGCTGACAGGCCTTTCAACCTGTGAAGGTACTTTTACAGATCACCTTTCTCACTGTGTAGGAACTGACCACAGCTCCATACATTAGTCATCCAGATTAGAGTCTTAATATCCTCATTCTCCTCCATATTCATTGCATCACCCTCCACTGTGCGGCTCCGTGTCTCCACTCAGTGTTCTCATGTGATTACCTTGCATGTCATGTGTCGTGATGTCACATCCTGTCCCGTGTCTCAGGCGAGGTGTGTTGTGATGTCATAACCCCTGTGATGCGTTTCCTGTTTTCAGGACTCCAAGGCCTACTTCCACCTCCTGAACCAGATCTCCCCGAAAGGCACAGAGGAGGACCAGCCTCGCATCGACATCAACATGGCCGGCTTCAGCGTAAGGACCAGGAAGTGGCCACGTCTCATTTCCTGTTTCAGGAGGCTCAGGTAGCTCTAAGGTGATCCTCTGTGTGTGTGTGTGTGTGTGTGTGTGTGTTTGTGTGTGTGTGTGTGTGTGTGTCTGCTCCTCGCAGGAGAAGGACGACCTGAAGCGAGCGGAGAGCATGCTGCAGCAGGCTGACAGGCTCGGCTGTCGGCAGTTCGTCACCCCCGCCGACGTCATCAGCGGGAACCCTAAACTGAACCTGGCGTTCGTGGCGAACCTGTTCAACAAGTACCCGTCCCTGACCAAGCCAGAGGGCGAGGACATCGACTGGGGGCTGCTCGAAGGTGAGGGGTGACAGGACGGCACGTCTGTCACACGGTCATGTGACTGGTCTGTTTGCTCTCTCCTGCGTCACGCTCCTTGTTCCCCTGTGTGCCCCTCAGGGGAGACGAGAGAGGAGAGAACCTTCCGGAACTGGATGAATTCTCTGGGAGTGAACCCCCACGTCAATCACTTGTATGGGTACGTGTGCAGAACTCCTTGGATTGTCTATGTTTTGTGTGCCTTTTTGAAGTGAACTGAATCTTCAGTTCACTGAATCCTCAGTGAAGAGACTCTTTAGTGAGTCCTTGTGTTTGTGTTCCTCCAGGGACTTGCAGGACGCTCTGGTCATCCTACAGCTGTATGAGAAGATCAAAGTTCCTGTGGACTGGAACAACAAAGTGAACAAACCGCCGTACCCCAAGATAGGCACCAACATGAAGAAGGTAGATTCAAACAGCACGATCATGACTCCTGTCGACACTATGACTCACGAATAAGGCGGTGTCAAGTGATGTTATCGTCTGTGAATCTTCGAATGTGAATCTTCACCTCCTGTCCGAAACAGCTGGAGAACTGTAACTACGCTGTGGAATTGGGCAAGACGACCGCTAAGTTCTCCCTGGTTGGCATCGGAGGGCAGGACCTGAACGATGGCAACGCCACCCTGACGCTGGCCCTGGTCTGGCAGCTGATGAGGAAGTGAGTCAACCGGTCTGATCCAGTCTGAGCATGCCCAGAGGACTCGGCAGTTCCCAGGATTCAGCTCACCAGGGGAAGACGGATCAGTGTCTTCTGAAAAGAACAGATTAAACAGATTAGAGACATTTTTTTTTCTCTCCCCTGTGAGCCTTCCTTGTCCTGGTTAGGGATGTTCTTTGCACCTGGCAGTTTGGGCGTAGAACAGGGCGAGGAACGAGGATGTGAACAGACTAGATTTCCTTGTTTGGCTTTCCCGTACTCTCTGAGGCATCAGGACAGGGGTGTGAAACTCCCGTCCTCGAGGGCCACTGTCCTGACAGATGTTTCCCTGCTCCAGCACACCTCCACAGAGCTCAATAACAACCCAGTCATTAGAATCAGGTGTTCTAGGGCAGGGAAACATGTCTAACTTTCAGGACAGTGGCCCTCAAGGACCAGGAGTTTGATCTGCTGGGGTTCCTCCCCACCTGTGCTGGTGCCCCGAGTATAGTTCCTTTCTGATTCTCCCCCCTCTCACCCAGAGGAAAAAGTGCCTAATATTTAAATACCAAAATTATATTGGCATTATAATTATTACCTGTATGACCCCTGACATAATGGTAATGCTCTCATCCTCAGGTACACGTTGAATGTTCTGGAAGACTTGGGAGACGGACAGAAGGCTAACGATGACATCATCGTGCGATGGGTCAACAGCACCTTGTCAGAGGCTGGGAAAGCAACCAAGATCTCAAGCTTTAAGGTTCGTCAAGATGTTCCTCCGAAAATTACTGTCGCTTGCACACCTGTTTAGTTTTTTATTACACGTATACCCCCCCCCCCCCCCCGCCCCCTTTACCTGCCTTTCCTGTCTGATGAAGTATGAACATCATCCTGGAGAAGTGCTGTGTTCTTAGACTCCTCCTCTCTGTGGTCAGGATAAGGAGATCAGCAGCAGCCTGCCAGTGGTGGATCTGATCGACGCCATCCAGCCAGGCAGCATCAGCTACGACCTGGTGAAGACAGGGAGTCTATCTGAGGACGACAAGCTGGAGAACGCCAAGTAAGTCACTGTCAACGACCGATGATAGTAGAACCACAGTAGAAACAGGGTAGAATCATGGCTGGAAAGTTAATAGAAGTTGCAGAACTTGCACAAGGCCACACACACACACAAACAAAGTACACCACAATTTACACTATAATGCTAAAATTACACTTCATAACAGGCTATATAAAAACAAGCAATAAAGGTATAATAAAACATAATAAACAATAAAGGTACAATAAAGGTACTGTTGCAATCAGCTCTAAAAGAACATTGCAACTGTTTTTAACCTGATGCCTTTTATTTATTTATTTTTATTATTTATTTTTACTTTTATTTATTTAGCTGTATGTATTAGCTTGTTTTTATATAGCCTGTTATGAAGTGTAATTTTAGCATTATAGTGTAAATTGTGGTGTACTTTGTTTGTTTGTGTGTGTGTGTGGCCTTGTGCAAATTCTGCAACTTCTTTTCTGCTGCCTGTCTTGGCCAGGACTCCCTGTGAGAAGAGTTACTGTAACTCAATGGGACCTTCCTGGTGAAATAAAGGTTAAATAAAATAAAATAAAATAAATAAATAATAGAATCACAGTAGAAAGGGAACAAAACTGGATGGAATCAGTCGTATGTTTGACAGAATCGGAGTAGGATTTCTTTTTTTGAAAAACATTTATCTTGTCGCCATGGAGACCCCTGAGGTCTTGTAACCGTGAATCATCCCTGACCCTCTGTCCTAGATACGCCGTCTCCATGGCGAGGAAGATTGGCGCCCGGGTGTACGCCCTTCCTGAGGACCTGGTAGAGGTCAAACCCAAGATGGTGATGACTGTGTTCGCCTGCCTGATGGGCCGAGGGATGAAGCGAGCCTAGGATGCCCCCGCCCAGCCCCCCCCCCCCCCCCCTCCCTGCGCTGGCCAGCAGACCTCCACGGAGCCACCGGGTCACAGGAATGAAGATTTGCGCTGAGAACGATGTTACCAAAAGACATTTTTGAATCAATCAAACGTTACTATGTTCATGTTGATGTTTTCCATCTCAGTAGAACGCTGAGGTGTTAACTTCCTGTTTAAATGAAGGGACGTCCTCTTCAGACAAGAAGACTAGAAGATCTAGGTTCTGAAGGGCATGGGTTTGATGCTTCTCAAATATGCAATATGCCTTGTTGATTTATTAATGTATAAGATGCCGATTTAAGTATGTATTCTTCTTCTCCCAGTTAGTCGTCTCAGACCAATTGTATGTTATAATCCTTCATGTTTACACAAAAGCATAACTCAAATGTTGAACGCCCGTGCTTGGATTGGCGAGCTGAAGAGTTATGAGTGGGTATGAGTTCAGGTGTCACATGCCTTTCCAATAACTGTAGTGAGGATCCTTTCATTATTGAAGTGCATGCCTGTTATTTGGAGAAGAAAAAAACTGGCGTCATCGATAACTACATCTCTATACAGAGTCCTTAAGGACACGCGTGTACCGACCAAGCCTGATGCGTGTTACTGCGTTCATTTTTGTTACGTTTTTTGGGGGAGGGGGATTATGGAAGAGTTGATTGGTTGTTTGGTGTCTGATTGTCTGTTTTATTGGGATTATAAAGTTTATCTTTATTATGCTGGATGAAAATGAAGGGCTTTAGTAGTTTGGTTCTGCTTGTGCTGAGCTGTTTTGTCTGTGTGTGTCTCACCTCTGGTGCCTGGAGGTGCTTCTGTTCTTTTGTACTCAACGTTACTCACGGAAAAAACAATGTATCAACAATATCTTCATTCCAGGTAGCATCATTATATTTCGTAGCAACCATTGTTAAGTGGTTGATCATTATGTACATGGTTACTCCTGTGCAAGTGCTTTATATAACAATAAAAAAGGACATGACAATAAAAATGTAATCCTTTTTATTTATCTGTGAAATGGTCTGTGTCTCCTGAGGAAGCTGATAATGTTGCAAAACAGTAAAAATTGATAAATTCAGGACTGACAGCAAGACTTACCACAACCCATGAAGTTTTGAGTTTGACCAGACAGCAATTTTTACTGTTTTCGTTATAACCGCATTATCATCGCTTCCACTGATTGGCTTGATTTCAGTCTTGTTTTGTTCGTGAGTTCGCTGTGTTCCTTGGTGTGAAGCCTTCTGAGACAGAGAGTCACTGAGGACCAGCTTGGCTGCCAGCTTAGCCCCTCTGTGGAGAGAACAGACGTTGACTTCAGCTCCTCACTAACACTCAGGGCTGTGCTGGTTCCAACTCTACCGTTCTTCCAACCCCACTTGACAGTCGGATGTTTCCGTAACCAGGTTGTTGAGATTCTATGTTATGTAAGTGATGACACAGAAGAAAATACCGCTGGGGGGGAAATGTTCTGTCACAGCTCACTAACTTGTATCCCGAACAGATGTCAAAACTGCCTGTGACAATCCCCCTCTGGGTTTTCCAGAATATTCTGATTCTTTCAGCGTGTTTTGCTGTGTTGATTCTGCCACGGTCTGTCAGAGAGCTTGATGGGCGGTGATGTGATGGGAGACAGCTTGATCTCTTGGGTTTTGTCACCAGCAGAGCCACAGTACTGAGGTATCTGAGCTGAGCCACTAGCTGTGTGAAGCAACCAGGGACTTGAGATCCAACATGCTGGAGTATAAAGAGAAGCCAAATCTCTGAAGATGTGGAGCGGTCACTCACCAGAGACCAAAGTGTTGACTTCTTACAACCAGTTTTATCTTCGAGAAAGACACCAACAGCAGAACAAACATTCACCCCATCTGGAACTAATTGTAAATCACCTTCCCTTCATCCTCTCCTCCTCCTCCTCATCCTCCTCATCCTTGTCTGTTTTTCCCGCCCCTTTCTCTACCCCTCCGCTCGTCTCTGCTCTGCCAGAGCCAGTCCTCCCACAGACCAGGTAACATGCAGGTGGACATGTCTCACCTGCGCTGAGGTCAGATCAGCACCTGTCCAGACATGAGACCCCCTGGAGAGAGGACATGCTGATGGACAGATGTGGAGGGACGCAGCCTGCTGGCATCACTGAGGGGAAACATGTGCTTTGGCAAATCAAACCACTCGGCAAGGAATTAAGTTGAACTGGAAAGGAACCCTGGATTAATTTGTGACATGACTGCAAGAACCTTGCTGAACTAACCGGAGTGGAACGTCTTAGGAACCAGGTAAGTCTCTGTATCACCTTACGTTCATCTGAAAACACACTCTCTCTCTCTCTCTCTCCTACAGACTGTGATCCCACTACAGATGAACGTGTTCGTTTAAATCAAAACATTCCTTTCGAAATTGAAAACCTGAGTGCATTTTAACAGACCGTATCGACCGTAAGAAATGTGTGTGTTGTTGTGGACGCAGCACGTACAGGACATGCAGTGTTCAGGTATTTTAGGAGCTGATCCACCTGTTGTGACCTGGCTGATGATGCAGGTAGCTGTCTGGGGAGCAGAGCAGAGCTGGCTGGATGAATACAGCCCCAGGCTCTCTGTTTGTTTTCCTTAATGATCATCCAATTACTTCAACAAGAGTAACAGTGATCTAAACACCAAACTAGCTGTGTGCTTCTTCCTCATATGAGTCCATGACTTGTTACCAGATAAATCTACATCTCAGTTCTGTGGGGTAACTTTTTTGTATTTTCATATATATATATATCAAGGTATTTTCACCAATGTAAACGTTGGCAAGAAATCAAACGTCGTTAAAACATGTGTCCTACACATTTAAGTATGTCCGTATGTCTGTTTGCAAGTCATTTTCGTGTCCTTGTACTAGTTCTGTCTTCTTATTTATGAGACTTGTTGAAATCTAACAAGGAGGAGTTTATCTGTGTGAACCGCATGCCTCTCATGTCCTTGTAAAAATGCAATCTGCCACACGCAAGTACACGATCGGGGGTGGGGGGTTGACTTAAGCGGTTGCTATGGGTGACCGGCCAGTCTCCACAGCGACTGCAGCTTCTCCAGGAGAGGCCCCTGATGAAGCGGTCCCGGCAGGGTTCGGTCCCCCATGTGTGCCCGGTGTATCAGACACACCTGGTAAACACTGGAGAGATGATCCCAGGAGCCCCATCCATCCATCCTCTCTCGCTCTGCTCCCTCTCCTGTTGCGCCTCACAAAAGACTGCAAAGCTGCCTGCATCTACACTGTAAAAAAGTCAAGGCCCCCCAAAAAACATGACAATAACCTCACAGTTCAAATATAGCTCCTTGGAGCTGTGGTGTGTTGGGGTAACAGGTGCCATCCTCTCCCTCCACAGCTGAAGATGACCGGGCAGGGAGCCCTCAGAGACGCTTCTCCTCATCGCCTCTCGGTGAAGACCACCTTGGAGGAGGAGAGTGAGAGAGCAGACAGCACTCTCAGCAGGTAGCTCAGTAAAACACAATACTGGGGGCCCTAATACTGGGGCCCCTAATACTGGGGCCCCTAATACTGGGGCCCCTAATACTGGGGCCCCTAATACTGGGGTCCCTAATCCTCCACGCCTGCTCTCCCCATCCAGCCTGTCCTTCTTTGTGGAACCCTCAGAGCCACGCCCAAAAACATGGGAGTCAGGTGGCTGAGCGGTTAGGGCTAGTCATCAGAACGTTGCCAGTTCGATTCCCAGCTGTGCAACATGACGTTGTGTCCTTGGGCGAATGTCCCTGTACTTGCGTTAACCGTGTCCGTCCTCTGTCTTGCCAGGGTGCCGTCAGCATGCGATGACACGTCCTCGGAGCTGCAGAGGGTGGCGGCGTTGGATCCTCAAGGGGGAACGTCCAGGAACTCCTTCAGAGGCCAGGGGGCGCTGTCCAGGTATGTACGAGATGGTGACACGCCCGTCATGTGGTACGTTTGAAGGTCTTCCACCTTCCTCACTGTGAGAACCTCCCCCTCTCTATCTTCCCTCACCTCCCCTCCTCTCTCTCTCTCTCTCTCCTCAGACTGGTGAACCTGGTGGTCACTCTGAGGGAATGGGCTCACAGGAGCCTGCAAGAAGAGGAACAGCGACCAGATTCCTTTCTGGAGCGATTCCGAGGCCCTGACGTGAGGACCGCCCCAAGTCGCCTCAGCAACACCCAGCTCGACGCCAACGGCAACAAGACCAAAAAAAGCTTCTGGTACATTCCAACTGTCTTGTTGAAAAACCGTTCAAGGTCCCTGGAAACCAGAAGGCGGTTGCTGTTTTAAGAAAGGCCTACAAGCATGCAATGGCTGTTGGGTATTGGGATCGGTGTGGGCTGTTGTGATCACTCCCAGGGGGAACTGACAAGGTGCCTGTGCTTTCAGGGAGAAGTGGGACGTGTTTGTGGTGTCTCCTTCAGATGATTTCTACTATCGCTGGCTGTTCTTCATTGCCATGGCAGTGCTCTACAACTGGGTCTTAGTGGTGGCAAGGTAATAGTTACTGGTAATAGGTAATAGTTACTAGTAACATCGTGACCCAAAATAGTAAATGCTTTTCCCCATCCATCCGAGCAGGGCATGTTTCGACAAGTTGCAAATTGAGAATTATATTGGCTGGATGGTGCTGGACTACATGTCTGATGTTGTGTACATCCTGGACACCTTTATTCGACTTCGAACAGGTATTCAATTCAATCAAATCTTTATCGACAAATCTGTACATTTTCCTTTGGCTTTGCAGTATGGTTAAAACATATCACAGTAGACCACCATACATACAAGCATCAGAAACACAGCACGCACAGTGCAGGCATCATCAACATAAATGGTTCCGGCGTGACTCGTGTTGACAAATTAATCAAAGTTACTGTGTTCTGTATGAAAGACTCTTTTGATTGATGTTGTGGTAGTAGAGGTCACTTGATACCATTGTTGTTGTCCTGATTCTACCAGGGTTCCTGGAGCAAGGTTTGCTGGTGAAGGACCTCACCAAGCTGAAGGATAACTACGTCCGTACCTTCCAGTTCAAGATGGATGTGATCTCCATCCTACCCACCGACCTGGCCTACTTCATCACAGGAATCCACACCCCACAGCTCAGACTCAACCGCCTGCTACGCTTTTCACGGATGTTTGAGTTCTTCGACCGCACCGAGACCCGCACTAACTACCCCAACATATTCCGCATCTGCAACCTGGTCCTCTACATCCTGATCATCATCCACTGGAACGCCTGCATCTACTTTGCCATCTCCAAGTCCCTGGGGCTGGGCTCGGACACCTGGGTCTACCCCAACACGTCCCAGCCTGAGTTCAGCAGCCTGACCCGGGGCTACATCTACTGCCTGTACTGGTCCACTCTCACCCTCACCACCATCGGGGAGATGCCTCCACCTGTGCGGGATGAGGAGTTCCTGTTTGTGGTGTTTGACTTCCTGGTTGGGGTGCTCATCTTCGCCACCATCGTGGGAAACGTGGGATCCATGATCGCCAACATGAACGCCACTCGTGCTGAGTTCCAGGCCCGCATCGACGCCATCAAACATTACATGCACTTCCGCAGAGTCAACAAGGAACTGGAGACGCGAGTCATCAAGTGGTTCGACTACCTCTGGACCAATAAGAAGGCGGTGGACGAGCAGGAGGTTTTAAAGAACCTGCCCAACAAACTCCGGGCCGAGATCGCCATCAACGTTCACCTGACAACCCTCAAGAAGGTTCGCATCTTCCAAGACTGTGAGGCTGGTCTGCTGGTGGAACTGGTGCTGAAACTACGCCCCCAGGTGTACAGCCCAGGGGACTACATCTGCCGTAAGGGTGACATAGGGAAGGAGATGTACATCATCAAAGAGGGGAAGCTAGCTGTGGTGGCGGATGACGGCGTCACACAGTACGCTCTCCTCACTGCCGGAAGCTGCTTCGGAGAGATCAGCATCCTCAACATCCAAGGCAGCAAGATGGGAAACCGGCGGACTGCTAACATCCGCAGCATCGGCTACGCGGACCTCTTCTGCCTCTCCAAGGACGACCTGATGGAGGCGGTGATCGAGTACCCGGATGCCAAGAAGATGCTGGAGGCCAGGGGGAGGGAGATCCTCACCAGCCAGGGCCTGCTGGACGAGAATGCTATGCAGGCAGCAGTGGGGGAGGACACGGAGGAGAAGGTGGAGAGGCTGGAGTCGTCCCTGGACACCCTCCAGACACGCTTCTCCCGCCTGCTCAGCGAGTACACGGCCACGCAGCAGCGCTTGAAGCAGCGCATCACCGTCATGGAACGGCAGTTTTGTCACACGGGCTGCGCCGGAGTCTCCGACACAGAGATGGAGCTGGACGCCGAGGTCGGCATGGATACGGACAGCCTGGCGGCACACGGTGCAGACGAGCCAACAGGAAGGGCTCACAGCAAACAGGAAGTGCTCCCCAAGACTGACCATCACAGTTGAAAGCTGCCTCAGTCGAGAGGATTTAAAGTCGGGCTTGGTCTGCTGTTTTTGTGATTGCAGGTTGAAATACTGTACTTTGAGAGTGTAAGAGAGAGATAAGTGTATGTCTACATGGACAGTTATGATGCAGATGTTTCCCTGAAATAATCCCTTGACACAAACAACTTTCCTCGTGTTATTTTGCTCCAACCTTCTACAACTATAATTAGGACTACTGACACAGCATTTTTTGAGATTTTAATTGAATGTTTGTTTAGAACAAATAAGAAGTAAGGAGTGTTGTGCCACAGCGTGCTAAGGCTGCGTTCAAGGTCTCTGGCACATTCGCAAACGTAAGAGGAACTGGGAATGAATAAAGAGGTTTATGTATGGCAAACACACACACACACACACACACACACACACACACACAAATACAGTCATGTGCAATTATTTTTCGAGTATCCCTGAGTATCCCTTACCGCAAAAGGTATCATTGAAAATTTTTAACCAGCCCACACCTCCTTCAATTAGACTAGTTCAGTAAGTGACGATGCGGGGAGAAATAATATATAGGCCTACGTTGTTACTATTGTACTGGTAAAAGTTAATTAAATCGAGAAGTATAGCTAATTATTTAAACTGAATAGTTATAATACGTCAAACGTGTGCACTTTATGAAAATACTGAAATAAACAGGTGCATTGTCAACCCGAACGATTTGGGAGCCCGGTCGTTCTACCAGTGTTGAATATCTTCGTTAATAAAAACCCACTTGAGAGGATATATTGTGAGTGTGATTATTTTTTATCTTAAATATTGGACTGTTGTAGTATTTCTATGATGCTTAGATACTTTAAATACTAAATAATATCACAGAATTAACAAACTCACCAAGTGTTGCTGGCTGCCGTTAGAGGTGCGCTCGCTCTGGTGGATTTTTAAACAGGTCAACATTTGCAGCACCACACCGGCAGCCAACTATTGAAAAGGGATTTTTGGGAAATTACAAATGATAAATAAGAACTTCACATTCAGGTAGTTAGAGTCTGCTAAATAAAGGAAAAATATATATTATAAGGCACTTCATTTCCTTTTAAGAATAAAGCAGTCCTGGCGGAAGGTCTCCGCCGGTAGAGGTCGCACCACCACCACAGCTCTAGTATCCCACCGCTGAGCTCCAACAGGAAAATAGTCACTAACAAGCGCGCGTGCTGCACGCGCCATCTATTATATTCTGTTGCGATTCTATCAAGGGTAAACGAAGATTTAATAAGGTAGTTAGAAAACAATATTTTATAATTTCTATATCCTGCTATTCTTGTTGTCCCGTTTTTTGTTGTAGTAGATCTCAAAATCAAACCTTAGCGGGGTGTTTCCAGCCAGGTAGCATGTTAGCTTGTTAGCTTAGCCAGACTCCTGTGTTGAGTCACCTGCCATTCAATGGGCAACATGTTCCTAATTCATGTTCAGTCTAGACTACAAACAGCCTCAAAAACATATTAAACTGTCGTTTTAGACCTTAGAACTGAACATATACTGTTAGCTAGCTGCTAATACTGGCTAGTTTACTACCTTAACTAAGTAGATCCGGTTGTCAGTAGAGCCTCAACTTTCTATCTTTGACCGTTCAGGTAGTGTAGCCAGACTCCTGTGTTGAGTCACCTGCCATTCAATGGGCAATATGTTCCTAATTCATGTTAGTGTCAACCTACATTCATCTGTCCACTGATCGTGTCAACTGGAATTGACCGTATTTCTCTATGTTTCAGTGTTTGGTTTCCTACTAGTAAACATGAGTGGGTTCAACTTCGGCCAAGCCGGCAACACGGGGTTCAGTTTCGGGACCCCCAAACCCACAGCAGCTCCAGCCCCGGCAGCAGGCTTCAGTATGGTGACGGCCTCCACACCAGCAGCCTCCAACAGCGGCTTCTCATTTGGGACCCCAGCCCCTGCCCAGCCCGCAGCCACACAACCTCCAGCCTCACAAAGTCTGTTTGGGATGGCCATGCCGCAGACCAACGCTGCCCAGGGTGGAGGGTTTAGTTTCGGGACTCCTGCAACCAGCGCCACAGCTGGAGGTGGAGGAGGATTCTCATTCGGGTAAAGTCATTACTATCGTCTTTCTGTTGCTGAATGTCTTCTTGAGTTTCTGCTGATGCTGCTGGTAAACAGTCAGCTAGATGTTTTACTAAAGCAAGTGTTCTTCTTCTTTTGTCACAGGACCCCCACTACCAAACTCAATCTAGGGACTCCAGCTCCAACACAAGCCTCAACAACAGGGATGACACTGGGGGCGGCTTCCAGCGGCTTCACGCTGGGCGGGGCCCTCGCCACACAGACCACCGCCTCCATGCCGGCTGGAGGGGGCTTCAGCTTTGGTGCCAGCCCAGCTCTGGGAGCCCAGAGTCAGCCACAGCTCATAGCCCAGGTCCAGGCCCAGCCGGCTGCAGCCACAACCACCACCTCAGCCCCTGGAGGGATGTCCCAGGGAGGAGGGTTCAGTTTTGGTGCAGCTAAGGTCCAGGCCACCACAGCCCCTACCATGGCCCCAGCCCTGGCCCCAGCCCCCGCCACAGGAGGAGGAGGGTTCTCCTTTGGAACTATGACTCCATCCACACTCTCCATGGGCATGCAGCCTGCAGGTGAGCTTCCCTGGGCAAGGAACTTTAACCATTCTTGCTGCAGTGCCCTGCTGTAAGTCGCTTGGGATGAGAGCGTCTGCTAAATGACAACATGTATATGTAATGACTGCTGTCTGTGTGTCTGTGTCAGGTTTGAGTCTGAACTCGATGGCCCCGGCCTCAACAGCTGCAGTCACCTCCGCACAGGGCGGAGGGTTCGCATTCGGAGTCAAACCAGCCGGTGAGGACTGTCTGTGTGTTTTTGAACATTCTTCAGATGGAGTTAAGGTATTGATGAGTCACTTGGTGGTTTTCTGGAGATATTGATTGTCAGATGTCTTTCTCAAAGCCACTCCGGCTCCAGTGATGTCTGTGCCGGCCAGCCAGCCTGCTCCAGCTCTGGGCTCTTCGCTGTTCGCTGCCCCGGCATCAACAGCCACCGCTGCTTCTGGCTTCTCACGTAAGCTCACTGCACATCAGATGTCGTTTTTTCTCATAGATTATTGTTGGAAGTTTCGTTCTGAGTGGCCTCTTGGTCTCTCATTTCCCTGCCTCTTCAGTGGGCAGTGTTGCTGCCTCCATCGCCCCAGCAGCCTCCGTCGCCCCGGCAACCGCCTCCGTCGCCCCGGCAGCAGGAGGGACTCTGGGGTTCATGTTGAAGCCTCTGGGAGCGACCTCGGCAACAACAGCTGCTGCTGCAGCCACAGGTACTAACCCTGAGCCAGGGGTCATCAGGGCGGACTGCAGCCAACTGTACCTGGGGTGTTAAGGTAGTATCCAGCAGCTGGTGAATGAATGTGATTGGATGTTCTGTTGTCTGTCCCACAGTCGCAGCTGCTGCCAGCACCACCACAGGCTTCTCCCTGGGTATGAAGCCTTCTGGGGTCACTGGTATGGGGTTGACGGCTCCCATCACCGGGGTTTCCACAGCTGTTACCACCAGGTTAGGGTTCCTTTTTATTCAGGTAGCACAGCTTTGGGACTGTTGAAGCGTGAATCCCACCTCTAGTCATCAACCTCCTGGTTCCTGCTGTGAAGCGACCCTGTAACATCTGTGGTGACCCCCTCTGCTGTCCCCAGCGCTCCACCTGTGATGTCCTACGCCCAGCTGGAGGGGCTCATCAACAAGTGGAGCCTGGAGCTGGAGGAGCAGGAGAGACACTTCCTCCAGCAGGCCACGCAGGTCAACGCCTGGGACCGCATGCTGGTGGAGAATGGAGAGAAGGTGGGAACCAGTGCTTCATCACACGAGTGACGAGCTGATGGATTTTTGCCTCGGTGGATTTCAGGGGCGCCGGTTTGCCGGCGTGTGACTAACGATTGTCTTCCTGTCACAGATTACATCACTGCACAAGGAGATGGAGAAGGTCAAATTGGACCAAAGAAGGTAAAACAAGTCTTATTTTATTGTGTGTTTTATTCTAAACCCCTTTTCCTGAATACTGTAAATGTTCGAGCTCAGTGTGATGCAGTACAGAGGATGATTCTAGTCTAGCTGTGGATTCATCCCTCCCTCTCTCCCTACCTCCAGGCTGGACCAGGAGCTGGACTTCATCCTGTCCCAGCAGAAGGAGCTGGAAGATCTGCTGTGTCCTTTGGAGGAATCTGTCAAGGAGCAGAGTGGAACCATTTACATGCAGAACGCTGACGAGGAGCGCGAGAGAACGTAAGTGTTTTTACAGGAACCCTGAAAAACGGTGTCCTCACAGAGAGAGGAACACACACACAGAGAGGAACACACACACACACACAGAGGAACACACAGAGAGAGGGGAACACAGAGAGAGAGTTGTGTGCTGCACTGAGTCGTGACTGTATGACACAGCGTCTTGTCGATGCTCCTCAGGTACAAGCTGGCTGAGAATGTGGACGCCCAGCTGAAGAGGATGTCTCAAGACCTGAAGGAGATCATCGAACATCTCAACACATCCAGCGGCCCGGCAGATACCAGTGACCCGGTAAGACATGATGCTTGTCGGAGAGACCAAACAGGTCAAGGTTCAAAAGGGAAAGAGACAACAGCTGTTGTGAGTTTGATGTTTGTTCCCTTGATCCATTAAGCTTGAGCTGGGAAAGGATTCAACAAGTTAATATAATTAATGGGGGGAGGAAACCTGCTATGTTGTAGACATGATTCATGTTGTTTTCTTTTCAGCTTCAACAGATCTGTAAAATTCTCAACGCCCACATGGACTCTCTTCAATGGATCGATCAGAACTCAGGTATGTTAAGGCCACCTTGCTTGGTCAAGTAGATCAGTGTCTCAGTGCCTTTAAGCCATGCTGATGTTCTGCTCCTAACCCTGTCTCCTGTTTCAGTGCTTCTACAGAGGAGAGTGGAAGATGTGTCCAAACTGTGCGACAACCGACGCAAAGAGCAGGAGAAGACTTTTCGTATTACATTCGATTGAGATTTGTTAGCGTCTGAAATTCTAAGCTAAATATGAATTATACTTTTTTTATACTCTTTTTTTGGGAGAAGTCAAATTAGTGCTTTTGAAGCACTTTGGAAGTGTGGATGATGTTAAGGGATGGTTCACATTGATTACAGGGCACACATTTTGGCTCTGTAAACCAAAGTTCTCCCAATAACTTAAGAGGGAATTATGATGTGTATTGTGAACTATCCCTTTAATGTTGTGAAATGTTATGAGCAGGCTGAATATATGAAAAATAAAATAAACTTTTATAAAAAAAAAAAAACTGTAGCACAGTAATACATATATACCATGCCACATACTGCATATTATTCCACACTGATCTGAAATAACTTTTTAAAATTATTTTTTATTTGCTGTTCCAAAAACAATTGTACTGAATCCATGTGTCCTGAAGATGAGTCAGCAGAATGTATCCCAGTGTTCAACAGTGTGAAACTCTCATACACACACACCTCTCTCTCCATTTTTATTCTTTTTACAAAGCCATAACAAAACTCAGCCTCCATCTTCATAGTTGACACAACCCCAGAGCAGAAGAAGAACTCCCACTGGTTTCCTAGGCAACTGTCAACTGATCATTACAGGTATTGCAAATATTCCTTCCCTCATGACCAAACTTAAATTCACAGTCTTTGACACCCAAAGACTGCAATGGTAGCCCCTTAATAAAATATATATAAAGCATTCCATTGATATCTTTGTGTAGATTTACCACATATGCATCAGAGTACAAGCATTGATTTTCATGATAAACAAGATCGCCGTAGAAACAAGAACAAGGTCAGAACAGGATCTCAGGAGGAGGAGCTAAAGAGTCGTAGAACATGATTGGGTCACTGCTCATGCGTGAGGGGCAGGACCAGAAGCCTGGTGTCTGATGTCTGAAGACTGATTGGTTGAGACGGTACCCACGGAGACCCAGAGACTAGCGCATCCTCATGTGCAGACTGTGTTTGGGGCCGTCCACTCGCTCCAGCTTCTCAAAGTGCTTCCTGGCATTGCGGATGTTGATGAGCGTGGCTGCAGAGGCTGCAGGAAACACAACAGTTAAGACATTAGTTTTCTAAAGATTTCATGCATTTTTACTGGACAGTGTAACAGGAAAGGCAGAAAGTGAGAGGAAGCCTCGAGTCCCATTTTCTTTTAAGTGAATATATTCAGTAACCACATCATACGCATGACACCTGGTCGTGGGTGATGGGTAACTTACGTATGGAGGGGTCAGACATGATAACCATGACGTATGTGTTGGAGGTGAAGACATCGATGAAAGCCGCAAAGTTGGAGTTTCTGACCTCCATACTCTGGAAGGAGGCTGCCAGTTTGCTGAAATCAAAGTACAAGCATGATGTGAATATGAGAGACATTATCAGGCAGGATCTCAGAGGAGAGGGGGGCATTATCAGGCAGGATCTCAGAGGAGAGGGGGGCATTATCAGGCAGGATCTCAGAGGAGAGGGGGGCATTATCAGGCAGGATCTCAGAGGAGAGGGGGATCTTCCAGACTTCTCTCACCTGCAGCTCAGCTTAAACTGCTTGATGATGTTGCTGATTTTCTCAAACCGGTGTGCGTCACGCTGCTCTTTGCATTGATAGTGAGAAATGACCTGAAACACACACACAGATGAACACCAAAGCAGACAGGTTCCCCACATCCTACAGAACAACATTCTACTTCCATATACCCCCCTTACCAGAAACGTGGCCCGCTCAAACAGGAGCACCTCGTCTGCCTCGATGATCTGGGCGAAGTTCCTCAGGTTGGTCTCCAGCTGCTGGACGTTAGGGATCAGCTGATACACGATACTGGACCACGCCTAAAGGGGGGGGGGAGGAAGGCCAACTGTCAGTCAAGACTTCCCAGAGAACACAGACCAGGGGGAGGATAGAGAGACGGACAGAGACAGTACCTTGTACAGCGTTTCATCCCAGATGGAAGTCCTGAAGCAGGTACAAGCCAGCGGTCTGGACAGCCGCCGCAAGTCTTCTTCACGTTCTTTGAAGATCTGGAGAAGGGGGGGGGGGGACAATTAGAGTGAAAGAGAAACAGGAAGAGAAAGGTAGAGAGAGAGTGAGAGCAATATACATAGACAATCAGTCACATCAGTCACATGGAGATGAGGTGTTGCTTAGTAGGACAATACACACCTACATGCTAAGAAAGAGTAGATGGTCTCATGACATTCAAAAGGAATTTTGACACATAGCTGAAATACTAACCCCACATTCCTGGGGAGATATCTACTTCATCATGTATTTGTGATTTGTCCAGTGTGTGTGTGTGTGTGTGTGTGTGTGTGTGTGTGTGTGTGTGTGTGTGTGTGTGTGTGTGTGTGATCACCAGGTCTCTCTGGTCCTCCTGCACTAGGTCCATTTTGTGAACAAGGCAGAACACTTTAGCATCCGGAGAGTTCTGAAGGATTGCCTCCAGGCACGACTGGTAATAGTGCATGTCTTTCTCCAACTCTCGACTCTCCACATCAAACACATAGATCAACACTTCCACGTTCCTGAAGATGTTGTCTCTCTGGCTGGTGAAGTAGTTCTCCATGAACGTGTCTTGTCTGAGGATGTAGATCACACAAGAATACCATTAATGTCAACCATCAAGTACGGATCACATAGTTTGAACCCTGACGGTAAAACAGTTGATCAACCCACCCTCCGCAGTCCCATAAGTTCAGCACCAGGTTGCCAAGGAATCTCACATGGGAATGCTCAACATCGACTAGGTTGAGACAAAAAGAGAACGGGATGAGACACTCAACCTTATTTATATCACCTTATTTATTCATTAAAACAACACTGCAATCACAATGTCAGCGCATGATGAATCTCTATCATATACAAGAGCAGGTGCTTACTTGTGGCTCCAAGGCGTCGTGTGTCTCTGGCTATGTAGTTGGCAAAGATGATAGATCTCATGCTTGTCTTCCCAGAGCCGCTCTTTCCCATCAGCAACACCTACAAATACACCAAGAAGATATTCCTGATGGACAAACCTGCTTTTCACCATCACACTATATGACTAGCAATAAAGCAGACCCATTAAGCCCTTTAATAATCGACATGAACTGTATGAACGTTTTTTATTGGGTTGTAAATGTTTAGTTACCTTCTTCTTCATGGCTGTGCTTGACATCACCTTTGTAGGTTCAGGTTACTAAATAATCCTTCAGATTTCTGCCAAACTTGAGTCTCTCTGGCAGATTTTAAGAAGTTTTCCTGCAGCTACAAAACAAGCAAAACACAGAAATGATGTTAGCATTTTTAAATAGTGAAAGTAGAAAGAGAAAATATTATATGATTCGCAGTAGTTTAACCATCAAACCTTAAATATTGACCAAGTTACAGAAGTCTGTTAGGCCCTCTGGAAAACTGACTTATCTATAGCTAAAGGCTAACTATAGATTTAGCCCCATGTTAGCCGTCTGCCTTTCCCCAGCATATCGTATATTATATACAAACCATTACAATCAGATTATACCTATTGATTAGCAAAATATGATCCATATTAGAAGCTATCTGGAGATAACATGAGGCTAAATGTTCATGTCTTAGCCAATACAGTCACATTACACTAACGTAGCTATGCTAGCTTAGCTAAAGATGCTAGCTTGGTTGTTTGTTGCTTGTACATCGGTTTAAATGTAATTCCCATGTTAGCTGACTAGACTGGGAATTACCATGTTGTTGCCGATTTAAACAATTTAAACCAAATATGAATAAAATGAAGAAGTTTGTTATTACTTGATCTTGATAGACGCTGTCACTGTTGGTGTTTTTAACTGAAATGTTGTTCACGCTTCTTTCATGATGCTGGAAACATTAAACAGTTTAAAAAACAAAGATATTTTCACCTCCAACTTCTTGTCGAAACGCAGAATATTGAGGATTTCCTTTAACTACAGCATAACTACGCTTAAAACACCTGGCTGGATTTGTCACTTACTGAGAAGTTAGAGACTGGGCTGCCTCGAATATTCACGTGACTGCAGCACAGCAGGAGGGGGTGGGGGGGTGGGTATTTAAATATGTAGGGTTATGTTCTCTTTTCTTTTCCGCTACATTGCTTTTGGGGTTCATTTTAAGATAAACCTCGGCTATAGATACTGTTGTAATATTTCAATAAGGATCACGACACGATGTTATAAAAACTTTATTCTCCAATATACCAAAACAGTGAATAGGAATCCCTAAAGACTGAGCTGTCAAGATATTCAAATGAAGCAACCATTTGTTTACTTTGAACGAGTCATATATGACACAGGTTGTAAGAATATATATACACAATATCATCTTTTAAACTCCATTATTCACATGTAATCATTGTGTAAGGACGTGGATAAACAAGAAGACACCAGACACTTTACAGAAAGGGAAAAAAGGCAACTTTTGTTTTGACATCAGGAATGTCTTACAAATCACACTTAAACAAAAACATATCATGTACACCAGCTGAATATAACCATCCCAATTTAAATATTCTCATACATCTCTACGACAAGAAGGTCTTCGTTTTAGTGTTGAGTTTCATGATGGTCTGGATCTCTCTCCGCTCACGGAAAATATCAGTAGGAACCAGAGCTTTCAAATAATCCTATTATTTTTGTTGTTTGTTGAAAAATTGATTGCAAAGAGCGGCAGTAACACGATGAATAGATTTGTTTACAATCAGAGAGCACGGCCATCAGAGCTGCTTGTTGGGGTGGTGAGGACAACACATCCTTTCTTACATCTGGTCTCTGAGCTTGGCAAGGCGTTGAGATAGTTCGTCCTGCAGATAAGTAAAGAATTAAGAAAAAAGGCTGGGTATCTGTGTAGGACAAAAAAAACTAAAACTTGTTTTTGTGTACTCTGTAATGCTTAAAACCAACTGCATATGATCTGTTTTGAGTGTAATTTTAAGTGAACTTGTGCTCTTTTGATAAGACCTGAGGAAGAGTTAACTGTATATTGTATTCATTAGGTGTAAATCATTCATTGTCTTGTGTGACAGATTTGATTCATTTGTGTCATTTGGAATTTCCCTCCCAAGACTTTCACTCATGGTTGCACTTGTGCGCAAGGAGTGACAATAAAGTGATTAGATTATAGCAGCAGCCGTCAAATTCTCACTTCATATATTATTATTTTTCGCATCCTCTTCCTTATCACATCTCATTTTATTTCCCCCCTGAGTGCTGTGCTGTTCAGTACTCTGCTGTTGAAAACTGCTATTTCCCCACTGTGGACAAATAAAGGATGATCTGATGTTCTGAACAGATGAGTTTGATTACCTGTTCTGCCGAGGCCACACTGGTCCCCACAGACCCAGACTGTCCCTGTGGGAGCTCCATGTTCAGATCCAGGCTAAAGCAAACAGCACACACAGCACACACACTCACCACTAGGCACTGACACATACAAATACTATCCAGTGATGTTGCCAGATCTTATCAAAGGAAGGACAGAGCGTCTCCTTAGATGACTGACAGATGCTTTCTTACCCAGCTTCATCTGCCATTTCATGCATCAGTGAATCCACTTGATTCTGAAAACACAAATTGTAGACGTCAAACTTCCGTGTCCGAAATGTTACATTTCTTTATAGTTGGGGCTGTGTGTGATAAAGGTGTGGGGCTTTAGAGTTGGGGCTGTGTGTGTGATAAAGGGGTGGGGCTTTAGAGTTGAGGCTGTGTGTGATAAAGGTGTGGGGCTTTAGAGTTGGGGCTGTGTGATACCTGAGGTGTGGGGCTGTAGAGTTGAGGCTGTGTGTGTGATAAAGGTGTGGGGCTTTAGAGTTGAGGCTGTGTGTGTGATAAAGGTGTGGGGCTTTAGAGTTGGGGCTGTGTGATACCTGAGGTGTGGGGCTTTAGAGTTAAGGCTGTGTGATACCTGAGGTGTGGTCAGTGTGGTCGTGCTGCTCATGGTATCCTCCATTTGGGCTGTCTGAACATCCAGGGTTTCAAACTGATGCTCAAACTTATCCATGAGGGCAGAGATCTGAAGGAGACATTTGGTTTGTTTGGTCACAGTACATTATCAAGCGTGTGCCACCTTGAAACACACACACGGCTCACACACACACACACACATATGGCCCACACACATACACGTGTTCCACACACACACACACACACACACACACACACACACACACACACACACACACACACACACACACAGTTTACCTTCTCCAGGTTCATAGACTTCAGTGTGGCATCCATCCCTTTCACCACTCCAGCCATGGACTTGGTGACCTGCAGGGGAGAAGAACAACAACACTGTAACCCAGCTGAGCCAGTTCCATCATGTTCCTTCTCCCAGGCAGTGTGAGAGCTGTACCTTGTTCATGGTAAGGGCTGTCTGAACCCTGGCAGCCACAGCGTCAACACGGGCACTCATCCTCAGGAAGTTCACAGACTGGTTCTTCTGTCTGATGGCGTTTTCTGCGTGGATTCTGGCCACTTCCACGTTACCTTTTTGAATTGCCTTTAGGGAAACAGATCACCTTCACTACAGGATCCATGTTTCCTTTATAAAGTCATTTATAATGGCTATGTGTTTAATACTTCAACCCGGAAGTATGGGCAATATTTACCTTTTTGACTTTGTTCTTCTCGACCTTCTCTTCTTTGTCACATTTCTTGGAGCTTCGTTGAAGTTCTTTGGCAGCAAACTTGAGGTTGAAGAGATGTTCTGTAAGAAGTGTTAAAGACCCTAAAAGGCACTTTTAAACGTTTTAACTCGTCTCATATGAACGCAGCCGTTCGAAAAGAACATAACCTGGAAATACCTGGAGAAAAATGAATGGCAACCATAACTAGCTACAACAATATTTTAAACTCAACAGTAACGTTATAAAGTTCGGCACCTACAACCACAATGAACTTAAAGTATAAATATTTCCAATTACAAAGTAAACAAAAGTAGCATGACTCAGTAAGTCACTACAGGCCGAAACAAGCGGAGCAACATTACTTTGATAGTTACTGTCTGCGTTTCGATTAATATTTGAAAGGATACTCTCCATACTCGACATGTTGATAGACTCCTTAAACAGCTATATTTAATCAAAAGTGTGTATTCTAGTTAACTCTAACAAGGATCTATAGCTCTTCTAAGGGTAAAACTGCAGTTTGTTTTCACTATTTTCCTCTCTCCTACTTCCGGATACACTGCTGGCATCTACGTCATCCAGTGTCACGTGTTCAGGGGCGTATCTCCCATGACGTCACATATCTGGAGCACGAGCGTTTTTAAATGCACTGGAATGTAAAACGAGATCATCTCCTGTAGTATTTTAAAATCTCTCCAAATCATCGTTCATACGTATTTCCCATTGGCAAGCGTAGTATCAGTGCTGTGTCAGCGGAGTTTAGGTTTTAAACTGGGGGTGGTGAGGGAGGGGGGGTGGGTGGGGGGGGGTCGCTTGTCAGACAGGTTACCCAGCTTGTGGGCGGTGAGCTTGATTGATGAGGAGGTTTTGCTCCTCTCAGATCACAGCAGGATGAGTCACTCTGATATTCACCCTCCCTTCAGCAGCTCACCCACCCAGTGAAGAACTAACACCCCCCTGGTCTATATCTGAAGCATAACATAAGCATTATCACCCTTGCCACATTTTTGTCGATTTTCCCTGGATATGATTAGGTATTTATGAGAGGACCAACAAAAGAAGCAGCATATGCTTGTGTAAAGTTTTTATTTGTAAATGACAAAGGTTTATTCAACTTGAGCCAACTAAGAAGCGCAAACGGATGCAATAAGAAACCTATAGTTAATGTGAAAGTCCAGTAGCAGATAGTCTACAACAGTCTTTGTAGACCTAACATTTCAAATATGGACCTTTGTTGTTGTTGTTGATAGAAAGATCAACATGTATAGGTACAGACCGTATTATACTAGATAGACTGAACCGAGCGCATCGTGATTTACCGGTAAGTCGTGACACCGGGTTGCCATGGAAACTACATTACGCTCCCGGTTTGAGAGAAACTGCGCGGCAGAACTTCAGCACTCAGCACGAGACCAGCACCCAGCACGAGACAGCACCCGGCAAGAGACAGCACCCGGCACGAGACAGCACCCGGCACGAGACAGCACCACAGCACGAGACAGCACCCAGCAAGAGACAGCACCCGGCACCAGACAGCACCCTGCACGCGATAGCACCCAGCACGAGACCCAGCATTCTGTTAGAATATCTCTACTTTTACCGAGTTCTTTATACTCTGGTTAAACCAGGTAAGTTAGTTGATTTGTTCATCTCATTATTTAAACGCAGTAAAGTCGAAGGCTGATTTGCCGACTGAATTTTCCCCTGTTAGGTTTCAGAATCAATGCATAAAGACTCTCATCAAAATAATTTGGGAAAATATGTACCTGTTGGGGATGACGGCTATTACAATGATTTTTTGGCCATAAATACAATTACCATAGTATATATTGTTAGCTGAGATACTTTGAGGTAATTATTTGAGATAATTTGTGTGTAAACCTGTTAGATAGATCTATATGGATCAAGACCATGAGTTAAATGTCGCCTCATACGGTACTGTGAACCTTGCTTTTGACGTCGGTAAGATAAAGATAACACTTCACCCGTTAAACTCAATGTGAGACCATGTTAGTTCTGTAACACCTAATAAATGTCCTCTTTAAGTCGCATTACTTAGTTTTTTTTATGGACACAGAGAAAACAGCGCCTCTCAGAGAGGCTTCATTCAGTAACTATGACTCATGACAGGGCGGCGAGACCAGAGACTATTAAAGCAAAATCCTCTTTTAAAAACATGCAGCAGTAAATTATAGTGAATAGTTTAATTTCAGAACTGATATTGAACACTTTTGAACCAGCAGTGTTAAATGGCAGGGAATCTGTGGTTTTTATGCAACCTTTTAATATTCTTCTTCTGAACCTAATTAGGCTAAATATATATGGAAGTTTTGAATGTGAGTGTTAATGTGTCAGGTACTGAAGTTATTGAAATATTATACAGTATGCTTACATACAAAATCACACAAGACAGTTTAGTAAGGCTTTGTCCACAGAGAGGATGTACTGTGACTTCCTGTTTAATTTTTAATTTCACATCTTCCATCTCATTCTTTCTTGTTCTCTCTTTCTTTCTTTCTCTCTTTCTCTGTCGATATGTTCAGCACCTACATAAAATGAAAACACGTAACCGGCACGTAGATATGTAAATCCAAAACAAAGTTTATATGCATATTAGCCTACACGTATTACAAACGCAAGCGATGACCTTTGAAATAATCCTGTCGTCATTTAAAAAAAACCTTAACATACACTCTCTCTCTCTCTCTCTCTCTCTCTCTCTCTCTCTCTCTCTCTCTCTCTCTCGGCAGGTGAGGAAGATGGAGGTTCAAACAGGGAAAAGATTCCACAACTTAACTCTGGAGCAAGTCCAGACTCTGGACCAGGTCCTGACGGAGGTCATCCCCATCCATGGCAGAGGAAACTTCCCCACCTTGGAGGTGAGATTGAAGGACATGATCCGTGTGGTGAAGGACCGGCTGGTGGAGCGAGAGATCAGGGTCAGAGACATCCGCCTCAACGGCTCCACAGCCAGTCATGTGTTGGTGAGGGACAACGGCATTGGCTACCGGGACCTGGACATCATATTCGGGGTGGAGCTTCCTCGACATGAGGACTTCCAAGTGATCAAGGAGGTTGTTCTGGGGAGTTTGCGCGACCTTCTGCCCCGAGGGGTCAATCGACGTAAGATCACCTGCCTCACCATGAAGGAAGCTTACGTCCAGAAGATGGTGAAGGTCTTCAACGACCACGACAGATGGAGTCTCATCTCGTTGTCTAACAACAGAGGGAAGACTATGGGGCTGAGGTTTGTCAGCTCGCTACGACGACAGTTTGAGTTCAGCGTCGACTCCTTCCAGATCATTCTGGATCGCATGCTGGAATCGTACTGGGAAACCGAGAGGAAAGAACAGCTGTTTGACGTGCCGGAGCTACAGAGGGATCCAGTGTCAGATCAGGACAGGCTCCAGCTGAAGAACCAATCGGATGCTACCAAACACGGGGCGTGTTGTCGTCCCACAGAGGAGAACGAGAAGGAACGCCGCTGCACCGACAGCCCGGGTCACAAGCAGGAAGTGGTTGCACAACAGGAAGAGCCACCCCTCATGACAGATGTGCATGAGAGTGAAAGCCAAGACGCACAGGAAGTGTTAGAGACGGAGAGCGTGGGTCTGGGATCTCTGGAGGATGAGGAGGAGGAAGCTCACTTGGAGGTAGAGGAAGAGGAGGAGGAAATTCATTTGGAGGAGGAGGTGGAGGAGGAGGAGGAGGTTCACTGTGATGACAACGCTGTTTTTCAACTGCGTGGAGAAGCGCTGGACAACAAAACACAAGTCATCAAGGGAACAGATTACAGTTTAGTCACAGCTGCAAAATCCTTTGTAACAGAAACAGTAGCAGCTCTAGCATCAGTGAACCCTCAGATTACCACAGATGATTTACTAATCTCCGAAGAGTCCGAGGAGAGTAAACAAGCCTCCATGTTGTTGAGAGGAAAGTCAATACAGCAAGAGAACACTCTCAGTAGTGAAACACTTCCATCCGCATCAGAGATCTCTCCTTCTGTCTCTAAAAACGCCAATCTTGAACACTCCTTTCCTCCCCCAGCAAAGAAGACCTGTCACTCATCTCAGGAGATGACCCCAGATTACTGCCCTTCACCTAAACCACCCAGGAAAATGTCAAGAAAGATGAGAAGTACATCGTCCCTTCCTGAAAAATGGTCGATGTTAAAAGATTTGTCGGATCTCACAACACAATTGTTTGAACCTATTGAAATACCCCAAACTATTCAGGCGAAGCCTCCCTTTTTAGACAATGGACAGAACCTCATCTCCAGTCATTCAGACTGCAGACCGAAAACCCTGGAGGGAATTAAACCGTGCTCGGATATTCTACATCCCATAATGTCACCTAGAGATGAGCATTCTCCAGCCAGCGCTGCAGAGCAAAGTGTCAAGATGAAACACGTCAACAGACCTGTGGTTTCAGCAGCTCCAGCAGAGCCGTCACCTCTCCTTCCAGCAGCAGCTGACAGTCAGTCAGAGACCTCTGCTCAGACACTGCTGCTGTTAGACACAGACAAAGGTCCAAGTCTCAGTCACGGTTCTGGTGCAGGCCACGACCCCTGTTCCAGTTTAGACTCAGGTTCTGGTCCAAACCCAGGCTCAGCCTCAGCCCTAACCCCAGCCCCAGCCCCAGATTTAGACCCAGGGGCGCGCTCATCTCCTAGACAGCAGCCCCCCATCACAGTTGTGGTAGAGTGCATGTTCGGGGACTTCGAGCAAGCCTTGGACCACCTTCGATTCCGTCTAATAGCCACCCACAGCCCGGAGGAGATCCGCGGAGGAGGGCTGCTGAAGTACAGCGACCTGCTGGTGCGGAACTTCCGTCCGGCCAGCGAGACGGAGATCAAATCTCTGGAGCGTTACATGTGCTCCCGCTTCTTCATAGACTTCCCGGACGTCAGCGAGCAGCAGAGGAAGATTGAAGCCTACCTGCGCTGTCACTTTGTGGGGAACGAGGAGACGAGCAAATACGACTTCCTGATGACCCTCCGCCGGGTGATCGACGAGAGCACCGTGTGCCTGATGGGACACGAGCGAAGACAGACCCTCAACATGATCACAGTGTTGGCTCTTAGGGTTCTGGGAGAGCAGAACGTCATCCCAAACACGGCCAACGTCACCTGCTTCTACCAGCCTGCTCCGTACATGGCAGACCCCATATTCAGCAGTTACTACATCCCCCAAGCACAGACTCCTCTCCTCTACCACCCTTACCCACTACACATCCACATGCAGACTGGCCTGGTCTAGCCTGAGCCCCCTTGCTGAGGGAAAAGCAGGTGCATTAAGTAAGGTTCAAATATATTTTGACCACAGGCTCAATGTGGATTTTGTTTACGAAACCGGCAAGCGTGAGCGCTGTTAGTGGCATGAACAGACCGTGCAGGTGCATCTCTCTGTCCTGATAAAGGAGTCATCACTGTTCAGAGAGGACAACTCTGTTCAACCACATCAAATAGCTGTTAACTCACTGTAAGGGCAAATGTCACTAAAAAAAGACATTGTGGAAAGGTGATTCTGATCGGTAGGTAGCAGGTTAGGAAGGAGGTTACAGTGAGCGTAAAGATACTGACAACAAAACTAAAATCTGGAGAGAAAAAAAGGAAAACAACATTATCAGCAGACGAGTGTTAGCAAGTTCGAAAACAGACGTGTTGTTTGTGAAATGGTTTCACGTAGGAGGGCTCCAAGATGCTATCGGCACGACAACCGTGTCCAGCGTGATGTGTGAGGCTGAGGACAACAGAGGCACTGTCCACTCACAGGTGGTGAGGATCCTGATATAGATGATGAGTACTTGTTCTCAAAGAAGTCAAACTTCAAATGATCATACAGGTGTTTGTTGTAATGCCAGATCCTGACATGATATCACCTGCTTCGATCTTAAAAATATGGAGTGTAGTAAATTTACACACATGTGAAAAAGAATATTAATTTGCATCGCCGGTAGGTGTTAGAACTGTTTGTTAAACGTCATGACTAATCTGATTAAATCAGAATCATAAAGAAGATGTCCCTTAGATGTACATGAAAGCTGTCTAGCACTACAGATTCTTACAAAATACAACTCTGTTGCTCTCTGTCTCTTGACTGTATCAATGTTCATTGTAAAAAAAAAAAGAAGAAAAAAAAGAATTATATATATATATATTTAAAAAAAAAACTAAGTAAATACTCAATTCATACTTAGTATAAAACTCCCAGAAGGTATTGCACAGGCATGACAGTAGGCTGTCCCAAGTCTTTGTTTACCCTAAAGCACAACGTGAACGTACGTAAACCTTGTGAGTGAATTTGATGTTTCTGACATGTTGTTGTAACCCACCAGTTTAATATGAAAGCCTAACTAATGGTGGGATGTGCTGTGGTGACGTGGTACTTCTAGAATATCAGGAGTTTCTTTTTCCGACTGTAACGGGGAGGTCCTCAGCTAGATGTTCGTACCCATTATGATGTCATGTTTCTGTCATTTACAAACACATTAACTTTCATTAAATGATCATGGGGGATCGATGTGTTTCGTCCTTTTGAGAACCAGCCTCATGTGTATGAGTTCTGAATCCAGGCAGGTAACTTCAGGACTGAGACGTCCTCCTCTGCTAGACTGGGGAGGAGGAGGAGCTGCTGGTACAGAACTTGTTGAGCTTGAGGCAGACGCACACAGCAAAGGACCCCAATCAGTGTTTTAAAAAGGCAACAAAAAAACAAAACAAAGCTAAATCCTTTCCTGTGTTGTTCTCTGAGCCCCTGTAAACCACTGCAGTGACTGATCATGTGACCACGCGTGCGTCACAGCGCTGGAACTCGCTCTGGACTGTGACTCACATCCTCAGTTTCCAGTGCATTAGCTAGATTAGTTGTCCACATGCAAGCTTCTCCAGTTCAGTCCCCTCTGCACCAGACAGGACCATGCTGCTTCCTCCAGCCAGGGCTGTCTGGAGGCTGGGATGCACTGGGGGGCCTTGGTGAGTGAGAGGGGGGCTTGTGTTGGTTAGGGGGGGTGAGGGGGGGGCTGGTGTTGGTTATGGGGGGTGAGGGGGGGCAGTGTTGGTTAGGGGGGGTGAGGGGGGGGCTGGTGTTGGTTATGGGGGGTGAGGGGGGGCTGGTGTTGGTTATGGGGGGTGAGGGGGGGGCTGGTGTTGGTTATGGGGGGTGAGGGGGGGGCAGTGTTGGTTAGGGGGGCTGGGTGGATGAGAGGGGGGCTTGTGGTAGTCCTAGAGGGTGAGGCAGTGTGGTGGTCAGGTTAGCTGAGGGGCCGGTGCAGTGGTCCTCTGCAGATCCAGGACATGGTGCATGCTTATGACTCATCACAGCTTTGAGGGGGCAGCTACAGATGACTCACCCAGGCTGGGATGGTCCTCCGACAACCA
>CM059310.1:9125000-9232500 GCA_030340665.1 Neosalanx taihuensis
TGTTACATGCATGTAACTACGTCTGAAGAGTTCCAGAGAAGGAACCAGGGTCTGCTGTTCTCACCTGCTGCCCTGTGGAGGTACCTGGGGTGTCCGAGTCAACATCCACCTCCACCGTCTGCGCGCGCACACACACACACACACACACACACACACACACACACACACACACACACACACACACACACACACACACACAAAAGCAGAGCGTTACACAGTAGGTGAGTCTCACGCTGCTAAAAACACAACGGGTGTAACTTCCTGGTCTAAACAGGAAGTGTTGTCGCCTCACCTCTTCCTCTCCGCTGCTCATCTGGTTCTTGACCCGCTGGTACAGATCCAGGATGTCCACACAGTTCTGGTCCCTGTGAGAGGAGCACCAGCACACAGCTACTGAACATCTGCTCCTCATACTCCCTCTCCTCCTCCCTCCCCTCTCCTCCTCCCTCCCCTCCCCTCCTCCCTCCCCTCCTCCCTCTGGGACTCACCCTATGAAGAGCAGCAGGACATCAGTCACCACCTTGGCAGCAGCGACGATGGGGCTCTGAGGCTCGTTGAAGGTGCGGGCGTTGTGTTCGATGTAGCGCACCTCCCACATGAGAGCAGAGATCCTCCTGTAGGACGGGAGGAGGAGGAGGAGAGGGAGGAGGGGGAGGAGGAGGAGGAGAGGGAGGAGGGGGAGGAGGAGGAGGAGAGGGAGGGGAAGGAGGAGAGGGAGGAGGAGGGGGTCAGTTATGGAGAGCCCAACATCAGGTATGGGTGTGTGACAGAAGGTGAATGTGTTTTAGAGGAGGTATATGTGTGTGAGTGAGAGAAGGTGTGTGTGGCAGACCAGGTGTGTGTGTGTGTGGCAGAGCAGGTGTGTGTGTGTGTGTGTGTGTGTGTGTGTGAGAGACAGACCTGTAGAAGCGGTTCTCCAGCTTCTTGCGGATGGTGCTGAGGTCTGTGAGGTAAGCCACCACTGTGCAGTACTGAGGATAATCACGCAGGTCCACCGGAACAACAAACGCCTTCGCCACATCTGCACACATACCTCACACCGTCAACCTCACACTGTCAACCTCACACTGTCAACCTCACACCGTCAACCTCACACTGTCAACCTCACACCGTCAACCTCAACTCGGTCGACCTCAGCCATCAGGGTCAGCGTGTGGGGGCGTACCTAAGGTGAGGAGGTCATCGATGGCGTAGATGACCCTCTCACAGTCCTGGTCGCGGGTGTGTGCACCCCACTCCCCCTCCTGAGGCACGTACAGAAGAGCTCGGAGCTCTTCCTCCGTCACCGGAACACCGTCCCCCTCCTCCTCCGGGAATGCAGCTGGGGGTGGGGGCAGTGTGTGTTAGTGTGTGTGGCTGTCTGGGTGGAGGTCTGTGTGTGTGTGTGTGTCTACTGACCTTCGTCAGGAATGGGCTCCATGTCCCAGGGACTCATCCTCTCTCTCTCCCCATTGTCCCACCTGAGGAGGAAACAGCTCATCAACACAGCTCACCTGGCCTCTCTGACCTCCAGACATCAGGGTACTCACTGCACTATGTAACACTGGAACAGGCTGTCAGGGTACTCACTGCACTATGTAACACTGGAACAGGCTGCCAGGGTACTCACTGCACTATGTAACACTGGAACAGGCTGTCAGGGTACTCACTGCACTATGTAACACTGGAACAGGCTGTCAGGGTACTCACTGCACTATGTAACACTGGAACAGGCTGTCAGGATACTCTGACTGGAGGGGCTGCTGGTCTTCCACAGAGCCGAACCACCAGGCATTGTCGATGATGCTCCGGAAACGCATACCTGTCAGACGACACAGGGATGGAATGAGACAGCAGCCCAGCAGGGGGAGAGATGGAGGGCAGGGTGGAAGGACTGAGGGAGGCTGGAGGGAGGGAGGCTGGAGGGAGGGAGGCTGGAGGGAGGGAGGCTGGAAGCTGGATGACCACTAACCTGGCTGCCAGTTGTGGTTTTTAGCTTCGTTATAAAACTGCTGTAGCACCAAGAAGTCGATGACGTCAGGCATGTCGTGGTACCTGATGGAAGAACAGACCGTTAAGCCCAGAACACAGCTGGAACCGTCCCCTGACAGATCTGAGATCAGCTGACATGAGGGGCGCGGGTGGGACTTACTTGAGAGAGAAAGAATCGTTGGTCATTTTGCCTGATCTGGGATCCAGGAAGGCGAGCTTCAGACAGCACAGAGTGGGAGGGCCCACCTCATACTTGATGCCAACCACCTTCACAGACTCCTGGTCCTACAATACCAACAGGGAAGGAGGAGACAAAAAGGGGGGGAGAGAAGGGAGGGACAGGGAAAGAGACAAACACAGGTCAAAAGTTGTACTTTGTACGTTGTACTAAAGCAGCAGGAGGTTAGGGCAGCAGCAGGAGGTGAGGGCAGCAGCAGGAGGTGAGGGCAGCAGCAGGAGGTTAGGGCAGCAGCAGGAGGTTAGGGCAGCAGCAGGAAGGTGTGTCCTCTCACCCTGAGGTTGAGCCTGTTCCAGGGCTGCTTCTGAGGGTTGATGCTGTAGGCCTTGGCCTTGCGGACGGCCCTGACGTAAGCCTGGTGACCCTGCCTGAAGTAGATGAGCTGCAACAAGAGATGATCCATCAGCACAGGACACACAGGCATCTACACATGATATGTATTTATGTAAGGAATATATTATATATAAATGACCTCATCTCCCATCTGGGGCACGAAGGGAGAGCGACGGGGGAAGGTCTCCATGATCCAGGAGGGGGGCAGCCACTCCTCCGCGTCACACCCAGCCAGGGAGAGAGACGTGCTGGGTTTCTGAGCCCAAAGAACACCCCGGGTCACACACACATCATCCAGCTCAGCCACAGAACAATGCCAGCCTGTCCAGACTGTCCTGACACTGAGGTGTGAGGTCCTACCTTCTGTTTGGTCTGCGTAGGCGGCTTCTTTTTCTTCCTAACCTCCGCTCTGCGGCTGGCCTCCCCCTCTCCAGCCTCCCCCTCTCCCTCCCCCTCCTTCTCCTCCTCGGAGCTGCTGTACCACGGGGGCCGCACCTGCCGCCGGCTCGTCCGTTTGGGCGGCTGAAGGTTGATCCCAGCGTCGGCCGTCCAATCAGAGTAGTCGCTGGACGACTCGCTGAGGAGGCGAGAGGGACAGGTTTTTATTTGGGGAAGAAAAGATGAGAGAGGTGATGTTCTCCAGTCAGACTGGATGAAGGGGGGGGGGGGGGGTTTAGGGAGGACAGGAAGTGAGGTAGTGTGAGGTTGAAAGGGAGGTTTTAGGGAGGACAGGCAGTGAGGTAGTGTGAGGTTTGGTAATGTCAGTCACCTGGAGCTGCTGTCACTCTGCCACCTGGCTTCACCATCAGACGACGCATCACTGGCCTCCATCTGCTCCTCCGCCTGCACACACACACACACACACACACACAAACACACACACACACACACTTAGTCCAACAGTCCTTCTGGTAGAGTTCTGCTACAGCACAGTCATGATGTAACTGTGTCCACCTCCTCCCCTCCCCCTCCCCCCTTACCTCTCCATCGCTGTCTGAGTCCGCCTGGCTGTCGCTCGCCCTGGCTCCCCCTCCCCTCGCGCGGTCGGCTGGGCGACGCACGCGTGCAGAGCGGGTCTGGTAGGAGTGCCGCTGAGGCTTCTTCCTCCGGCTCGGCCGCAGGGTGCGGACAGAAGAGACCTGGGGGTCGCTCTGGGAGAGAGGAGGGGGAGGTTAGCTTACTGTCTCACTCTGGGATCAAGGAGAATCTCTGCTGGGCTGGGAGGGATGAGGGAGAGAGGGAGGGAAGGATGAGGGATAGACAGAGAGAGAGGAGGAAGGAGGGAGGGAGGAGTGAGGGAGAGAGCGAGGGAAGGATGAGGGATAGACAGAGAGAGAGGAGGAGTGAGGGGGGGAGGAGTGAGGGAGGGAGGGAGGGAGGGAGGGAGGGAGGGAGGGAGGGAGGGAGGGAGGGAGGGAGGGAGGAGGGAGGGAGGGAGGAGTGAGGGAGGGAGGGAGGCACTCACAGGGGTGGCAGAGGCCACAGGCTTCCTCTTCCTCTCAGTGTTGTACAGGGAACATTCCACCTCTCCCTTGGCCCGCCTCTTATCCTCCATCGCCCTACACACACACACACACACACACACACACACACACACACACTGTTTTAGACACAGCCTGCAGCAAGGGAAATGTCAGGGTGTGTGTGTGTAGTGTGTGTAGGTGTGTGTAATCATTGTCTCACCTGTGGAGCCCCTGCTGTAGCTCTGTCACCACCACCCTCCTGCTCCAGGCCAGCAGGTCTCTCTCAGTGGCCATCTGGCTGCGGGGGGCGTTATGATGCATCTGCCTCACTCCCTCCACCTGGCCGCTGGTCCGCATGGCCACGCTGTCCGCCGCCGCCGCCACGCCCTCCTCCTGCTCACCTGGGCCACAGGAACACATCTTAGCATTACACCTGAGCTCGTTAGCCAATCACACAGCAGTCCTTTACTGCATCTCCTCTCCTGTCAAACTTTATCTTTAGAGAACGTACCGTCTGCTTGAGGAGGAGCCTCGGTGTCCACGCCTTCATTCTGGTTCTGCAACTCTCTGATCAGGTTGTCCAATAGGCTTCCTCCTCCTCCCCTAGCCTGGTCACGTTCTGTGGTCTGCTGACCAATCACCTGCTCCACCACCTCGCCGTCACCTAGGCAACCAAACACAGAGGACACATGTCAGTGGGAAAGGGTGGTTTACCGTTAGCCATGTAGCCTAGCTATGCTAGTGGGGAGGTGGTTTACCGTTAGCTACTTAGCCTAGCTATGCTAGTGGGGAGGTGGTTTACCATTAGCTACTTAGCCTAGCTATGCTAGTGAGGAGGTGGTTTACCGTTAGCTACTTAGCTTAGCTATGCTAGTTGGGAGGTGGTTTACCGTTAGCCACGTAGCCTAGCTGAGGCACCAGCTGCTCCTCCTTGCAGCTCTCCCTCCCAGGAACCAGGCGCTGGTAGTGGGGAGGGTGGGGGTTCCCGTCCACATCCACCAGGAAGGGCGGGGGCATGAGGTGGGGTGCCTGCTGGGTCTGCTCATCCAAGACGTAGTTATTAGCATCCCGGATCAGCGGGCGGAAGTCGGTGTGGAAGAACATCTGGTCTGGAATCTGGAGCGAGGAGACACAGGAGGTGTGATGTAACTAAAGCTGGTGTACGTTCACATTTGAGTCATTTATCAGACGCTCTTATCCAGAGCGACTTACAGAGCAAGTACAGGGACATTCCCCCTGAGGCAAGTAGGGTGACACACCATAAGCTTCCATGCTAACGTGCTAGCAGGACACACTAGCTTCCATGCTAACGTGCTAGCAGGACACACTAGCTTCCTTGCTAACGTGCTAGCAGGACACACTAGCTTCCATGCTAACGTGCTAGCAGGACACACTAGCTTCCATGCTAACGTGCTAGCAGGACACACTAGCTTCCATGCTAACATGCTAGCAGGCCTCACCTTCTCGTACGGTCCACTGCAGCCGAAGCCAAAGATGAGCAGATGGCCATGGGAGTCTGTGCAGGCGAAGTGCTGCCCGTCAGCAGAGAACTTACAGTCGAACACGGCGCCATGACCCTGGCCTTCAATCTGGAACCAACGGGGACAACAGACGGACAGAGAGAATCACACTGAGGGTCAAACTGAGACACTAAACTTACATCGGAGTCATTTAGGCTGTGATCCAGAGGGGCTCGCAGCACAGTACAGGGGCTGAGACTGGATCCACCCACCATGTTGAAGAAGTTGCGGATCTTGGTTCCCCTGGAAAGGTCCCAGATGAAGATGTTGCCGTCATGTCCAGCAGACAGCATGATGCGCTGATCAAAGGGGTGAGCTTCCAGAACAAACACCTCATCATCGTGGCCCTGGGATGTGTGTGTGTTGGTGTGTGTGTGTGTGTTGGTGTGTGTGTGTGTTGGTGTGAAAAGAAGAGCGAAAAACCATGAAACTCAACTCATGAGACATGAACATGTGGTGTTTGTGTCTGGAAACAGGAAGTGTGAGAGCTGGGGGGCGGGGCCAGAGGACAGTAAACAGAAGGTGTCAGAGCTGGGGGGCGGGGCCAGAGGACAGTAAACAAAAGGTGTGAAAGCTGGGGGCGGGGCCAGAGGACAGTAAACAGAAGGTGTGAGAGCTGGGGGCGGGGCCAGAGGACAGTAAACAGAAGGTGTCAGAGCTGGGGGGCGGGGCCAGAGGACACTCACAGAGAGCATGTGCAGCAGCTGTCCAGAGGCGGAGCACCACACTTTCAGCTGGTAGTTAGAGACCGCAGTGATGACGGTCCGGTCGCCACGGTCCCACGCTACCATGGTAACCACCAGCTTGGTCTTGTCATCTCCGTTGACCACAGTGGAACTGGGAGGTCACACACACACACACACAGGTCAATGACCCCAACATAGCCCTCATCTGTTCACTGTTTAAAAGGATCAACGTATAGAATACAACACCATTGCGTCCAAAAATCAACCAATCAGAAACGAGTATTCAACAAAACAGCCTAACAACCGTTGTCGTGTGTCTTCTTACCCCGGCAGCCTGGCAGCGATGTCCAAACTGATGCTGTTCCACTCCTGCTGTTGGTAACGCCACACTCTGGCTGTGCCGTCACGACTACCGCTCACAAACCTCAGGCTGGGAAACACAGTCACACAACACAGCACTGTCAACAGACCACAGCCAGGCAGTAACTCATGCTGGAATGGGAATCTATGGAAGTGGGGTGACCAGGGGCAACATCCATCCACTCACCTGTCACTGTTGTTACAGAACTGGACGACCACGACCTTGTCCTGGAGAAAAGAAGAGGGTTTTACAGGCAGTCAGAGTCAATGTTTTGGGTAAGTATGGATGTTTGAAGAGGTACGTGTTGCCCCCCTCCAGGCCCCCCTCCTCACCATGTGAGCGTCCAGCTCAGACAGCTTCATGGGCGTGTCAGACCCTAGGTAGTATACCCTGATCACATGATCCGTGCTTCCTGTGGCCAGGAACATCCCACCTGAACACCACAGAAGAAGAACAAGAAGAGACGGATATTAGAACAAACAAACATCTAGTGTTTTGACTGATTGAGGAAGAGGAGTTGGTCCACATACCGCTGCTGAAGGAGGAGGAGGAGATCTGGACTCCGGGCCGGGAACGCTCGATGAACTTGACAGGACGATCGCTGCAGGGAGGACAGATTTAATGTTAACGCTACACGGACCGTGAAACACAAAGATAAGCGGTTGCTCTGAGTCAGAGATGAAAGCAACATTGCAAATGTTAATAAAGTGATTTAGTCTAAAGAGAGCGTGACTAAGACTGACTCAGAGCCACAGCCAAGGTCTGATATCTTCAGATCAACAAAGCAATCGTTACTTGTATAGAGACGACATCACAAGGGACTTCACATACGCCCACAGACCTGCACCTAACCATCTTCCATATCACTGAAGATCTTCACCTAAACAGCCTCCATATCGCTAAAGATCTTCACCTAACCATCCTCCATATCGCTGAAGATCTTCACCTAACCATCCTCCATATCGCTGAAGATCTTCACCTAAACAGCCTCCATATCGCTGAAGATCTTCACCTAAACAGCCTCCATAACGCTAAAGATCTTCACCTAACCAGCCTCCATATCGCTGAAGATCTTCACCTAAACAGCCTCCATATCGCTGAAGATCTTCACCTAAACAGCCTCCATATCGCTGAAGATCTTCACCTAAACAGCCTCCATATCGCTGAAGATCTTCACCTAACCAGCCTCCATATCGCTGAAGATCTTCACCAAAACAGCCTCCACATCTCAGCTACGTCAGTCCTACCTGAACTTCATGGTGAGGGAGTGCCACAGCCAGAAACACACCATGCCGTCCGCTCCGGTGGAGGCCAGGTACCGCATCGTACCTTTGACCCCTGGACAGAACTGAGGACACACAAGCAACAGTCACTTCCAGGCCGTGGAGAGAGACTAGGCAACCACCTCCAAAGCATGAAGAGAGACTAGCCAATCAACTCCAAGGCATGAAGAGAGACTAGCCAATCACCTCCAAGGCATGAAGAGAGACTAGCCAATCACCCTCATGCCGTGGAGAGAAACAAGCCAATCACCTATCAGCCATGGAGATAAACTAGCCAATCCCCTCCCAGCTATGGAGAGAGGGCCACCAGATCACAGGTCCAAACAGGGGATGCTGATGGGGGAGGGTAACCGTGACAACAGAAAAGGGTGGTCTCACCTGTATGGAGGTGATGGAGGCAGCGTGTCCCTGCAGCACGGTGATGGGGGCGCAGGTACGGAGGCACCACACCCTGATGATCTTATCACAGCTGGCCGAGGCGATGAGCGTGTTCTCGTAGTTCACCGCCATGTCGGAGATCTCAGCCGCGTGGCCGCGCAGGGTGGACAGCAGACGACCGTCATCCGTCGACCAGATCTTCACCAAACAGTCATCGGAACCCTGGAGAAGCAACCGGAAAACACTCCTTTAACTGACACTCCAGCACAGAGTGACATTTACATTTAGTCTTATCCAGAGCGGTTTACAGCCAGTACAGGGACATTCCCCCCTGAGGCAAGTAGGGTGAAGTGCCTTGCCCAAGGACACAATGTCATGTTGGCACAGCCAGGATTCATGTTCCTCACCGTGAAGATGCGGCGGCCGGTGCGGTCGAAGGCCACACAGTAGACGGAGGACAGGTGTCCCAGAATCCTGCGGTGAAGCTTCAGACAGGAGTAGGTGGAGGTGGGCAGGGCCTGGCTGAAGCGGGCGGAGCCTGTGGTCTGCCGGGCACCCATGATGGAGACTGGAGGAGGAGGACAGGGGGACAGGGGGAACAGACAGGGAGGACATGGGGACAGGGGGGAGAGGGGGAGACACACAGGGTCAGTCTGGCAGAGGACGAGCCTGCCTCAACAGTCCTGGAGGAACAACTAACTCACTCTCTTTTTGTATATGAAAGTCTGTGTGACATTACATTTACATTATCAGACGCTCTTATCCAGAGCGATTTACAGCAAGTACAGGGACATTCCCCACTGAGGCAAGTAAGGGTGAAGTGCCTTGCCCAAGGACACAATGTCATGTGGACACAGCCAGGGTTCGAACCGGGTACCATCTGATTACTATACTGACTAGTGGTGACTTTGTTTTGAATGTGTGCTGTCCGTTCTGTGTAGAAAGGGTGCTGACAGTTGAGCACAGTGGGAACGTACCAACATTGGGAGCGGGGGTGTCCCCAGCAGGGGGTTCTGGAGGTCGACCCCGGTGAAGAGCAGCAACGGCTGATCCGCTCCACGCCACATGACTGCAACCTGACACACAACCAGAATAATATTGTTTCCATGTCGACCACCCGGTAGAGACAGAAATCACTGTACAACAACACAGCTTTAACTACGATTAATATGAATAACAACAACAACAATAACATGACCACGATGCATTGTTTACAGCACATAAACTATGGTGAAATAATCTGTGTGTGTAAATCTTAAATACAGGCTGACAGGGAAGTCAGAAGATGATAGATGAGGCTCACTTCTAGCGGTGCGGATCAGCGACTGCCTGCCCACCCCCAGAAGGGTCTGAACCCCCGGGACACAAGGGGGAGTCTCCCTGTCTATGAGAGGACCTATCTGCCGGCATACTCGCAGAAGATAATCAGCTGGAATATGCTGGTTTAGGATCACCTGTGGACACAACGATGCATTTCAAAATGCAAATAAACGATTCAGACATTAGCAATGAACAAACAAGAAAAAAAAATAGAAAAAAAGGAAGTAATCTAGTTTAGCAAGTCAAAACACACGCACGCAGGCACGCAGAGGAGGCGACCAATCACATTCAGACTTTGAAAATTCTCTCCGCTCGCTCAAATAGTAACTGGGATTTGATTGGCTCGCACGGTGATTGACATCTAACAAGGCCTCGGTTAACCCCGCCCCCAAACCACACAATACGGCACTTATTGTCCAACACACACAATAAAAATGTGTACTAAATGAAATATATTCGTTCATTTAACGAATTATATGTCTTACAGACGTGCACACCAAATTAAAAATGCGTCCAAATTGTGACAGTTGAATAATTTTACATATACGTTATTATAAAAGTTATAAATATGAATCAGCCGGTTATAAGTTATCATAATAAACTCACCCAGTCTTTGAAGTTTCTCTTATATCTTTTTCCGTCCCAACTCCACCGAGCAGGAATCAACTAAAAACACAGACACGAGGGTGGAAAAGCGCTTCGAAACTCGGTAACGTGAATCTAGCAATCTAGGATACAATATGTGGGTTAACTGTAATATCACTACACATTAATATCAAAATACTAACAAACCACAACACAGCAGAACGTGGACATAATTAGAATAAATAAGCTCACCTCGAACTCTTCTAATTCCTCAACAAGGATCTGGACAGAGAGGAGAGAGTCACTATAGGAACAGACATCTTTTATAGTCATTTATAACTGATTATTATGATCTTTCTGCGTTTACCTGTGCTGCCTTTTGACACGGTCCAGACTGCAGGAATCTGACAATAAGGTAATATAATTCTGGAGAGAAAAAGAGAGAAAACAGGAGCTCCTTAGCAACCATTCAGCCTAGCAACATGCTAACCATTAGCCTGCTGACTAGATAACAGCTACATAAATAATGTGTTAATAATATTACTCATATTAACAGTGAACCTTATGGCAGCTCTCACCAGCTTCTAATAATGAACACTGATCCTTTGCCATCACTTGAGAGAGATTATTAGACTGATCTGGTTCTTTATTGAGCTAAGTTAGCTTGCTTGCTACTAGTAGCCTCTGAATTGTTCCTGTTAACTCGGCCTTTTCCTTTCTCAGGCTTCTGTGACCACCTGGTGCGCCGGCAGCGCCCCCTGGCGTCCGTGGACAGATGATGCAGTCCGGCAGTTCTCTCAAGGGCCACACGGTGGTTCCCATAAGGTGGTCCCTACAAAGACCTGACCATGGATGTATTAAGAAGTATACTTAATACATCCTTGGACTTAACACTTCATCCAGTTCTGTGCTATTGTTTTTTGGGGGGGCTTTTGAAACTATAGATCAACCATATCGATAGCAGTTAAGATAATCCATAATACAATATAAGAAGTTTGAAAAAGCAAAAAAAAATTGTGAATGATAAACAGTAAGTGTTATACATATTGTTACCCTGTACTTGTACCTGTGTAATGACTTTAAAGTTGTATCTAATCATCATCTAATATTACGCAAATAAATTACACAAGTTGCAACGTGAGGAAAAATCCAATAACTTCATTTATTTCCAATTAGACATCCAGTACTGCAGTGAGTAGCTTCACATTTGTCATCAGAATTGTCTGTTAAAAACGTTTTATTTTAAACAATTTTTTCCAAAAAATCTATTGAACATGTGAAAGTCTCCGTCGTTGTGAAATTTATTTAAAGTCGGTACAGTTGTGAAGCAGGTGATTCCATGCTTTTTATTTTGCCTGGAATGTTGTCAGAAATTGTTTAGTTTTTTAAATCCTCTTTCCTACAGATAATCAACTCTAAAAGAAAGCAATTCCCCAAAATAAAGAACACTGCACATTCAAGGGTAAAAATACAACCACTTACTAAAGTCAAATGTTATGAGTGGGTAAACTCACAATGTGATACATACTGCACCAATTGCAATTTGTTTGCCAGTCAACAATTTTCCTTCTGTGTCCAACATAACACCAACACAAATAAAACACTAAACAGAAACTCACTTTTGCTTAAAAGCACTCAACATGACCACATCCTAAGGAACCTTCCAAATTTAGCTCGTTTTTTTATTTTTGTGCTTTTGTGCTAAAAACCTGTACCAATAATTACAAAATTCTCAATAAAAATATTCCTCTGTTAATAAGGTAATTATTAACAGCTCCACATGAGAGTTAGGGTGTGTGTGGTGGGCGTGGCGGGGGCAGAGCAGGGTGGGGGCTACTCAGGTGCTTCTGGCTCTTCTTTCTCTGGTTCCTTCGGAGCTTCGACCTGGAATCAGAATCAGAAGAGATAACATGAGTGAACATGATTCATTTTACTTTCATTTTACCAATGAATCATTTTGTGACAAATTTGGAGAAAAAAAAATCTCCATGTATAACATGAATCTCTATGCATAACATGAATGTCCTGTAAACAGCGTACTTCGTTCGTCTTGGTCTCTCCGTTTTCAGACTTCTCCTCCTTGGGTTCCTCTGCTTTTGCTTTTTTCTTCTCTTCCGTCTTGCTGTTGACCTCTTTAGCTTTCTGCAAGGACAGGTTCTGCCAGAGGTTAGCAAACAAGATGGCCGAGCGCGAGGGGATCTCACTCAAACTAAATCTAACTGAATGAAATAAGCGTATCTGAGTGGAGGTCGGTGGCGATCGAGGGGTTCCTCAGGTCCCTTAACAGGATGCGTACCTTCACTGGCTTCTTTGGTTTTGGTTCTGGTTTGGGAGCTGGTTTCTAAAGAACAGAGAAGATGATGTCACATACATGCACAGGACACACACACAACACTTTTTAATCCAAACATTATTTGATCAGATGAATGTAACGTCAAAGTAAGGCGGTGGTGATTTTTTGCTCCCACCGCTGATAGCCTTGCCGATCTTCTCTGAGGCTGAAAGCAAAGAAAATGATATCAAAGGTCAACGCCAACTCTACTCACATTTAGTTCCGTACTCCAAATAGAAACAGCTAATTAATAAATAAATATTATTACAGTATTTGATTAATTGAACAAACCTCCTCTTTGACCTCTCCATCTGTTCCCTGAAGAATAAATACATAAACAACAATACATAAAGATAATATATGAGTATATTAATACGCATCGTTAAAGCACAGCGATCTTAATTGATGAAACTTAAAAACTTGGAACTGTTTGTATAAACAAAGTAAACTTAAATCAATTGTGTCTCCTTCAGTCAACTACGCATGTTTAAGGATCTGACTACTCAGATTAGGGTCTTCAGTGAGACCTTGTCTGGGTGACAGAGGTCAGTGGAGCGCACAGCGCCCCTATATTGGGACAGTCTTTAGGTTTTTAATTGACCAGGGGGATGGGCAGCATTTGGGTATGCTTTACTTCGCCACCTGGTGGTAAGAAGGCGTAATAGCAATACTTTAACACGATGAACAAAGAATGCATTAAAATCGTTAATTTTAGCGCCAGTCTTAGAATCAAATCATGTCTACGATAAACTAGAGTTTTCCCTTTATTTTTCAGTGCCATGTTAATGCCAATCGGTGCGATATTTATCGCAAAAGGCACATTTCCTTTCTTGCCTGTCCGCGATGGAAAGGAGCTGCAAAGCATGGCTGCTCGTGCTTTCATGGAGAATCCGCTTGACTCGGACCGACACAAGACTATGAGCGCCTTTCCAGAAACCACAAATAAACACCCATATGAACGGAAAAATTGCGTCATTTGTTAACCAAAAAAATTCCAAGAATTATTTCGAACACATTTCGTCAGCTGCGTTGATAAATCATTGCAGGAGATTTGTCATTAAATCTCTGTTGTCTTTCGTCCGCTACATATTATCACGACTGATTGATATGGGCAAAAGTGATCTTTTAGTCAAGACTGTTGAATTAAGATGTTTACATACCTTTCTCTTCGGCATATTGGACTTCGGGGGATTCTTGCTCGATATAAACTAAAAGGCAATTTTTTCGACTGACTTCACAGTTTTCAACAGACTAACGTTCTCTTATTACTAATACTGTAGTAAACATACAGCACAAGTAAAGCACATCGAGACCAGCGATTGGATGAGGAGCAAAAAAGGCGGGTCTAAAACATGACTGATGTTTTACTTGACCTATCAGAGGCTGAGAATAGATGTCACAAAAGAACTGGATTTTCAAGATAGATCTTTTTAGCGCGAAATTCTTTTAATGGAAGTGGAAGCGGTAACGTTTATATGGCGTTTGTGCATCTGATTTAATGTTCCTTTCCTCGTTACATGCACATCGATACCAGGATTATGTTTTAGATGTTCATTGACCTTTGAAATTTGCAATGCATGATGATATGTTCTTTATTAGATACATCCACATTTTGACCTTGATGACAGGGGTTTTGACGGCCTCTACTTGTAAAGACAAATGAACGCTGTTCATACCAATCAAATGTCCTTATATTTATTTATTTATTTATATTTTCTTACCATGTGTAAACAGAAAACTGCAACTACATTTACAGGAAGTCCCCAAAAAATGCAACACGTTTTAAGTAATTACAATGAAACGCTAAATGAATTTGTTCTTATTTTCTATTTAAAAAACCGCCATGCTGTTTTAGAAAGGAAGAGACTCAAAACGATTTCAAATAGGCCAATAAGAGTGATATAGATTCAATATATTTTCTCTCCACATGTTCTCTCCGGTAAATATCAGTAGATTATAGATTATATTAGTTATGATTCTAAACGTGTACATTTATTAACAGTTTCACAGCTGTGTATTCTACCTATATTTGGTTATAGTTTGGAAGATCAGATCCAAACAGATCAAGTGATCAGGAGCACTTTTTTGGGGGGGTTAGATTCCCATTACGTCTAATTTTCGCTAGATGGCGGTATGGATCTATTTAGAAAAATAGTCAAGATGAGCAATAAAAAAAAAATATATATGTACTGTATATACATATATTTCAGATCAGTGAGTTGATGTCATCGAGCGAGGCGCGTGAACCTACAGTCACGAGCAGAGAAGATCTTAACCGACTTTTATAATGAAGATTATATTTTTCTTCAAAAAACACGAAAAGTTTTTTTTCAAAGGATTTTTTTGTTGTTGTATTTATTTAAATAATAAACAGTAAAGGGCCAAATTACTTAAGTAAAACAAACGTCACCCTAATGCTACTTTTCCTGCAATACCTTTAGATTTGAGGTCGTAAAAGAACCGTCATCTAGTGTCACATGTGGATATGACATGCAGAGAAGTTAAAGGGCATTTCAACCATAAAGCTCAAATCGTCTTTAGTAACGTCTGACCGTAAACTTGACATTGTTGTCTTAATATAGTTCTAATCAAACACAGACCTAACATGGGCAGGTTTGTCACTTGTCTAATAGACTGAGAGGATTAGTGGAACACTGTAGGAGGGGGGCCAGGTTCACTACTTCACACAGCCGGCTGGGGGCCGCTGTCTCACGGCTCAGAACTGGCAAGATCCATCACTAGACTGGATCATAGCAGACGAGACAGAGACGAGTTTATAATGTGGCCACTTCAAACTTTTAATTAAAGTTGATGGAAGTTGACTGAAACAACTTCATCCTCTAATAAATAAAAAATACTGTAAAATATCTGTAAGCACGCTGAAAGTGATCTGTCTTCATCACTTATTGTGTGTCTGATTACAACAAATATAGTTTGGTAATGATGTAGAGAGAATTATTCGACGAACACATGACGGATATACGGTCATATATCAGAGACAAAGTATTATGGATATTTATTTCTGTTAATGTGTCGGGATAATGAAGTAATTTCGGATTATTGCAACAATCAGTTTTCATGGAAACCAGCATGAGATGCATGTGATGCTGCGGTGTGCGCGTGGAGGGAGGAGTTGCTTTCTCTACAGTACAGTGGGGTGTGCAGGTGCTGTGTGTGTGTCTGTGTGTGTGTGTGTGTGTGTGTGTGTGTGTGAGAGAGAGAGAGACAGAGAGGGAGAGAGGGAGAGAGGAGAGAGATAGGGAGAGAGAGAGAAAGACAGAGAGAGAGAGGGAGCGAGAGAGAGAGAGAGAGAGACACAGAGAGGGAGAGAGAGAAAGACAGAGGAGAGAGAGAGACAGAGAGAGGGAGCGAGAGAGAGGGAGCGAGAGAGAGAGAGAGACAGAGAGAGGGAGCGAGAGAGAGGGAGCGAGAGAGAGAGAGAGGGAGCGAGAGAGAGACAGAGAGAGAGAGAGAGAGGGAGACAGAGAGAGAGAGAGAGAGAGGGAGACAGAGAGGAAGCGAGAGAGAGGGAGCGAGAGAGAGACAGAGAGAGAGAGGGAGAGAGAGAGAGAGAGGGAGAGAGAGACAGAGAGACAGAGAGGGAGAGAGACAGAGAGAGGGAGAGAGGGAGAGAGGGGCGGGGGAGTCGTCTGAGTGAGCTCGTGGACTGCACCATCACAGCCATGCTGTTACCGTGTGAGACGCAGCTATGTTGTCTGATCTGTGTCTCACCCATCTTCTGATTATTAGCACGCAGTTCTCACGGTCAATCTGTTCCCCTGTCCGGAGGATATAAAGACATCGATGATGGCCTTGGTAATGGAACCCATAAGCAAATGGACATCCAAGCAAGTGTTAGACTGGATGAAAGGTAAGATCAAAATATATATATTTTCATTTATTCATGTGTTAAAACATTGCAATTGACAGGAGTATGGATTTAGGTGCATTCCTGTTCCAGTATTTAAGATAATCTGTTCAATAAAGCGCCATTAATGTAGCCAACATTGATTCTTTGCATTGCAATATATTGATCGTGTGCCATTTTGTGAATCCGACACTTGATGTACAAACGCGCTATAGGGTATCAACCGCCAGTCAGAAATCCGGAATAGCTTGTTTCAGAGAGAACAACCAGATCAGAGCCACAGTTGGGATTTACAGATGTTCACATCTGACATTGCTTTATCATAGCTCACACACTGCGTGCTCTCTGTCTCTCTGTCTCTCTGTCTCTCTGTCTCTCTCTCTCTCTCTCTCTCTCTCTCTCTCTCTCACACACACACACACACACACACACACACACACACACACACACACACACACACACACAGATGCACACACACACAGATGCACGCACATGCACACACACTCAACTGAAATCTATTGTAAATTAAAACGCTGGCTCCAGGGAAAACGGTCACAAAACTAGCACCATGGACAGCACCCTGGATCCAGTCAAATCTGGCCAAAACCTTCCAACACTAATATCTCTGCGCCCCCAAATTAAACAAGTCATTTAGTCAGTGTATTTTACTGTATGTTACTTAATCCATGGACGTTATCACAATTATGTAGATTTTCCCCCTCAGCAGTTGGCATCTTTCTGGCCTTATTTTTATATTCAGTTCTTCAGAAGTAGCGTAAGGATGGATTCCAAATGAATCTTCTTCTTACAAACTTCCATCAGTAGTTGGTGAACGTTAGTCATCTCAGCGTTTGTGGTCTTCCTTTGAGAGATGAGTGTGAGCCCGACATTCTTACCAACCGGTAAGATCTCTCTCTCTCTCTCCCTCTCTCCCTCTCTCCCTCTCTCTCTCCCTCTCTCTCTCTCTCCCTCTCTCTCTCTCTCTCTCTCTCTCTCTCTCTCTCTCTCTCTCTCTCTCTCTCTCCCTCCCTCTCTCTCTCTCTCTCTCTCTCCCTCCCTCTCTCTCTCTCTCTCTCTCTCTCTCTCTCTCTCTCTCTCTCTCCTTGCCCCAACTGCCGTAACATGGAGGACAGCGTCCTGTTTGTCCTCTGCTAGGGGTGGTGTCAGTGCTGAGGTGCTGTCCACCTGCAGCCCTCCTACCCCAGCCCTCCTACCCCAGCCCTCCTACCCCAGCCCTCCTACCCCAGCCCTCCTACCCCAGCCCTCCTACCCCAGCCCTCCTACCCAGCACTCCTACCCCAGCCCTCCTACCCCAGCCCTCCTACCCCAGCCCTCCTACCCCAGCCCTCCTACCCCAGCCTTCCTACCCCAGCCCTCCTACCCCAGCCCTCCTACCCCAGCCCTCCTACCCCAGCCCTCCTACCCAGCCCTCCTACCCAGCCCTCCTACCCCAGCCCTCCTACCCCAGCCCTCCTACCCCAGCCCTCCTACCCCAGCCTTCCTACCCCAGCCCTCCTACCCCAGCCCTCCTACCCCAGCCCTCCTACCCCAGCCCTCCTACCCCAGCCCTCCTACCCCAGCCTTCCTACCCCAGCCCTCCTACCCCAGCCCTCCTACCCAGCCCTCCTACCCCAGCCCTCCTACCCCAGCCTTCCTACCCCAGCCCTCCTACCCCAGCCCTCCTACCCCAGCCCTCCTCACACCACAGATTTTTTATATCTTAGTACTCAGTAGTATCCATGTATGCAAGCCCACATCAGATGTCCCTGAGAGAGACTCAATTGAGAGAGAGACAGAGAGAAAGGGAGAGAGAGAGGGAGAAAGAGAGAGAGGAAGAGAGGGAGAGAGACAGAGAGAGAGAAAAGAGAGAGGGAGAGAGAGAGACAGAGAGAGAGAAGAGAGGGAGAGAGAGAGAGGGAGGAAGAAAAGGAGAGAGAGAGGGAGAGAGGTTCATAGTTCCAAGATTCTGGACAGAATGTGGACAGAACGTTTACAATGTCAAATCTGCAAATCAGGGTGTGTTGACCTGAGAGCTTTGCTTTGCTGCCACGGGTTCTAAGATCTCACAGGACTGGGAGAAGTACAGCCACGCTAAGTAGTAATGAAGTCGACTGACATGATGTCACGTATGTAGACTGCGCAGAGCTGACAGGACCTGTTGTTTTTGAGGTGCAGCATCTTGTTTGTGTTTATGCATAACCCATGACCAGGTGGTTCCTGAATAGGTAAGTCCAACTACATGTTTATGGTTGATATCCTTGGCCAGTGCTGCTCAGCTGTCAGAACATGGCAAGGTAAGTTTGGACTTTAAGGGGATTTACCTCTTTGTCACCAAGCAACTGTTGCCATGGAGCTTTGATGGCCAACATAATGTAAACCCTACAAGAAGATCACTCTTACATGAAAGAAATGATTCAGGATCATTAAATACAAGGACCTTTACAGAGATGCATGAAACACGACAAATTATCTCTCTCTCCCTCACCCTCTCGTTCGCCTTCTTTCTCCCCCCTCTCTCTCGCTCTCTTTCTCCCTCTCAGTCTCGGTCTCTCTCTCCCCCCCCTCTCTCAGTCTCTGTCTCTCTCTCTTTCTCTCAAAACTCAGTTTTGAATCTCTATGAAATTACGACGTTCTATCTCAAAAGATGCACCTCATTTCTACACCGAGATGCAACGGTGGGATTCGCCCTGGTCGCATTAAAACTTGACCGAAACGTTTAATCACTTCCTGCACCATAATGTCGTTAGCATGATGTAGTGAGTCCGGGCGGCGGTGTGTGTTAGCTGTGTTGACGTGGCCCAGCCGGTCAGGGTAATGTGGGTCAGAGTGGAGCTCTGCTTCAGGGCATGGGGACTGACTCATCTCCCCAGAGCGGCCCGGCGCTGTTGGAAGTGTAGCCTGGGTCTGGTGTCTGGGCTCTGGGGGAGGATCCTAGTGATTCACCCCCCTGCTCAGAGCTGCTCTGGTTCAGCGAGCAGCACCCAGGAGGACGGCTCTGGGACAGCTGCTCAGAGAGAACTAGAAGCAAGGCTAGATGGGAAAAAAGTGAAGATGTTTTGTGGGGTTCTGTTTGAATGTTTAAGGATAGGTAAGCTGTACATAGACGTACATCAAGGAGACTTAATGTGTTTATTTTTTGGGGAGAACCAGTTGAGTAAAGAAGTTTGTTTTCAAAGCATTTCTAACATTCATATTTTCAGAAGTTAATAGATTTGGGGGGCAAATGGCTGAGCGGTTTGATTCAGGTTAGTAATCAGAAGCTACCTGGTTTGAACCCCGGCTGTGCCAACATGACGTTGTGTCCTTCACCCTACTTCCCTCAGGAGGGAATGACCCTGTACTTGCTGTAAGTCGCTCTGGGTAAGAGCGTCTGCTCAATGACTAAATGTAAATGTAAAACTTGACATGAACTGTGAGGTCCACGTGGCTCAGCTGCTCTCTGCCGCCCCCCGCAGGCCTGGATGACTGTCTGCAGCAGTACGTCAAGAGCTTTGAGCGGGAGAAGATCAATGGAGAGCAGCTTCTCCACATCAGCCACCAGGAGCTGGAGGAGCTGGGGGTGTCCAGGATCGGACACCAGGAACTCATCCTGGAGGCTGTGGACCTGCTGTGTGCTCTGGTGAGGACAGGAGGACACACACACACACACACACACACACACTCTCACACGCACCAATCAAACACACTCGCACACATTCGAATCAAACACACACACACTGTCTCGCAAATACCAAACAAACACACACTCTCTAACACACACACGCATTACTGTATATTTGCACGTCAGATTCGTTCAGACTGAATCCGGAGCTCTGGATTCGTGTTGGGAAGGTGAAGCTTCGTTCAGATCTGATGATTCAGATCTGTGTCCTGGTACATAGAGGTCGAGCAGGAGGAGGAGCCTGTTAGCAGCAGTGTGGGTGTTGTTAGCCTTGAAGTATGACTCATGCAGAGCCAGCGGAAGACCAGGAAGAGCCCTGTTAGAGATAAGAGCAGTGTGTGTCTGAGTCAGCCAGGGCCACACACTCCACATCCTGTCTGATTGGCTGGCTAAGAGTCTGTTAATCTGTCTGCCTCCCCAGACACCAAGGGGGAGGAGAACTAGGCTGGGGGGGTGTTGGATGTGCACATGAATGTGTCTGTGTTCATGAGTGCATGTCCATATGCATATTATGTGTGTATGTGTGTGTGTGTGTGTGTGTGTGTGTGATTCCTCTTGACAGACTTCCTGGGGCAGAACACTATTAGAGCTGCAGGAACGTGCCTGGACTAGCAGAGCACACACACACACACACTACACACACTACACCTGGATGTGTGTGTGTCTGGGTCAGTGTGCTCCTGAGTGTGTGTGTGTGTACAGTATCTTGCTCCATCTCTAGCATGGTGCTGTGCTTGATTCTGATTGGCTGAGGGGAGGTGGGAGAGAGCTGCAGGTGGGTCAGGGGAGACACACAGCAGGTAACACACACACACACACACACACATGTGCATACATGCACAATTACACACACACACACACACACACACACACACACACACACACACAAACACACATGTGCATACATGCACAATTACACACACACACACACACACACACACACACACACACGTGCATACATGCACAATTACACACACACACACACCACCTGTCCAAAATGGATGCCGTCAGTTAGAGGGCCGTTGCTCTAAATGAGGAGACAAGCCTTTTTGCTAATTAATTTCCTGAATTAATTTCACCTTCCTAACTTCATTATCTAGAGTGATGGATGGAGAGACAGTGCAGGCTTAGTGTGACCGCTGACTCACTTTGATATGAAACTGAAGAATGAGTCAGATAACGGTTCATCCTGCCTGCAGCTGTGACCTGACCAGGTTCAGCTGCAGCTCCGCAGCCTTGCAGCTCCGCAGCCTTGCAGCTCCGCAGCCTTGCAGCTCTGCAGTCTTGCAGCTCTGCAGCCTTGCAGCTCTGCAGCCTTGCAGCTCCGCAGCCTTGCAGCTCCGCAGCCTTGCAGCTCTGCAGCCTTGACCTCCACTATGTTCCACCATGCTCCACCAACCTCCTGTAGACGTCTCCTCCTCCTCCAGCAGACTCTGTCATTCAGGGCTTCAGAACGAGGCCTTATTATAGAGCTGTTTAGCATACATAGACTAAATATACACAGGTCTGAGGGAGGGAGGTGAGGGTAGGTGAGGGGAGGTGTGAGGAAGAGGAGGGAGGTGAGAGCCCCGAGGAGGGGAGCCTCCAGACATCCAGGGGGTGTGACAGACAGCCCCCGTCTCTGTCAGGTCTTCAATGGATCCAAACATGAGAGAAGCCAGGCTGGGAGGAGGCGCCATGGAAACACTGGGCTCACTGTAATTAAGAGTGACAAAGCCCGTGGTCGCCATGGCAACCGCCCCTGGACAAGATACCTCGGTCGCGAGTCGGTAGAGGAGGGTGGGAGAGGAATGTCTCCATGGCGACAGCGACGGCTGTTGACGGTTTCCGTGGATTCCGAGACGGAACGGTTTGCGACGTGCAGAAGTGAGCGTGCTCTGGAACGTTTGTCTGGAACCTTTTCTTCTTCTGTCCTCTCAGAACTACGGTCTGGAGACGGAGAACCTGCGGACGCTCTCTCACAAGCTGAACGCCTCCGCCAAGAACCTGCAGAACTTCATCACGGGGCGGCGCCGCGGGGGACACTACGATGGACGCGCCTCCCGCAGACTCCCCAACGACTTCCTCACCTCCGTGGTCGACCTGATTGGGGCGGCGAAGAACCTGCTGGCCTGGCTGGACAGGTACTGACCTCTCACCTTTGACCTCTGACCTCGGCTGAAACACACGACCCTCTGAGTACAGAAACAGGAAGTGACAGAAACAGGAAGTGAAACCTTGCTTTAGCCTTCCCCCAGCTGAACGCCCCTCCTCTTCCTCCGCCAGGTCACCGTTTGTGAGCGTGACAGAATACTCGCTCCTGAAGAACAACATCGTTCAGCTGTGCCTGGAACTGACCACCATCGTACAGCAGGTGAGGGGAGGAGCCAGATAACTAGGGAGGACGGGTCACTTCCTGTGGATGGCTGTCTCAGTTGAGTGTTGTGTTCACCCTGTACTGTGATCTGACCTGCAGGACTGCACTGTGTACGAGGCAGAAAACAACATTCTCCATGTGGTGAGTCTCTCTCTAAAAGGGTTCATCAAATCAAATGTACAGTAGTGGATAAAGCCGGATTTATACAGTATTACTATAGAACAGTACTGTGTAAAGCGGGTTTCTACAGTATTACTATAGAACAGTACTGTGTAAAGCAGGATTTCTACAGTATTACTATAGAACAGTACTGTGTAAAGCAGGATTTCTACAGTATTACTATAGAACCGTACTGTGTAAAGCAGGATTTCTACAGTATTACTATAGAACAGTACTGCGTAAAGCAGGATTATTACTGAGCCGCAGCCTTTGAAGAACAGCCCTGTCTGTGATGATGAAGAAGGCAGAGAATAGCTCATTAAAAAGCAGGTCAGATTCACAGATTACTGCATGCAGGCTTCAGGCTGGGAGCTCTGGAGAGGAAAGTTACCCTGCATTCATTATTTATTTTCTTAGTCTCATGAACAAGCGACACTCTTGAACTTCTAGATGCGACAGACACAATGTTATCTTTGTTCCCAATGTGCTCTTAAACATCCTGCTATTGTAGTAGTTTCACTTAATTCTCTAAAAATTGTGTAGCACACGGATGTACGGTGTCATTATCACCACTTGTTCGTCTGCACTGTTCGTCAGAACGAGTCGTCACACAAAACAGAAAGTTCAGTTTGTGTCCCAGCCCTGGACTGATTGGCTGTGCTGTTAAAGCTGCTGACCCCGCCCCCTGCTGACCCTGCCCCCCGCTGACCCCGCCCCCTCCTCTCTTGTCTGTAGTGTAAAACACTGTCTGGGATCTGTGACCACATCATCTCTCTGTCGTCTGATTCGCTGGTGTCTCAGTCCGCCCACCTGGAGGTGGTCCACCTGACCAGCATCACCCCGAGCGAAGGACTGGTGAGACACACACACACCTCAGAACAACACACGTACACACACACACACACACACACACCTCCAGAACAACACACGTACACACACACACACACACCTCCAGAACAACACACGTACACACACACACACATACTTCCAGAACAACACACCCACACGTACACAGTCAGAATCAAGGTTATCGTCAAGCAGGTTTTTATGTTTAGCAGAATGTTGCTTTTGGTCTCATGGTGGATGAAAGATGCCCAAACAGACACACACAGCTCTCCCTAAACACACACACACACAGCTCCTCCTAAACACACACACAGCTCCTCCTAGACAGACACAGCTCCTCCTAAACAGACACACACACAGCTCCTCCTAAACACACACACAGCTCCTCCTAAACACACACACACACACACACACACAGCATCTTTGACACGGCAGATGGGTGATTAAGATGTTTAAGTTTTTAACAAACACAGCGAGTGATAATCCTCTGATTCTGTCTGTTTTCAGGGGATGTACATCAAATCCACCTACGATGGGCTCCATGTTATCACCGGAACTACTGAGAACGTGAGTTCACCTTTCTGTGTCTCCTCAAACACAACGAGAAGCAGTTCCATGTCACAAAGTCAGACATGTTGTATTTGTTTTACATTGTTTTAACACCTTTTGCCTGGGGAACTGGGCTTCCTGCTTCTAGGCGAATGGGTTTTAAAAGCTGTTTGATTTCACAATTGCAGTGCTTCTTTTGCAAATGAGTCTTTGTTGTGCTATGAAGATGACCCCCTCTAGTCTGGGATGTGGGATAAGTGTTCAATTAGTGCAGCTAATTGGGAGCCCCTAATTAGCATCTGGGTGGGTAATTGGGGGTGGGAGAAGGAGAGGAAGTGACAGGGTTTACAGATGGCACACACACTCCGCTTCATTTAATTAGCATGGTTTAAACTACGGCTGGGAACATTTCCTTATTCACACAGAGGGTGAGGGTGGGAGAGAGAGGGGGGGGGGAGGGGGAAAAGAGAGGGGGGGGAGTAGAGGGAAGAGAGATAGAGAGATGGAGGGAGGGAGAGAGAGGGGGGGAGAGAGAGGGGGGAGTAGGGGGAAGAGAGATAGAGAGATGGAGGGAGGGAGAGAGAGGGGGGAGAGAGAGGAGGGAGTAGGGGGAAGAGAGATAGAGAGATGGAGGGAGGGAGAGAGAGGGGGGAGAGAGAGGGAGGGGAGTAGGGGGAAGAGAGATAGAGAGATGGAGGGAGAAGGGGGAGGGAGAGAAGGGGGAGGGAGAGAGGGGGGAGGGAGAGAGGGGGGAGGGAGAGGAGGTTAGGAGGACAGGTGAGGTATCATGAGGTGATTAAGCCAGACTGTATTCAGATTCACTTTGCTCCTCAGTACCTCTGTTCTTGTTTGGGTTTGTGAAGCCCTCCTATTCTGCTGCTGAAGAGTCGTCTGAATATCTGCCAGGATGACTCATTCAGTCAGATGGACGGCTGAGGGCCATTTCACAGGATAGCGCTCATGATTCCTGTCTAAAAGATGCGTAGAGGGATTCGTTCGTTAAGGGTTGTTATTGTACAAACAGATGGCTTCATGGCTACAGAGTGAGACAAGGTCTTCTGATGCTTCTGTCTCATGGTTTTCATATTCAGCTCCATCGGAGACACAGAATCTTTTTGCCTGTCTGTCTCTCTTTTAATTGCAACTGTCTTTCTCTGTCTCTCCGTCTCTGTCTGTCTCTCTGTCTCTCTCTCTGTCTCTCTCTGTCTGTCTGCCTCTTTCCAACTGTCTCTCTGTTACTGCCTCTCTAACGGTGTCTCCACCTGTCTCTCTCTCACCTGTCTCCACCTGTCTCTTTCTCACCTGTCTCTCTCTCACCTGTCTCTCACCTGTCTCTCACCTGTCTCTCACCTGTCTCTCACCTGTCTCTCTCTCTCCCTTGTCTCTGAAGTCTCCAGCTGACCAGTGTAAGAAGATCCATGCTGGAGACGAGGTCATTCAGGTCAACCATCAGACTGTGGTGAGCTGCTCAGCCCCAGTCCAGGCACCCTGTGTCTCTCTCTCCCCCTCTCTCCCCCTCTCTCTCCCTCCCTCCCCCTCTCTCTTCCAGGGAGTCTCCCTGCTCCGCTCCAGGTCTCAGCCCAAGCTGAGAATCCATGTGGGGCTCTCCTGTACCCAGTCATCCCTGGATGAATCATTTAGTGTGATCTGCTGGTTAGGATGTAAAGCTCTTTTGTAAGCGACACAGTGCTGGTTTGCCATGAATTGATAATGATCTTTTAGTGGCTCTTCCTATGAGCTTGTGGCCCTTGTGTCACCACTCATGCGGTGACAGGAGGGGGGGTGGGCTGCACTTTAGCCAATCAATGAACTCCGTTCCTACAGCCCAGAGCAGAGGATGTGTCTGTGATGAACCATCTGAGCCAATCATGCGCGGCCTGGACACAGACACACATTTCTGCTGTCTGCTCTTCCTGAGAGCATCTGGTCACTACAGCTGAGCTTTCTGCCTTCAGCCAGGGAGAGTTATTTCCTCCCATCCCCCCTCCCCCCCCGCCCCCTCCCCGCCCCTCACTAGCTCTCCTGTTCTTCCCCTCCTCATGTTCCTCCAGCGGGGGGCTTTGTGAGGGGTAGAGGCCCCATGTGGCTGTGTGGGGGCAGGAGGAGGAGGGCCCCCGGGCCCCTGGGGTGAGTCTGTCAGTAAGACCCCTGTGGACAGTGAGAGTCATTTAGCCAGCAGGAAGCTGAGGAAGTCCTCCCAGATACTCTGGGGCTCTAATCAATGACGCCGGCCAGCAGTGGCCTTTTCTGTGTCGTGTTTTGATTGATGTCTGCCGCTGGTTAGAAGCATTTATTTAGAGGAGGATTTTCAGACTCTCTGTAACCGTAGAGTAACAGTGTTATGCTGCAGAACATCATGAACACCATGAACATTCATACAATACGAACATGTTTGTTTTTACAGTCGTTCATTTGCTACCAAGCAACCATAAAACTAACCCTGTCACAGGCAGGATGTTGCTCATGTCAAATCTTTGGGTCAACAACTAAACACTCAGACAGATGACCAGTGGCCTGCTGACAAATTGCCTGAATAATTGTTATTTGTTTTGGCCTATTTATGGTCCGTCTGTAAACTGGACTTCAACTCTATCTTAGGGTCGTGAGTAATAATATTTGTTGACGTTCTGATTGGTTAACTAAACGAAGCTCCCTGTTCTCTGGGTGTTATTGGTCCTTTAAATGACTCACAGGAATGACACACATCTTGTCCTCATGTCAGACTACAGATCTGAACCTCAACACAGTTTGATGAAACAGGGCCAGTGTCCAGGGAATAAAGCAGCATTGCCCAGAGCGTTTCAGAGGGCAGAGAGCGCTCATGTGTGTTACTGGCAGTATCAGGTTTGAGCGTGTGTGTGTGTGTGTGTGTGGTTGCGGTCTTGGAGGAGGGGGATTGGATGGTTTCAGATAACAAACAGGCTGATCTGAACACAGACACAACATCCCAACCTCTCAGTCACATGTTTAGATTGTGTCTGTGTGTCAACAGCAGTGTGTGTGATTATCTGTGTGTGTGCAATATGTGTGTTCATGTGTGTGTGTGTTTGTGTGTGTGTGTGTAGCATGAGTGTGTGTGGCACAGACTGCTGTTTCTTTTATTGGCTGAATGTGTCTGTGTCAACTGTTTGTTCCTGAACAATGGCTCATGTTGTCAGAGTTGCACACTCACACTGTACAGAACACAGGTGCTGAAGAGGACTGGACATACCACAGGAAGGAGGGAGGGAGAGAGGGGGAGGGAGGGAGAGAGAGGGAGGGAGTGAGAGAGAGAGAGGTAGGGAGAGAGAGGTGGAGGGAGTGAGAGAGAGAGAGGTAGGGAGAGAGAGGTGGAGGAGTGAGAGAGAGAGAGGTAGGGAGAGAGAGGTGGAGGGAGTGAGAGAGAGAGAGAGGTAGGGAGAGAGAGGTGGAGGAGTGAGAGAGAGAGGTAGTGAGAGAAAGGTGGAGGGAGTGAGAGAGAAAGAGAGAGGTAGTGAGAGAGAGGTGGAGGGAGTGAGAGAGAAAGAGAGAGGTAGTGAGAGAGAGGTGGAGGGAGTGAGAGAGAGAGAGGTAGGGAGAGAGAGGTGGAGGGAGTGAGAGAGAGAGAGGTAAGGAGAGAGAGGTGGAGGGAGTGAGAGAGAGAGAGGTAGGGAGAGAGAGGTGGAGGGAGTGAGAGAGAGAGAGAGAGGTAGTGAGAGAGAGGTGGAGGGAGTGAGAGAGAGAGAGAGAGGTAGTGAGAGAGAGGTGGAGGGAGTGATTGACCTGGTTTCTATGCTGTCAGAGTGTCCAGCTGCGTCCAGCCTGTCTGGCGGTCCCAGTATCCACGGTGACGCAGCACAGATCTCAGATCTCACAGGTCTCCAGGCTCTGCAGGGGTTGCCCTGGTTACGTAAGACTCCCACACCGTGACAGGACATCAGGACTGTTCAGAGAAGACTCACTATCACATGATGCTCATTTCTGATCATCCGTTTGGTTCATGTGAATCATCCTCCCTGCTGATCACAGTCGTACACATCCCACCTGAACAGCAGGATTCTGCAACAGCACAGGGAGGTTCTAGTTCCCTGTTCCCCCCCCCAGCAGCACTGAGTGTGTTCTGTGACCTGGGCAGGTGGGCTGGCAGCTGAAGAACCTGGTGAACGCCTTGAGAGAAGACCCCAGCGGAGTGATCCTGACGCTGAAGAAGAGACCACAGAACACCCTGACGTCTGGCCCCGCCCTCCTCAAGAACCTACGATGGAAACCGCTGGGACTCCAGGTAACCAGGGGCTGGGGGGGGGGGGGGGAGGGAGGAGAGGGAGGGAGGGAGGGAGGGAGGGAGGGGGAAGGAGGGAGGGAGGGGGGAGGAGGAGGGAGGGAGGGAGGGAGGGAGGGAGGGAGGGAGGGAGGGGGTGCGTGGAAGGTAGGTAGAGTCGGTGGGGGGGGATTACATGTGGGGGGATCAGAGGAGGTCTGATGGGGAGGCAGGCTGGGGGTGGGGGGGGAGGTTGGGGGGGGGAGGTTGGGGGGGGGGAGGTTGGGGTTGCATCATGAATCCCTGCATTTGTTCGGGGGCCCTGGACTGCGTGGGAGCTATTTATATCCCTTCCGCTCGTCTCCCTCATTTCCATGCTACCCGGCTGGCTCGATGACGCTCGCCACGGTTTCCGTGGTTACGCATCCCTGGCATTGGTGACATCAGCTTGTGAGGTCACATGATCAGAAGCTCGCGGTCACACAGACTAAGGCAGCTCCTGCCAAAGGCCCCCGGGTCCTGAATGTGAAATCAGCAGCCAGATCTCCAGGAAGAGAGAATAATCAGCCGAGGATGGTTTCATTTGATCTGCCTGCTTTGGAGCGGAGTTGGTGAATTCATGTCCCAGTTTGCAGTGTCTGTATGTGACAGCACAGTGTGGCAGATCCAGATCAGATCCTGAGGAACGGCCTGTTTGAGTCTCTGGGTTCAGGATGGTCATCCTGAAGGACGACATTTGAAGGACAAATCTGGATGACAAATCACCGGGGTTGTCTGTGTTAGAATCCCCCTGTGGTGTCTGAACCAGCCTCATACACTGGGTGCTTCTGCATGTCATTAACCCTTTAATTACATCAAAATAATTGAACTTGCTTCCTATAATTAACGTGATAATTCATAATGTGTTCATTTAGCCGACTCATTAATCCAAAGTGACACACAGGTGAGCCTTCTGTCTTGGGATCTATCAGATCAGGCTAGTAATCAGAAGGGAACTGGGGTTCGATTCCTGGCTGTGCCAACATGACATTGTGTCTCTGGGCAAGGTACTTCACCCCTCCTTGGCTCAGGGGGGAATGTTCCTGTACTTGCTGGAAGTCACTCTGGATAAGAGCGTCTGATAAATGATTAGATATATATGTCAGTCAGGATGTCAGAGTCAGGATCAGCCTGGTGGATTCTCTCTCCTGAGAGGATCTCCTTCAGGGGCTCTGTCCTCCTGTGACCTGGGGGGTCTCTGAGGTGGGCCTGGCACCATCTCTGAGGGGGGCCCGACACTGTCTCTGAGGGGGGCCCGGCCCCCCTGCTGTGTGTGGAGCAGACAGAGGAGCAGCAGTATGTTGACGGAGGCACAGTTGAGTTGTCACATCAGGATGTGATAGTTTAAACAGTCAGCTGCTGATCTCAGCATCTCTCCAGCAGGTCTGGGTTCAGCTGCTCTTCACAAGTCTCAACACACGTCGACACATCTTGACATTAACGACGGAGAGTCGTGATCACAAACACGCCTGTTGCTAGGGGTCCTGTTGCTATCCCCTCCATAGCTGCCAGCAGACCTTGCTCAAGAATTTATCTGTTGCTATGGACGGCATCACTGTTGCTAGCGTGAGCCTCTTCACACGCTCTGCCTTGTCTCAAGGCCCCGGTGCTTCTCTACAGAGAGAGAGAGTGAGGTGGAGGTGGAGGCAGTTTAACCTGTTCCATCCTGGAGAACGAGACTTCATGTCCAGCAGCACCTCTCTGGTTACAGCCAGCAAACCAACACAAACCCTTATTCTAACCCTTATTTGATCATGAATCGAGTGAACGCTGGCGCAACTAGCTGCCGCTGCTCGCCGCCAATCGTCAACTTTTTACGTTTTAAAGTTTTAAACCTCCGAATCTATTGTATGGTTTTATGACCTAAATCTGACAGTGTAAGTGCCATCACTGGAATATATCCACGAATCATCCGCACCATCATCCCTATGAGTTTGCTAACCGTCCACCTGCTAGTGGCAGGTTTGCTCCACTATTCGGCCACTGACCTGCTCCGGCTGCGCTATCACCTGCGCGGACCTGCGCCAGAGGTACTCCATCTCCACCCGGACATCGCCTTCCAACCTCGACGGAGATACATCCATCGAGGGTCCCGTCGGAACTTTCAATACAACAGCTCAGCAGTAATAAAGTCCATCTGGTCCAGCTCCCGATCCCGCACTCGTCGTCCACCACATCCTACCAAGCCGGCTGTTGATCATAGCGTGTTAGCCAGCCTAGCTCGGTCGGCTAGCACCATCACCAGCTCCGACAGCACTTCACTCAACTTTGCTCTTCTCAACATCCGCTCACTGACAGGCAAGGGCCATCTCATCCATGATCTCATCACCGACCGTAAAATAGACTTTCTCTGTTTAACCGAGACGTGGCAACAGCCCCAAGACTATTCCCAGCTCAACGAATCAACTCCTAGTGGGTTTGTTTACACCTGTCGGCCCCGTGGCTCTGGCCGGGGGGGAGGTCTCGCAACAATTCAACGCGAGGAGTGGAAAGTCTTGCCGGTATCTGTGCCCATCTCCAGCACATTTGAATCTACTGTCTGTGAGTTATCTGGTCCCACTCCGACCATCATTGCTACTGTCTACCGCCCCCCAAAACCGAATAGTGCCTTTTTAAATGACTTTGCTGCTTTCCTCACCCATCTATCCTCCCTCTCACCAAACATAATGCTGCTGGGTGATTTCAATATCCACATGGACAACACCAATCTGCCCCTCACCAAGGACTTCACTTCCTGCCTAGAGAGTTTTGGTTGTCAGCAATCTACCACTATTCCCACACACTCCAAAGGACATATTCTGGACCTAATCTGCTGCTCTGGTGTCACCCCCCTTGACCTAACAGCTGTTGAACTCCCGATTACTGACCATTTTCTCCTCTCATTTACAGTAAAGCTCACTCTTTCCACTTTTAAAACACCACGACTCATCTCTTTCCGGAATATAAAGAACATTAACCCCGCCTGTCTCACTTCACATGTCCAGACCTTCTGCCACCTTAACTTCCATAATCTGGCCACCCCCGATGATCTGGTTTCTCATTACAACACTGGACTCCATCATATTTTAGATTCTCTTGCTCCGCTAAAAAACAGATCGGTCTCTTTCGCAGTATCTGCCCCTTGGTTCACCCCCGATCTTCGCCTCATGAAAAGCAAAGGTCGGCAACTTGAACGTCTCCATAGAAAAACTGGTCTCACTGTTCACAAGGAAATGTACAATGACCACATCTTACGCTAAAAGGACTCTATTGCCAGTACCAAAACCCGCTACTACTCCAGTTTAATCACTGCCAATGAAGGAAACCCCAAGTCACTGTTCTCCCTCCTCAACAGAACCACCAAACCCCAGGACTCTTTGCCCCCTCATTTATACACAACCTCCTTTTGCAATGCCATTATGTCCTTTTTCACCGATAAAATCAAGATCATCCATCTGAACCTTGGATCTCTGTCTCTCCCCGGCACCTCAGCTGACCTTCCCCCACCCTCACACTCATTCTCCTCCTTCCAGCTCCCCACTCTCTCAGAAATCTCAGAACTCATCCGAAAATCCAAACCATCCACCTGTCAATTGGACCCCCTCCCCACCCAACTTGTTAAAACCTGCCTCCCTTCTCTTGCCCCCCTCATTGTTGCTATCATCCACTCCTCCCTAACTACTGGAACTGTCCCCACATCCTTCAAAACAGCTGCCATTACCCCAATTGTGAAAAAACCTGGCGCCGACCCCTCCAACTTCGATAACCTCCGCCCTATCTCTAATCTACCCTTCATCTCAAAAATCCTTGAAAAAACAGTTGCCTCCCAGCTCCATTCTCACCTATCCCACAATAATCTGTATGAACAGTTCCAGTCCGGCTTCCGCCCACTCCACAGCACAGAAACAGCACTCGTCAAAATCACCAACGACCTGCTTATGGCATCTGACTCTGGACTCCTCACCATCCTCATCCTCCTCGACCTGAGTGCAGCTTTTGACACCATATCTCACACCATCCTCCTCAGCAGGCTATCCTCCATTGGCATCACCCACACTCCCCTGGACTGGTTCACATCCTACTTCTCTGGCCGCACTCAATTCATCCAACTCAAGTCCCTCAAATCCACCCCCTCCTCTGTCACCTCAGGTGTCCCCCAGGGCTCTGTCCTGGGGCCCCTCCTCTTCATTATCTACCTCCTTCCCCTTGGAAACATCCTCCGCAAATTCAACATCCACTTCCACTGTTATGCCGACGACACCCAGCTCTACCTCACCACTAAGCCTTCATCCTCTCTCCCGCCCACCTCCCTCACCGACTGCATCTCAGAAATAAAGACCTGGTTCACCCAAAACTTCCTTAAACTAAACAGCAACAAAACAGAGGTTCTCCTCATTGGCACAAAATCCACTCTATCCAAAACCGACAGCTTCTCACTCAATATCGACAGTTCCTCCGTTTCACCCTCCCCCCAGGTTAAGAGTCTGGGTGTCATCCTTGAAAGTTCACTATCCTTTCATTCCCATATCAATAGCATTACCCGGTCTGCATACTTCCATCTACGAAACATCAACCGCCTCCGCCCCTCCCTCACCCCCCACGCCACCGCCATCCTTGTCCACAGCCTTATCACCTCCCGTCTGGATTACTGTAACTCTTTAATCTTTGGCCTCCCTCACAAATCACTCCATAAACTTCAACTGGTCCAGAATTCAGATGCCCGCATCATAACAAGAACCCCCTCTAATGACCACATCACCCCTGTCCTTCAGCAGCTCCACTGGCTCCCGGTTCATTTCCGTATCCAATACAAAGTCCTCTTGGTAACATTTAAGGCCATTCACAATCTTGCCCCCCCATATCTGTCAGACCTCCTCCATGTTCCTGCTCCCTCCTGCTCCCTCAGATCCTCCTCATTCATACACCTGTCTGTCCCCTCCGCCCAGCTCACCACCATGGGGAGCAGAGCATTCAGCCGCTCCGCCCCCCGCCTCTGGAACTCACTCCCACCCCAACTCAGAAACATTGAATCACTCCCCGACTTCAAATCACTACTCAAAACACACCTGTTTAAACTGGCCTATTCCCTCTGATGCCACTTGCCCTGTCTCATCCCTTAATCCAATTTTAATTGTGTTTATTTTGTGTGCTTTTATTTATCTCTATTCTTGTATGTTGATATTGGTGTTCGTTGTTGATGTGTTCTTTTGCCTCATTTTGTACGGTGTCCTTGAGTGTCTAGAAAGGCTCCAACCAAATAAAATGTATTATTATTATTATTAAAAGGGATGATGTATGCGTATGGTCCTGCTGTCCCTTCCTCCCCAGCCCCTCTCCACCAGCCCCCCCAGCGGCCCCAACACCCCCCCCAGTGGCCTGGGCACCCTGGAACTGTCCTCCACCCTGGACAGCAGCCACGAAGTCTTCATCCTGTCTCCTGTGTCCGGCCTGTATGGCCACAGGTCAGAAACTGTGTGTGGGGTGTGTGTGTGTGTGTGTGTGTGGTGTGTGTGGTGTGTGTTGTGTGTGTTTGTGTGTTGTGTGTGTGGTGTGTTGTGTGTGTTGTGTGTGTGTGTTGTGTGTGTGTGTGTGTGGTGTGTGTGGTGTGTGTTGTGTGTGTGATGTGTGTGTTGTGTGTGTGTGTGTGTGTTGTGTGTGTTGTGTGTGTGTGTGTGTGTTGTGTGTGTTGTGTGTGTGTGTTGTGTGTGTGTGTGTGGTGTGTGTGGTGTGTGTGTGTGTGTGTGGTGTGTGTTGTGTGTGTGATGTGTGTGTTGTGTGTGTTTGTGTTGTGTGTTGTGTTGTGTGATGTGTGTGTTGTGTGTGTTGTGTGTTGTGTGCAGTGTCTAGTCCTGCAGAGATGACCGTGCACTTTCTGTTTCCAGGGAGGAAGTGGGCATCATGTCCTGTGATGACATCAGCAAGTACAGCCTGGAGAAGCTGAAGGGTTCAGACTCCCCCAGCTTCTACCTGGACCATGAGGGGGGACGCTGCTTCACCCTGCTGGAGGAGGAGCTCCTGGGGGGGGGGCAGGGGGACTACGACAGGGCCCGCTCCTCTGGGGGCCGGAGGAGGGACAGGACCCCCACACATGGTGAGTCTCCATGGAGACCAGGCAGAGGGCGGAGTCTGAAGGGTATGAAGTATGAAAACATGATTTATGTTAGCTAGCTAACACAGGCTAGCTAGCTCATCTGTTTAACCTCCTGATATGTGGACCTGGCTTGGCTGTGCTAGTGACACAGGTTAGCTGTGTTCACACTGTGTGCTCCCTGTGACTGCACAGTGTCGCCTGGGATCCCTCAGAAACATTGAGCCGTGAAAGCGAACTGTTTGACTCCCGCCGTGTCGTTAAACATGTGTGACAAGCGAATCAAGTGGGCGGCCGCCATTTATTTTGAGCTAAGCTAGTGAGCCTGCAAAGTGGAATGGGTCATGTGACAGGCTGTAGCACACACACACACACACACACACACACATCACAGGTCTTGGGCTGTGTGTGTTGTGTGGTGTGTGTTGTGTGTTGTGTGTTGTGTTTTGTGTGTTGTGTGGTGTGTGTTGTGTGTTGTGTGTTGTGTGTTGTGTGTTGTGTGGTGTGTGTTGTGTGTTATGTGTTGTACGGTGTGTGTTGTGTGTTGTGTGGTGTGTGGTGTGTGTTGTGTGTTGTGTGTTGTGTGTTGTGTGGTGTGTGTTGTGTGTTATGTGTTGTACGGTGTGTGTTGTGTGCTGCATGGTGTGTGTTGTGTGCTGCACGGTGTGTGTTGTGTGCTGCACGGTGTGTGTTGTGTGGTGTGTGTTGTGTGTTGTACGGTGTGTGTTGTGTGTTGTGTGCTGCATGGTGTGTGTTGTGTGTTGTGTGTTGTGTGCTGCACGGTGTGTGTTGTGTGTTGTGTGTTGTGTGTTGTGTGCTGCACGGTGTGTGTTGTGTGTTGTGTGTTGTGTGCTGCACGGTGTGTGTTGTGTGTTGTGTGTTGTGTGCTGCACGGTGTGTGTTGTGTGTTGTGTGCTGCACGGTGTGTGTTGTGTGTTGTGTGCTGCACGGTGTGTGTTGTGTGTTGTGTGCTGCACGGTGTGTGTTGTGTGTTGTGTGCTGCACGGTGTGTGTTGTGTGTTGTGTGCTGCACGGTGTGTGTTGTGTGTTGTGTGTTGTGTGCTGCACGGTGTGTGTTGTGTGTTGTGTGTTGTGTGCTGCACGGTGTGTGTTGCAGTGTCTAGTGCTGCAGAGATAAATCCCCTTGGCTGCGTCCAGGCAGAGTGTTTCTCATGTTAACAGTCTTCCAGCCTGCCAGGGGAGGAAGCTTGGACTGTGTCCAGGCCTGTAATGGCTCTGAGCAGGAGATGCTCTTCTCTGCTGTGTCTGTGAGCCAAGCTGGGATCTCAGTCTCACATACACCCTGGATCTCCCTCCCTCCCTCCCTCCCTCCCTCCCTCCCTCCCTCCCTCCCTCCCTCCCTCCCTCCCTCCCTCCCTCCCTCCCTCCCTCCTCCCTCCCTCCCTCCCTCCCTCCCTCCCTCCCTCCCTCCCCCTGTCCACCCCTCTGAATGTCATCTGTTATCATCTGGACTACAGCCGTCCTCCAGCTGTTCTGTACACTACAGATCTGCTCCCCTCTGCCAGCGTTAGATTTATATGTATGTGTCCTACACATGTTGTGTCAGATATATCATCTTCTCTATCAGACCCCTCCCCCTCTCTTCTCTCCCCCCCTCCTTTCATCTCTCCCCCCTCTCCTCTCCCCATCTCGCCTACCCCGTCTCTTCTCCTCCCCCCCTCTTCGCCTCCCCCTCTCATCTCCCGCTCCTCTCTCCTCTCCTCCGAACACACACACGCACGCACAACCACACCTACACACATACCCACCATTACCACATTGCAGTATTAAAAGCCATTATGTTTATGGTGTTCAGCCGAATTTACAGGAGCTTGTTTAAGTGGGCGGTATAGATTGCGTCTCACTCCCACGACCAGCGGTATAAATAGATAGCTCACATGCATTCTAATGAGTGTGTTTTGCTTTCCTGTGACTGGACACCCCGCCCTCTCTCAGGGCTCGCTGCCCTCCGTGGCCCTGCTGGGTCATGTGATGGTTAGTTCTGCGGAGAACCATCATGGAAAAACTGCTCCTCAGAAGGGCGAGTTTCAACCACAAGTTTCACAATCGAAACAAGGTCTTTAATACCAAAAAACCCTCCACAAACGTTCCTGTGGACAAAGCCGAAGGACTTCACGTGAAAGAAAAAGAAATCGTAGAACAATCAATTCTTTTCATTTCTCATTTGATTCTGTCACCTTTCTCTCTCTCTCTCTCTCGTCCACTCAGACTCTGACAGTCCTCTGCTGCGTTACCTGGGCGACGACAAGATCCTGGTCATCCAGGAAGAGCCGGACGCGTCACGGGAGTCGAAGCGAGACACGGGGCGCCGCTCCCGTAAGAAGAGCCACAATCCCAGCAGCCCCAGCTACCCCATCAGCCCCTCCCTCCTGGTGCCTCCTGCCCGCCTGGAGGCAGGACCCCCGGAAGGGCTGCCCTTCTCACTGCCTGAGAGCCACACCGTGCCTCTGTACCACGTGAGTCCCCCCGCTAGCCTCACACGGGGTCTGAAGGCAGTGTTGTGTCACAGGCGGACAGAGAGGCAGGTTGTTATCGTGGATGAAACAGTTTGGATGTTGGGGTTAGATGTTGGGGTTAGATGTTGGGGTTAAATATTGGGGTTAGATATTGGGGTTAGATGTTGGGGTTAGATGTTGGGGTTAGATATTGGGGTTAAATATTGGGGTTAGATGTTGGGGTTAGATGTTGGGGTTAGATATTGGGGTTAAATATTGGGGTTAGATGTTGGGGTTAGATGTTGGGGTTAGATATTGGGGTTAAATATTGGGGTTAGATGTTGGGGTTAGATGTTGGGGTTAGATATTGGGGTTAGATATTGGGGTTAGATGTTGGGGTTAGATATTGGGGTTAGATATTGGGGTTAGATATTGGGGTTAGATGTTGGGGTTAGATGTTGGGGTTAGATGTTGGGGTTAGATGTTGGGGTTTGTATCTTAGCACACGATAGCAGTCGAATGTGTCAACGTCACCTGTTTCCAGGGGGCCTGCTCCCATAGGCTGGCTGTGCAGTCTGTCAGCAGGCCCCGCCTCCACAGACCTCCTCTGCTGTGTGTCTGCAGGTTCACAGCAGGAAACACAGACCTCCTCCTGACATTACAGTAACCTGTGATCTTTCACTGTGATCTTTCCATCCTCTCTCTCTGTCACTCTGCCTCTCTCTCTCCCCCCTCTCTCTCCCTACCTCTCTCTCTCTCTGTGTCACTCTCCCCCCTCTCTCTCTACCTCTCTGTCCCTCTCTCTCTACCCTCTCTCTCCCCCCCCCTCTCTCTGTCTCTCTCTCTCCCATTTCTCTCTCTACCTCTCTCTCTCTCTGTCACTCTCCCCCCTCTCTCTCTACCTCTCTGTCACTCTCTCTCCACCCTCTCTCTCCCCCCCTCTCTCTCTGTCTCTCTCTCTCCCCCCTCTCGCTCTCTCCCCTCTCTCTCTCTCCCCTCTCTCTCTACCTTTCTCTCTCCCCTCTCTCTCTCTGTCACTCTGCCTCTCTCTCTCTCCCCTCTCTCTCCCCCCCCTCTCTCTCTCTCTCTCTCTACCCTCTCTCTACCTCTCTCTCTCCCCTCCCTCTCTCTCTCTGTCACTCTGCCTCTCTCTCTCTCCCCTCTCTCTCTCCCCCCTCTCTCTCTCTCTCTGTCTCCCCTCTCTCTGTCCCCCCTCTCTTTCTCTCTCTCTCCCCTCTCTCTCTCTCCCCTCTCTCTCTCTACCTCTCTCTACCCTCTCTCCCCCCTCTCTCTCTCCTCCCACAGAGAATTGGAGACACGCTCAGAGCAGACTCAGACAGGTGAGAGACTGGCTAAGTGATCGTATCTTAACTGCTTACAAGATTGAAAGGATAATAGATGAATAAATGAATACTAATTAAGATTTTCTGTGTAAACCTGAGAGAGAAAAAGTTATAGAGTAATAGTAATATATGATGCTTCCTAAAATATAATGGGTTTGATCAAATAAATAATTGGGGTACGCAGTGACAGCTTTGCTTAGTTACATTCATTCATTTAGCAGACGCTTTTATCCAAAGCGTAGTTATATTATGAACATCTCTTAAACAGAACAGTGTGGTTTCAGAGCTCAGTATACCATCAGTCTAATATCATCCTCACCATAGCAGCTTCACAGAGACAAGCTCATCTATTTCCTGCTGAACTCACAGTGGTTTCGCCTGCTTGTTAAAACCATCCTGACACACCCCCATCATTCCTTTTCGACAGAAGCGACTGCAGAACTCGCTTGAGCTAAAGATGCAGTTCAGTTTCATGTTAAATCAGTCAGACAGAGAAGTGCACCTGATTGGCTGTCTCATCCTTAGTCGTGATTGGCTGTCTCTTCCTCAGGTATGCTAGTTTTGGCATGGAGAGGCAAGGAGGCCCGTCCATGAGGAAGGTAAACCTGGAGCACCTCAGCAGGAGGTTTAACCTGCTTAACCTCACCTCTGATCTCCAGACACAGCAGCTGTTCCTCATGTGGTGCTAAAGACGTTCTTCTCTGTTTCCAGACTTTCCACTACGCTTCTCTGAGGACCAAACCCAAGAAGAGAGTGAAAGGTAAGACTCTGTCCAGCAGTTCAGGTGGAACATCTCCAGCCTGGTGGTCTTAGTAGGATTGATCTGGGGTTTGAACCGTGTTCTTCCCCAGGTTCTCTGACCAGTGCCAGCCGTAGGAGGATCTCCTGTAAGGACCTGGGCCATGGAGACTGTGAGGGCTGGCTCTGGAAGAAGAAGGACGCTAAGGGATACTTCACCCAGAAATGGAAGAAGTACTGGTTCATCCTGAAGGACTCGTCCCTGTACTGGTACACCAACCAAAATGTAAGATCACATAAGATCACATCATCCTTTATTTGTCCTGCAGTGGGGAAATTACAGTTTGCAACAGCAGCAAGGTGCAGTATAGCAGTCACAGTAGCTATTTTATATATATATATATATATATATATATATATATATATATATATATATATATATATATATATATATATATATAAATATATATATATATACAAAAAGCCTTTACATATGAAGATAGTGATCTAGAACAAGGGTACAGGACATGGAAAAGGTACAGGGTATAACATAATAAATTCATACATAAAATAAGTGAGATTTAAGTGTGTTGACTGCTGCTATGAATAAGTAATGAGTCAGGCATGCGGTCAGGTTCTAGCAGGTAACATTGTATGAGTGAGAGTCGCCCCTGTTCTGAGGCAACAAGCAGAATATAAGCCCAGTTCCTGAAAGCATCACAGTCTTTATAAACTCACAGAGCTCCACAGCCTCTCACCTCCTGCACACAAGCTTATCTCCAATATGATCTGACATTTTTGTAAATAGGACAGATTAGATGATTATATTGCTGATGCAGTTTTCCCTCTCTCTGTTTGCTTCTCTTACTGTATTATTCCACGTAAGGTGTCATTTGAGGAGGATGCTTTATAACACTGCTCTTCCTGCTCTCATTAAGAAGATATTGTACGATGTGTGATTTTATAATTATATCTATGATACAACCCTCAATAAAAGATCATTCTGCTTTCCTCTCTCTCTCTCCTCCCACACTGTCCTCAGGATGAGAAAGCTGAAGGATTCATCAGCCTGCCTGAGTTCCGAATAGACCGAGCCATCGAATGCCGGAGAAAACAGTAAGATCTCTGGGGATTATGCTCACACACACACACACACACAAACACACAAAAATAAATAAATATATTACTTAAAATGCTGAAATACAAAACAAAGCCCAGATTGAGACAGGAAAACGTTTCTGCTGTACAGGGATATTGTGGAAGCCACAGAAGTCTCTAGAGAGTAACAGATACCAGAGTACTTAAAGGACTAGAGCACCGCAGAGGAAACAGAGGACATGTCTGTTTACATTTGAGAAGCTGTCTATAATAGGGACCAGGCCAGACCTGACTAGGCCAATAACCAGGCCAGACCTGACTTAACCAGGCCCAGACTAAGCCAGGCCAGACTAGACCAGGCTTCATGTCTTCTGTCACACACATGCTCAGGGCAAATGGAGCTAGCTCAGGGATGCTGATGATGTCTCCCATAGTAACCAGATGATGCTTTGGTTCTGCTTCCCCCCTCAGTGCCTTCAAAGCCTGTCATCCCAAAATCAAGAGTTTCTTTTTTGCCACAGACTGTCTGGAGGAGATGAACAGGTGAGGAATCTTCCCCTTCAGCCTTATTTTGTATTTCTGACATGACGTCCGAACCTAAGAACCACAACCTGATCGCCTCTGGGAGGATTTCCACTCTGGAAAGCCTGTTCTTACACACCTGCCCCCCCCCCTCCCCTCCCCTCCCCCTCCCACACCTCTCCTCCCAGGTGGATGAACCGCCTGGGGTTGGCTGCTATTGGCTACACCCCCGATGACAAGGTGCCCCGCCCTGATGAAGGTGAGAGTGTCTGAGTTGATGTTCGACTTCCTCTCAGTTCAGTGGGAACAGTGTGAAGGAGCAGCTTGCTGAGTGTGTGTGCTGGGCCGTGTCTCGTCAGATTACTGGAGTGAGAGTGATCAGGATGAGATGGACGGCTCCATGACCCTGAAACAGGAGGCCATGTCCTCGCGGTTTGACACCTACCACCACACCCCATCTGTGAGTCAGACTTACTGCTCTAATGGGCATGTTTACCACACTCACCTCACACACACACACTCACCTCACACAGAGAAGCATCCACAACGTCAACACATACCTCACAGAGCAGCCATCCCTCCCCTCTCCCTCCTCCTCTCTCTCCCCCTTCCCTCCCCTCCTCTCCCTCTCCTCTCCCCCTCCTTCTCCCTCTCTCCCCCTCCTCTCCCCCCTCCCTCCCCCTCTGTCTCTTCTCCTCAGGTGAACTCCTCCAGTCCCTTTCCTGAGCGTCACTTCTCCAGTGAGTCCACCTACTCCCACTCCTCAGCCGAGGAGTCCCGTCCCGACCTGCCCGGCAGCGCCCACTCCTCCTCCTGCCGCTCGTCTCACCGGGAGCGTCGGTCCTGGCAGGACCTGATCGAGACGCCCCTCACCAGCTCCGGCCTCCACTTCCTCCAGACCGTGCCGGGCGACAGCGACGCCGGCTACGGCAGCGGCTACATGGGCCTGGGTCAGCTGCTCATGTCTCCAGAGCGTCGACGCCAGGCCACCCTGCCCGCTCAGAGACGCCGCTGCCCTGACAGGGACGGGCCCTTCCCCCTGGTGGACCTGGAGGAGAAGGGCCAGGGCCTGCAGGGCCACACACACAAGCAGCGCAGCCAGAGCCTCCCCAGGAACAGGGAGGCAGCTGACAGCCAGGGGCTGAGGCCCCCTGCTCCCCTGGGGGAGAGGAGCGAGGATGAAGAGGCGCCTGTCAGGAAACACAGCAGCAGGAAACCTCACGGGAAGGCGGGTGGGTAGTGAAGTGTGAAGCCAGCCTCTCACAGTCTGTGTATCTGTACAGCCTCCACACACACCTGGCCACTTCACAGCCAATGGGAGGTTAGAAATCCCTCCCTGAGATGATGCTCTGAGCCAATCCCACGTCAGTATGTTGGTCTTTCCTCTCCAGATTCCCGGTCCAGAGATCGTGGAGGCCATGACCAGGGTGATGTGGATGGCTACCAGGAGCTGTACCGCTCTATAGAGCAGGCCAGCCTGTCAGCCCTGGGCAGGCAGAGACCCTCCACCAAGCAGGAGTTCCGGTCCTCCTTCGTCAAGCGATGTAACGACCCCGTCATCAACGACAAACTGCACCGTGTACGAGCCCTCCGCAGCACGCTCAAGGTGACATCTTCCTCTGCTCTGTCTTCTTCCTCTGTTTGATCACATTCCCTCAAGGCCTATACTGACCCAAGTCATACCCAGTCCAGTACGGATTGGATCAGTCAATCGATCATGTGACCAAAACTTGAAATCTTATTGGATGTTCTGTTGACGGGTGACTGTTGAAAGGTGTTTGAGCCTCACTGATGACGCCTTCTGTCCTTCAGGCCAAAGAGGGAGATCTGGCGGCCATCAGCCAGGTGCTGGACGACCCCGGCTTGACCTCACACATCTTCCAGGAGTGGAAACAGCAGCACCAGGATCTGTTCCTGGACATCTGCGAGTTCAGCTCCACCCCAACAGAGCCTCACCTGCAGCCCTTGGACCTGTCCCCCCTCTCCCCCCTGTCCCCCCTCTCCCCCCCTGTCATGATGCACACACACTCTTTCATCGAGACTCACGTTTGAGACTGAGGAGCTACTGTCCTCAACTCCCTCTCTCCCTCTCCTCTTCCTCCCTCCCTTTCCTCCTCCTTCTCTCTCCCTCTCCTCCTCCTCCCTCTCCTCCTCCCCATCTCTCCCTCCCCTCCCTCCCTCCCTCCCTCCCTCCCTCCCTCCCTCCCTCCCTCCCTCTCCTCCTCTCTCCCTCTCCTCCTCCTCCCTCCTTCTCCTCCTCCCTGTCATCTGTTCATACAGGGCCTGCTCTCACCGCTAGCAGCTGACCACCTGACAAGCCGATCACTGTTCACTGTGTAAATACCGAGGCTGGACAGAGTCCTAGTGTACATAGTGTATATGACATCAAGTAGGATTCAGTGGGCTTCAATTCTGCATGCCTGAAGAGAAACGTATCATTCTTCTGTAAGAAAAAATATATATAAAGAAAACGCAAACAAACGATAGATGGAAAGAAGACTGAACTAAACTCAACGATGCAAATAGATTTGAGGCTTTTTTTCTTCCTGTGGTTCGTTTCTCTTCGTTGGATTGTCTTGACGGTTGTTTTCATTCTTTTTGGGTCTGAAGGAAAAGACGCTTTCCTCTCTGTTCCTGCTTTTCATTTCTCCCTTTAATGCTGCTTGATAAGGGTGGTTATGTAGCAAAAGGCTATGGGCATCATTCTTATAACACTGCACCTCACTGCAGGGCCAGACACTGTGCACATCCCCAGAGAACAGAGTGTGGAAGAGTCCAGTCTGTGTGGACAACAGAGACTGAGAAAGCTTAAAGTTTGGTTTGGATTTTAGCTCCCGAAGCTTGGTAGGGTTTTATAATGCATTTTTGTTGAATGTTTTGAATGTTGCATGTTTAACATGTACAGTTCAGTATGTATATTTTTTATGTACGTTTTATTTTGCAGTCAAAGTAGTTTACAGTACACCTCCACAAGGTATTATTTAGTAAAACAACATTATTGATATGTCTCTGTCGATTATAATTATTTTATCCATCTTCATTAAAGATTTGGTGCGATTTTTTTTAGTTAACACCTTCATGTACCATTGGGGTTGAGAATTAAATATGTAAAAAAAAAAGAAAGAAGAAGAATTATGTTTGCATAGCGGCCACCTCTATTTAAAACTGTGAACTATATACTTGTGAATGCAATCGTTAGATTCTGTCTTCACAGAATCTTTTAACTTATATTTTTCTTAGAAAAATAAGAGAAAATTCAAAAAGCATCACGTCTCCTGAATGACTGTTTTCGCTCCACTTTAGCTGTTAGCTGCGTTACCTCCTGATCTTAGGGATTCATTCAGGTCCAATCACATCCAATCACATCCTCTCACATTCAACCACATCCAATCACATCCTCTCACATTCAACCACATCCAATCACATCCGCGCACATCCAATCACATCCGCGCACATCCAATCACATCCTCTCACATCCTCACCTCCCCTCCTGTCTCTCTGTACCTCTGATGTGAATGTATGACTTCACTGTTTTCAACGGAATTCCTAAAAACAGTCGGCTTGAATTATTGATCTGGGAATTCATTTGGGATTTTGTGGACTTTTCTGCGCAAAAAACAAGTCATGACCTCCTTTACGCCTTCGTACATTGACGAACTTTGATTGTTTCTTTTTAGACCCTGTAACAGTATAAAAATGTCTTAAAAATGTCCTTATTTGTGCAGCTTAATATTTGTATCCTCGCTGTTGGCAGGATATTGCTTTTACCTGAACTACCATCGATCAGTGACTGTCCTGATACCTGAAAGGCCTTTTTGTTGTCTAAACCCTCGATACAGTAAAACATTATACTTCAACATGTACAGTATTATGAGGTTCACCATTATAATGTTTAATTAACTGTCTAATTAACCTGTTGGCTACCATAACCAGTTCCAGGATGTGTCCATAAAGGTTCAAGTTGTTGCTGTCAAATTCTCAAGATTTTACCACTAGCAGTACGTGTATTGTAGAATGTATTTCATTTAGGCTAAGCAGAATGTAAAATGTTCTCACAATGTTATGGAACATTGTTCTCTAATTCAGTCCCAGCTGTTCCACTGTTCCACTGTTCCACTGTGGAGCAAAGATGTAAGTTGCACTGCAACATAAAAAAAGGAACATATTGCTCTTTTTTGAAAGTATATTATTACAAGTGTTATCGAGAAAGATAAATACATTTATTCTTCCTATGAATTGAAAGTAGCCTTTTTGTTTTCAGAAATATATACAGTGCGAGGTTGTAAAATTCAAAGTTGTAAAAAACAATAAATGAATTACTGCATAACAATATGTGTCATCTTTTATTATTATTATTCATAACTGTCCCTAGAAAACTCCGACGTTTCATGTTAGAAAAAAAGATTTTTTAATAACTTGGATCAAGTGTAACCAGAATAAAGAATATTGTAGATTAATTTGAACGAATAACGCAACGCGGTTTGAAGTTCGTCCTTCGCTACTTTCCGTAGAGACACGGAGGGGGGAGTAACCATCATGGCTGCTACAGTAAGTTTTTCTTATCTTAAATCACCTGAATATCAACCACGTTCCGTTCAGCGTAGATTGAAAGTGAATTAAATAACACGAACTAAACTAGGGTTTTCATCCATGTGGCCTGAACATTTGACTAATATTGGTCGATTAACCAACAAATGTAATAACATTGTCTCCACGCCCCCTTTCAGAACATGTTGTTCTCATAAGTGAACTGAATCCAGAACATTTGGATTTAGAGAACAGATTCACACCCCTGATTAAATCATAGACAGGATTAAGGTGACCTTTTTAATAGTCCTTTTAAAGTCTAAATACGTGGATTTAATAGATTAATTATCACGAGCTGTTTAACAAGGTCAAACAAGGGAAAGTAGTGTGAAAGCTTATTGGGTTAAAGCAAATGTGTGTATATGATGAGATTAGTCTTGTAATTCTGGGTTAAATCTTACATAGGCTATTCATATGTCTTAAGTGTATTGTAGCACGTTCACATATAATAGAGCACAATTCTGGGTCACATTAAAGACTCCTGGACTTAATTTAAATCACTATCAAGTGGCCAAGAGGTGGCAGTTTATTTGAAGAATGATTTCTTACAAATATCATATCTGCAGTAAATAAAGTTGTAGAAAAAAAGGTTTTTGAAATCAAAAGGTTTCGACTCCCGTCATTTCCAATCTGAAGTAAATAAAGCCGTCTTTTGAATACATGTGTCATCCTTCAACAGGAAGCATGTGTGAAGTGTGTGTAGGTGTGTGATGTGTGTGTAGGTGTGTGATGTGTCTGATGTGTGTGATGTGTCTCCAGGTGGTGAAGGTGGTGAAGCTGGCGGTGGTACCGGCTGCGTTTGGACTGGCCTCGGTCCGCGTCTACGCCATGAGTGAAGAGAAAACCCAGCTGCTCTCTCCCAGAGAGGTACCAGCGTCAGCCGTGCAGCGTCAACAACACATAGCTATATTTTGCCTGTTCTTGCTAACATCACATCCTGGCCTGTTAAGATAGCAGGCTGTATTTGTTGCAGGTCTGAGTTATTTATGTTATAGAAACCACCCACCTCCTCGGTGGAGAAGCTAACTTTTCGGTGGCGTCTCTGGTTAAAGCAGCGTTTATAAAGGTGGTGCTCATGTTGTTAGTCAGAGATACCGGGTTCAAACCCCAGTTACAGGCAGACGAGAGAAGCATCTACACCTGTCGGCACCTGTCTACACCTCTACACCTGTCTGCAGCGGTTATCCACCTGTTACCCTTCTTACCTGTTACCTGTTATCCACCTGTTACCCTTCTGAAATCAACCGCTCTTCACTTCTCTCTGTTTGTCCTCAGCTGTCGATATACGCCCCCGACCCTCCCACCATGCACTACGTGGAGGAGGAGCCGGGCCCCCTGCAGAGAGGCCTGGGGGTGGTGCGGGTGGGACTGCAGCCTTACGTCAGAGGAGTGAAGGTACAAGTCACTGTGTTCACAAACAGGAGTCTCCAACCCTGGTCTTAGAGAGGTCTTAGATGTTTCCCTGCTCCAGGACACCTGATTTGAATGAATGGGTTGTGATTAAGCTCTGTGGAAGCCTTATAATGACCAGTCATTAGAATCATGTGTGCTGGAGCAGGGAAACATCTAAAACTGTCAAGACAGTGGCCCATGAGGACCAGGATTGGACACTCCTGGTTTACACTGACAACAACTGCATGCTGAGTGGGACTCAAGACTTGAGAAGAAAGTTTATGTGCTGTAGTTCTGTGGAGTATTGAGACATGGGTGATATGGGTTCTGACAGTCTGTCTTTAAACATTCACTAGAACTGTTTTGCTGTTTCTTTCTATAGGGTGCGTATACCTCTGTTAAGACTGGGGTCGTGACAGTGTATCAAGCCGGACAAGGTGAGCAGAGGAGTCTGGGAGTTGTAGTGAACTAGAATGTCGTGACATTTTCAACAATCTCTCCTCTTTCTGGCGTCTTCTCCCTAGATACCTATCACTTCCTTAGAAACCCCCCTCCTGGCTTCCTGCCCAGGGTTGGTGTGATCACAGTTTCTGGTCTTGCTGGGTTAATCCTGGCAAGGAAAGGTAACAAATATGCTATTTTGTACTTGGTGATAAACTTTGTATAAATATCTTGATTGTTGTGAGATCGGATGTTAGTCGTTACATTGGTGTGAATGGAGTTGGCTTTTTTTTCTTCTTCATATCGCTCGTTAATATCGTTAATATGATCTGGTTCTGATCTATACAGGGTCACATCTCAAGAGGGTAGGTGTTCCTCTGGGAATGACCTCGCTGGGGACGGCAGTCTGCTACCCTACTCAAACCGTGGGCCTCTTGAAGGTGAGCTAACGCCCTGGTCCCACCTGAATCAGACGACACCAGGTGTTAGTGTCTGATTGGCTGAGGTCTGTGTCTCTGCTTCAGGTCACTGGGACAAAGATGTACGCTGCCAGCCAGTGGACCACCTCATCAGTGGCATCAGTGTTTAAATCTAAACCCAAAGAAGCAGCTGTCAATCTGGAGGTATGACCCACCCCTGGTGCTGTTTACAAAGGGCTTTAGGAACGAGTCTATGTGGAATGTGTACACAGGGCATCTATCTCATGACAAGGGTCAAATAATAAGGATTCGATTCATTTTGTCTGAACAGTATGGTACTTCCTCTTGTCTCCCCCTGGTTTGAAAGCAGCAAGCTACACCAGTTCCAGTTTCTGAACCAGCAGAGTCGCCTGCCAAGTCTCTCCCTGGAGAGGGATCGACTGAACCAGCCTCGCCTGCCGTGGACGAACTCCCCCCTTCTGAGCCCAGCTCTGCCCCGGCCCCCCTGGAGGAGGCTGCCCCCGCCCCTGAGCCCCAAACAGAGGCTGCCCCCGCCCCTGAGATATCTCTAGTGGAACCTGAGCCATGTTTACCCCCTGAGACGAGCCTCACACCTGCTGCCCCTGTAGAGGCTGCTGCCCCTGTAGAGGCTGCTGCCCCAGTAGAAGAGGCTGCTGCCCCTGTAGAAGAGGCTGCTGCCCCTGTAGAGGCTGCTGCCCCAGTAGAAGAGGCTGCTGCCCCTGTAGAAGAGGCTGCTCCCCCTGTAGAAGAGGCTGCTGCCCCAGTAGAAGAGGCTGCTGCCCCTGTAGAGGCTGCTGCCCCTGTAGAAGAGGCTGCTGCCCCTGTAGAAGAGGCTGCTGCCCCTGTAGAGGATGCTGCCCCAGTAGAAGAGGCTGCTCCCCCTGTAGAGGCTGCTGCCCCAGTAGAAGAGGCTGCTGCCCCAGTAGAAGAGGCTGCTGCCCCTGTAGAGGCTGCGGCCCCAGTAAAAGAGGCTGCTGCCCCTGTAGAAGAGGCTGCTGCCCCAGTAGAAGAGGTTGCTGCCCCTGTAGAAGAGGCTACTGCCCCTGTAGAGGCTGCTGCCCCTGAAGAGGCTACTGCCCCTGAAGAGGCTACTGCCCCAGTAGAAGAGGCTGCTGCCCCAGTAGAAGAGGCTGCTGCCCCTGTAGAGGCTGCTGCCCCAGTAGAAGAGGCTGCTGCCCCAGTAGAAGAGGCTGCTGCCCCTGTAGAGGCTGCCCCTGTCGAGGCTGTTCCTGTAGAAGAGGCTGCTGCCCCTGTAGAAGTGGCTGCTGCCCCAATTGAAGAGGCTGCCCCAGTTGAGGTTTCTGCTCCAGTAGAAGAGGCTGCCCCAGTTGAAGCTGCCCCAGTTGAAGCTGCCCCAGTTGAGGTTTCTGCCCCAGTAGAAGAGGCTGGCCCGGTAGAGGCTGCTGCCCCAATAGAAGAGGCTGCTGCCCCTGTAGAGGCTGCTCCAGTTGAAGCTGCCCCAGTTGAGGTTTCTGCCCCAGTAGAAGAAGCTGCCCCTGTAGAGGCTGCTGCCCCTGTAGAGGCTACCCCTGTTGAGGCTATTCCTGTTGAAGAGGCTGCTGCCCCAATTGAAGACACTGCCCCAGTTGTAGAGGCTGCTCCTGTAGAAGAGGCTGTTGTAGAGGCTGTTCCTGTTGAAGAGGCTGCTGCCCTTGTAGAGGCTGTTGTAGAGGCTATTCCAGTAGAAGATGCTCCTGCCCCAGTAGAAGTAGCTGCTGCCCCTGTAGAGGCTGCTGCCCCAGTAGAGGCTGCTGCCCCAGAAGAGGTTGTTCCTGTAGAAGAGGCTGCTGCCCCAGTTGAAGAGGCTGCCCCAGTAGAGGCTGCCCCAGTAGAGGCTCCTGCCCCAGTAGAGGCTCCTGCCCCAGTAGAGGCTGCCCCAGTAGAGGCTCCTGCCCCAGTAGAGGCTCCTGCCCCAGTAGAGGAGGTTCCCCCCTCTCCTTCTGAGGAACTGGCTGCTCCTGAGATTGTAGAAGTCAACCCAGACACAGTTGGTGAGTTGAATCAGCTAAACTAACAAGATTCTCCACATCTATTAGACTCAGATTCTGGAGTGACAGATCTTTGTTTACATCGAATGTTTTGTTTGTCTGTTCCAGTAAAACCACGCTTTGTGCCTGACCCCAAGCTGGTGGACCATGGTCAGGCACACCCTGAAGATGCTGACCTGTACAGCACACGAGGATGAAGAGGAGGGAGAGGAGGTATAAGGGATAATCGTTTAAATGGGCTTATTGATGTGATAATCTTATGTCCAACTTTTGAAGGTGCCTATCATCTTATCTCTGTGATTAGGGAACAGTTATGTCCATTCTCACCTCAACAGAATCCATCTGGTACTTAGTTAAAGGTTAAAAGGTGCAGTTTACATCCATCCACACCCACAGGGACAGGTGCAGTCTAGTTTTACAGTCTAACTCCATCCTGGACTCCACCTCTCCCAGAGCCACTACACAAAGTTTACTAACTTTCTACCCGGGAATCGCTTTCATTTTATACTGTGATTACAGAATAGCATGATAAGAACTGGCCCATAAGTATTTAATGCAGTTATATTCTCATTTAGGGACATTTTCAGTTACACATTTTCGCCCACTTTGCGTGATATCAGTTGAAGGTGTCTATGCAGGTATAAATTATAAATAAGGCATGCTGTGAGATATTTTTACACATATTTTATGTTATTTAATCATTGACGTTTGGGCACTTTGGATCTTTTAGTGGTGTTTGATCATGTTAGTGTGCTTGTGTCACGCTGGTTAACACTCCTTAGTGAACTCATGCCTGACTTGAAGATGTAACAGTTAACAGGAGGCGTTAGTGTTCGATATTAGAGCTTAAATCAGGTGCCTAACGTCAAGTGGAATATTACAGAAGTCAGTTGGCCGACAGCAATTCATGATTTTTTTCTTCTTCTCTCAGTACTTGTTCTTATATCTGTTTATGTACAAAACAGTCATGGGTATTTCACTCTGAGCTTTCTAAGATATTCTTTCACTTTTTCTGCAAGCTGTTGAACTTTACTATGATCTTCCTGTTGGTCTGTGCATTCTCTGGTGCAACGAAATTGCCAAACATTCAAAAAATAAAAATAAGAATGATTGATTTATTTGCCTTTCTTATTTAAACATTGTACCATATGGTCCAGCATATATGACTGCTGGTAGTAATTCAAGAGATGATGAACGATGTGTCTGATGTTGACCTTCTGCTAAGCAGCTATGTTTATGTTAGCATGGGATTGTGACTCAAACTCTCGGCAAAATATAATTACTCGACAGTAAAACTACGTGGTTTGCAGTTTGTCTTAAACTTTATCCCAGAGTTCTGCGTTCAAGCACAAGAGGTTTTAAAGCTTTTGGAGTGTGTCATGGAATGTGATGTTGGTCAAGGGTGTTTGTTATGTACATTAAGGTGTGTGTGTGTGTGTGTGCGCGTGTGTGTTTGAAAGTGAACACTAGGGGCCGCTGTCATCTTGTTTTCACAAAGTTGAGGCCATAAGCTGCAGCCTTTAGCAGCATTATGTAATGGACCTCTCAGTTTCAGTTAGATACCATTAAGAGATCCTATCCCATTTGAATTTGAAATCTGTCATTTGGAAACATTAATCATCATATAAATCCACCTATACCCAAACTAGACAGACTGACAGACAGATGGACATAACTATATTTCGCAGTAAAGTTTTCATTTAGCAGATGCTTTTATATGTTAGCAATTTAAAGGATGTTTTCATATATGAAGTGATATACAGTACAGGAGGAGGGATTTGAACCTGCGATCTGTAAGTCTGATTCACTAACCGCTGAGCTACATCCAAACCAACCCAGTGCTTGGGGACAGGGTCAAAGGTCAGTCCTGGTTTTATATATATCATGTTGATGCAGCGATTCTCCATCTCACTATGTTCCCATCGCCCATCCACAGACCCCCTCCTGTCTCTTAGTCGTGTTCGTCTGATCACACTGCTCTGACGGAGGACAAACCAGGAAATGTGTCGTATGTACGCTGTCCAAACATAGCTTGAAGCTGTGTCCATCCTGATACTGGAACTTAACAGGACATTCTTTCCTCTCTGTCTGGGCCTCTGGAGTTCAGAAGTACTCAGAGCAAAGACATTTTCTACCCTCTGACATCGTGTCACGGTTTTATCGTCCCCCAGGCTCTTGCTCCCCCATATTTGCATCCTGTGTCTTTTTCTGGTCCCACAGTAGATGTTTTTTTTTTTTTCCCGTTCTTCTCAGGAACAGTTTCCCAAGTCACTGTATTGGATAACTGCTGTCGCAATTCCATTACATGTAATTGTTTGAAAGATTGTCCTACGAAATGTAAACATAGTCACACAAAAAATGAGGGGGGCATAGTAATGTTTGGGTCAGTCAAAGAGCATCCCTATTGAGAGGATCTAATTTAACTCTAATTGCTCCTTCCAAGGTTTATTACATGATTTCTCCTCTAGTGAGTTCTTCTGGGAGTTTTTCCTTGTCTTCCTCGAGGGTTTAGGTTGGTTGAGGGGCAGTTCTGTGGGCATATGTGAAGCCCTCTGTGTTGCTTGTAAAACAGGCTATACAAATAAATGGGGATTTGATTTGACTCGTCTTTTTGCTCTTCTATGAGTCCTGGAGTGTGTCAGTATAGATACTGTGTGTTTTCCTTGTGCCTATCAGTCAGACTCATTATGAGGGACATGCTTCAGCTGTTTATGGAACTATGGACTGAGCTTTTAACACTGGACTGCTTCAGCTAATTAAGGGAGCTGTGAAATGTATCTAGCTGACAGTTTCTGTTTGGACGTATCTACACTAAATATTTGTGTTACTGACTTGCTGGGAAGAGGTTCTGACAGGAGTGGAGTTTGTGGTCAAGCAAAGCTCTTGTTTCAAGCTTTTCTGTACTGGTCTGGCTGTTTCAATAAATCAGACCAAATCAAGTTATTACAACCATACATTCAGACTTGATCATTTTGTTCCAAATGTTAGGAGTATTGAACCAGGATGGAATCATCTCTTGTTTTCCTGTTTTCATTTCCATTTAACATTTTTCAAACAAAGTAAAAGACACGTTGTCATTTAAAATGTCTTTAGATTTTTGGAAAGTCTCCTAGTTGGACGAGACTTCACCGCTCGACTATTTGAGAAAACCAGCTTTGCTTTTCTTTGCTTGAGGAGTTAGTCAATGTGACCTTGAACTGTCGCTGTTTTGAAAGGAAACACTGTTGGCCCAGATCACCAGTGGACAGCCAGTCCTTGATTGGTCCATTAACTTCCAGATGCAGAGGTCAAACCCAATGTCCCTTAACGTGAGAAACAGGCAGGCATCTCTAAAGCCTCCCATCTTAATCCAACACAGACGTGTGCTGGATTACGCAAATACTCCTCTCGCTGCACTTTCCCATGTTCTCGCGCTGCCAACGAATGCTGTGAGGCGCGAGGAGAGGAGGCCTGCTCTGCGGTCCGCAAGGATTTAACCACGGCAGAAACCCCCCCCCACACCCCCCCTTCCTATTAAACCTGTTGTTTTCTCTCAAGCATGTGAACGACCTAGTTGGTTGTAATGTAATGGAAATATGCTGTAAAAATAGTGGGATAGTTAACGATAGAGAAGTTCCCAAAACAGACTTGCTCCATTGTGTGTCTCATTTCCGTTGAATGTCGAGGCCTAGTTTCCCCTCACTGTGAGAGCACTTCAGTTTTATTATATTCTATTAATTTGAATATGGCTGCTGTGTTTTTGCTGGTGTTCAGAAAATGATAGGAATCACATAGATTCCTCACAGCTGTAAATCTCCTCTAAAACTCCTTCCTTTCCTCCCTGTTCTGACTGATCAGATGAAGACAGGAAGTTTGTTCTTGGTAGAAGAGCTTGGTGACTTTCTGATGCTTATCTGTCTGACTAGTGATGAATGATCTCATGATGATTCGGATGGATAAAATAGCTACCAATTCACAACAATTCCTTTGAGAACCTTCTAAACAACAAAGAGAAAAACACACTTTATTGATGTCTAGTATGTAGTTCAGCTCTACTTAATATGGATGATAAATCTAAAAGGATGAATTATTTCTTTGATATTTCTCCCAACATTTGAATGGATGTTCCTAGATGCTAGAGTCTGCTAGGACACAAACATTAGGCTCTCCTTCCTTACATCTGTTTCAGTTTCTTGCTCATGGGTTAGAAAAGGGTTTAGAATTCCATCCCTGCTGCTACATTAACTTGTTGACTCGGGCGGTGGAGAAGGGAGGTGAGTAATGGTGGCTGGGTCCTCCCTAATCATAATGAGAGGAGGCTTTAATGAGATGGACAGATACCCTCCCTCCCCTCCTAGCTCCCATGTGGCTTCAGGTTTGTCTCCTGTAACTCGAACCCTGTCTGATTCACGCCTAAACATCCCATCCGTTATCTATTAGGTCCCCTGCCTCCATCCTGGCTCTCACCTTTGACACAGTTTAGGGATAATGTTTCATGTTCCAGTGGATAATCACAGTTGTTCATCTTTCTAAGTCTGTCAGTCTCTTTTTTTATGTTGTCAAAGTCTCACATGCTTTTAATATTGGAGCGATATGATCCTGTTGTCTGGTAGTCCTGTGGATCGCTTTCATCTTAGGTGTCGTCTGCTGGATGTGATTTGGATGTTTTTCAGAAGGAGGCGTTCCACAGGGGACAGTTTATGAGTGGCAGTGATCGTAGGCATAGATGGAACTCTGCTTAATTTGATTCATCTGGTTACCCATAAACCTAGCCCAGTATAGTCAGTACTTCAACCAAGACCAGAGTCTTTTTAAACAAGAGTGTACGTCTACTTGAGGGAAGGATGTGTGCGTGCGTCTGCCATCTCTGATTGTAGGAAGAAATGTTTGTTGTTTTAGATTTGGCTCTGTGAGTTTTCCAAAAAAAAAAGAGGCAAAATTCCTCCGAGCAAACCTCCCTGTGCTGTTTGCATGCCTGGTTTTCCAGAATTCCTTGACCGAGGTGATAATCTAACTAAAGCAAGAAGTGTTTTTTACACATTTTTCTTGTATTACCCCAGTGGAAGTCACGGTTGTTTTAAGCGAGGAAGGAGACAAGGAGCTGTGACGAGATCCTAGTTTGGTCTAGCATGTTGGCACGTGGTCAACTTTACAGTTTTTTTGGCAGAGGAGGATCACTCCCTATAGGCCACAGAGAACTTAAAACCAGAACCAGGACTGCTCCAACCAGAGTACTGAGGAAAAACTCCCAAGGAACACACTCTTAGAGGGGAACAAGACTAGAGGTAAATACAATTCATTTCCTAGTATATTAATGTTGCTGTTTCTATACCTGTCATACAGAAACAACAGTGCCTCGTCATGTTTTTGATGATTTGTTGAAAATACTATTTAGCACTTTGTTAGTCTTCAAACTACGGTATATGTACAACAAAAACTATTCAAATATGAATTGATACAATATTGCGGGGTCAGATGGCTCAATGGTTAAGGCGTTGGCCTCATGATCGGAAGGTTGTGAGATCTAGCCCCGGCTGTGGCTACATGATGTTGTGTCCTTGGGCAAGGCACTTCACCCTACTTGCCTCAGGGAGAATGTCCCTGTACTTACTGTAAGTTGCTTTGGATAAAAGCGTCTGGTAAATGTAATGTTCACAATGTTCATGGAAATAGTAAACATTTCATAGGATTTTATACAATAATGTTAAAAGTTAAGCTGAAGATAACACAAAGCTTATTTCATTCTTATTGGCATGAACTGTCTTGCTGTTCATCATAAAACTCTTTAACAATAAACATGTGGGTAATTAAATTCATATTTCAACACAGTTGAAGGAGGAGTGGTATTTCCACTTAAAAGTACATTTAAAACAGCACCAGTGAAATTGTTACAAAAAAACCTGAATCATTATGACATGTCATAAAGACAAGCCATTTGCACATCAGATTTAGTGCAGCTGTTCTACCCCAGATGGGTCATAAAGTAAAATCCATGCCAATGTTTCACAAATGTATCCTAAATAGTATCAACACATAATTAATATATGGCTACGGTACGACATAAGCTTCGACCAGATTATACGTGCTTTCAATACGTAAAAAATCAATTATAGGGGAGTTCCTAAAAGTGCTTTCTCAACATTGTATCCACCAGCTGCTGTGTTATGTAACGTCCGCTAAGTGGTGGGACAGCGTGCTGGTATCGTCCCCCAGTTTGAGAGGGTTCTCACACAGGGTCCCCCCCCCCCCTCCAAGTTCCCCAGAGTCCATTGAAACTAAAGGCCTGCGGTCCCTCCGGTTCTTTCGGTATTAACAATAACCAGATGGCGTCTAAACTGCGAAGAAAAACACCTTATACATATTCTCAAAACGATGCCGTCCAAATATTAAAATCCCATATGCCACATTACTTTAGACTTTTTTCCGTTCGCCGTGATTTACTCTTTAGCCTGTGGTTGATCCATCAAAAGACTTTTGAGACTGTTGTGTTATGAAGATTAATGAACCAAAATGGCGTCAAATTATTACCCCACAGATAAATAACAGGTTTAGAGTCGAACTATCACCAGAACATTCAGAGCTCCAGCTTGCCAACAAGTCTTGGCAAAAGTGAGTTAAGATTTAGTAGGCTTCATCATTGTGCAACTTCTTCCCGTGCCTGCAGAACTACGTCTTGTTTTCACAAACAGTGATTAATAACTAGAAAAAACATGCAGCTGTACTTCATTCAGCAGATAAAGTGCCCACTTTCTCACTTTTGTTTGTCATTCCTCACAGGGTTCATCGGAACACCAGCGGTCCCCATGGCAACGGAACTCTCCAATCTCTCCATGGCAACGGAACCCTCCAATATCTCCATGGCAACGGAACCCTCCAATCTCTCCATGGCAACGGAACTCTCCAATCTCTCCATGGCCGTCAGCTCCATGCGTTGTGACTCGGAGTCACCATCTCTTCACCAGAACAAACTCGTCCCGACGCTCTACAGCATCATCTTCGTCCTGGGATTTGTAGGAAATGTTCTGGTAGTGTATGTTCTGTGCCAGAAATCAAACCGCAAAACGGTAGCGAACACCTACATCGTGAACCTGGCGCTTTCTGACTTACTGTTTCTCGTCAGTCTTCCTTTTTGGGCGGTGCACTACTCCTTTGACTATGACTGGGTGTTTGGCCGGCTCATGTGCAAGCTTTGCAGCAGCTTGTTGACCCTCAACGTTTACGCTAGCATCTATTTCATCACCTGCATGAGTGTCGATCGCTACTGGGCCATTGTCTATCCCCTGCAGTCTCAGAGCAGCAGAAACCTCTGCCAAGCCCATGTGATCAGTGGGGTGATCTGGCTGGTGGCTGGTCTGTCCACCCTGCCCAGTATGGTGTTCAGGGACATCCACTACATGAAAAGTCCAGGGGTCACGGCCTGCGTCGCCATCTACCCTAATGACACCTGGCTCCCTGGCCTGGCTCTGGCTAAGAACACCCTGGCTTTCCTGGTGCCGTTCACGGTCATCGCTAGCTGCTACTGCCGTATCGGACGGCACCTCCTCAGAGCTCCAAGCCTGGACAACACCTCCAGCAACCTGGACAGGGTGATGAAGATGGTGGTGGCTGTGGTCCTTGCGTTCTTCCTCTGCTGGTTCCCTTTCCACGTGCTGACTTTCCTTCACGCCATGAGTTCTTTGGAGGTTCTGGAGGCGTGCTGGGCCAAGCAGGCCGTGAACACATGGCTGCCCTTCTCCCTCTGCCTGGGGTTCAGCAACAGTGCCATTAACCCCTTCCTGTACTGCTTTGTGGGGAACCACTTCAGAGAGCAGCTGTGTCGCGTCTACAAGGAGAAGATTCCCCGACTGTCCCAAAAAAGAGACTCCATCAGCACCAGACTCAGCTCTTTCTCCAGGAAGTTGAGCGACCTCAAGGACATAACCCCACTGGAGACGATCAGTTAGCAATGTGCCACCTAGTGGCAAGAGGCCAACATGACAGGGATAACTTGATTGAATCTGGGTAGTTGACTCCTGGGTGACCCCTGGTTCCAGCTCTCCAGGGTCTTGAACCTCCAGGCTTCCAAACACAGCCTCCAGGGAGGAAGGCCAGAGGGCATGTAAACATATATTTGAATGTCAGTAAATGTACCATGGGCCCCTTTAGGATGATAAAGGGTGAAGTACTGTTATGTCACAATTCATTTCTTTTTTGGGGGGCTGTGGACATTCTATGTCTGAGAAGCAGTTGCCAGTGATGAATGTCACTTTTAACCTGTAAATGTGTATTGGCCAGTCTTAGTCATGAGCTAAAATTGATGTTTCTATTGTATATAAATAACTTAATGTATGAATATATCAAATATAGCAATTTTAAATTGTTTTAACTACAATATTTGTATTAAAGTCTGAGGTGTACGTGGTTTAGTATTTGTAGCCTCTGATGTCAATTAAATGATGTATCTAATGTTGTCTTGTGCAGACGTTAACCAGCATCTTAAAACAGGTATTCCTGCCTTTCATGGGCAGATTTTGAATATGTTTATATTGTAAAGTAGATGGCTCTACGATGTGGATCTTTAAGTAATAAAGTGTAATTTGTGTATCTTATAGTCTATCCATGTTTACGTTACAGAAAGTTGAGCTTTTAGATCCTTAATTTTGTCGACGAGGGGGGAAAGATGCGTTTAACAGACTTATGTAAAGCTGCAGCGCCACCTTGTGGTTTGGTTGAGAAGGTGCAGTAAATCGTCTATAAAACTTTATTTAATTTCATGCTGTTTTAGCTCTAAACTCTATAAAGACTTTATTTATGATCAACAGCTTTCCACCATGAAACGCAATTCGTATGTTTACATCCATACCTGGGAGTCAGATAGCTCAATGGTTAAGACGTTGGCCTCATGATCGGAAGATTGTAAGATCGAGCCCCGGCTGTGACTATATGATGTTGTGTCCTTGGGCAAGGCACTTCACCCTACTTGCCTCAGGGAGAATGTTACTGTACTTACTGTAAGTCGCTTTGGATAAAAGCGTCTGCTAAATGAAGAAATGTAAAATGTCCACCAAATCAGTGACGGGTTTTGGACGATTGAGTTAGAAAACACAGTAAAACAGTAGTGCTGAACTTCGATACATCTTATCAAGCCTTTAAGCAAAATAAATTTAATTGAACCAGATTGACACAATTATACTTTCCCTAAATATAACTATTAATTTAACTGATTATATTGATATAATGCATTATATTAATGGCCTTTTCAGATAGGCCTAATTTATACAGGACTTCCATTATAGTTCTGGAAAGTGAAGACTTAATGAAAAAATTGTCACACATATTATTTGCATTTTTAACATTTGTTTTATTAAAAGGCAATCCTTCAAAGTACCTTGTTTTGAATATGAACTTTCCACATCCAATATATTAACTTTTTCTATTTACAACTAGATCCTCTGATACCGTCACAGAAACACATGCCTTCAGGATCACAGTCAAAGAGTAGAAAATACGATCGAAGTGCTGTTGGTTCATATCACCAGTCTACACAGATCATGTGGATCACAGATCATGTGGATCACAGATCATGTGGATCACAGATCATGTGGATCACAGATCATGTGGATCACAGATCATGTGGATCACAGATCATGTGGATCACACCATGGATGCTTCTGCAATCAAACTATCAACAGACACATTTGAGTGACTGGTTTCCTTTGAAGGGATAATATATTTTTTTATAATTAGTTTACCCAAAATATGTTATATACCATATAGCCTATGTTTTTTATATTATTCATTTTGCAATACAACCAAACGAGAGTTTAAGTAAACAATGATAAGATTGTACAGAATGATAGTTCTGATGACTCCAAGCTGTATTCAAGTGATTATTAGAATACAGATGGTTCAGATTCCCCATGGCAGAATCATCCCATACTTTTGGTTCGACCTATTCCACAGTGCTAAATGTATCATTTATATATGAGAGGCCAGGAAAATAATGGCAGCACAAACATCTTACAAACACAGTTATCCAAGAGACCAACTAAAAGCTTCCCATGTGATGGGTGAAGGGTGGTCAGTGAGTAAGAGAGAGAGAGAGAGAGAGAGAGAGAGAGAGAGAGTGTGTGTGAGAGAGAGAGAGAGAGAGAGAGAGAGTGTGAGAGTGAGAGAGGGGTTTGAATCAAAACAAATTTACGTTTCCCACACATCAATATCTAGGAATAAATACAAATAAAATGTTTTAAGTGATGTTTTGGCAGGGTGCCCTCGTGTGGACGAGCTCTCGAATTCTCAACACCAGGACATTCAGGATAATACTGAAGTCAATGCTGTCATAGAGCTGTTATAATGCTGTCATAACGACAGAATTAAATGTGTTCATTGCCACCACACGAAGCCAGCGTAAACAATATATTGCGTATAACAATATTTAAACATGAAAGATACAAAATTCACCATACTTGTGTCTAATCCCACTCCCGTTATGATTTTAATATCTTATTTGATATGTCATTTTTTAAACGCCCACACAGCAGCTTGTGTAAATATTGTGCATATTCCCACAGATTCTCTACCTCCTGTTCTAGTGGATCCACTGTCCTGTAATACTGGATAGACCAGAGGAAGCTTGCTGCCTTTCTTCATGGTAACTTCTACCTTCTGACAAATCATCTCAGTCCTCCATTAACAGACCTGGGCCCTGTACTATGAATCCAGAGTGAGTGTTAACCAGGTAACTTCAGGTTTAACCCAGGGGTTTCTGTATTGGGTTGAATCAGAAGATACCTTGTTAACGCCAGATCTTGGTTCATACTACAGGCCTCATCAGCTCCTTCTACTGGCTCTAGGACACGGGAGGTTCGACAAATGTAACACTTGTGAAACACAACATGATGAGGTATTTTCAGAGTTGACACCGTGGATCAGCACTTTTTCTAAGGCGTCTTGCCCCTACTTTCCCATCTTGAGGACTCGTCTAGTTAACTCTTAAAAACAATAACACTGTCTCGTGATTTATAAGGACGATGACAAGCAGAAAGGCACAAGCTCCATCCATAACACACCCAGATATTAATAATAATACACTAATTGCATTAAGCAGTTAGAAAAAAAAAGAAAAAAAAGAAGTAAACTATTACTGTACAGGTTTCAGCATGAGAGCTTTTGCCTGTTGCGCATCGTAACTCCTAAATCCACTTTTCATTTCCATTGACAGGATTGACAATTACGTAATAATCTGGAACATCACATTATCAAGTTCAGCACTTGTTCTTCGCTAAAGCACTTGCTATGTACAATATCTTGCGTCTAAACCCGGCACTGTCAACTTGTTTAGTCATAGAAGAAAACATCTTTCATTCACAACCATTTCTCAAGAGATATGTACTGTATAAATCAAGCTAACAATTTACTGTGTTGTACGTATAGTATGTGTTAAGATGAACTGTATGATAATGAAACTGATCATGTCTGCTGTCTTCAGTTTAGCATATTTAACAACTTACAAAGTAGATCAAATTACATAAGCTAGCTACTCACTCCAACAAAGGACAGTTCAGAGTTCAAATAACCGACTAATTTTTTTCCTTTTTTTTTTTTTTTCTTTTTTTAAAGAAACGTAATATTGGAACACATTACCATCATTTGTCACATTTAAAAGGCAGTTGTCTTTTTTTGATAATTCTTTGTCGTCATCCTAGAAAAAAACGGTACAACAAATCATCGCGTGTCTAAAAACAGACTTGTCTTTGGTGAGGACCACGTGCAGCAGGCTAGCTTAATGTCACTGTCACCTCCTGCCTCCCTCACTCTGCCTCATGAAGTGAATATTGTTGGGACTGTCTGACAGCTCCGGGTACTGCTCCACCGGCAGCACCAGGTACCCCTCATAACCTGGTACCAGCCCTGAGGAAATCAACTGCTGCCTTTCCTCCTCCGTCCAGGGCCTGGAGCCTGCCTCCCCCTCCTCCACCCTCCGGCGCTCGCTGGCCCAAGCTCGCTCCACCGCCCTCAGCCTCGCGGCCTCCAGCACGTGTGCCCTCTCTTCCTGCTCCGTGGCTCCGTAGCGGACGCTGAAGCACAGCGCCCCGTGGAGCATCTGGATGTCCGCGAAGCGTCTCGTCCTCCCGCCCACCACCGTGGTCATCTGCGACACGGTGAGGTTCACGCCGTTCTCCAGCACGCGGCCCGCCCCTCCAGGACCCACCACCCCCAGGTCCTCCTCCAGGAGTCCGGCCTTCACGAAGTAGTGTGTGTCCCGGCCATCCACAGTGAAGTGCAGCCCGGCCAGATACACCGACCGGTGGAGAACTGATGCCAGTCGCCGACTGTCCTCGCTCGCCACGCCGATGATCTCCGTGGTGACGACGTCGTCCCGGATGGCGAATTTCACTCCCTTTCCGAACATGGAGGACATGGCGGAGAAGCGGGGCCTCCGGCTGGGTCCCGGCCCCGGGCCCCCACTCACCCGGCCCATCGGGAGCCGGTCCAGGGAGATGAAGTTCCTGAGGTGCTTCTGCAGCTCACACTGAACCCCCAGATGAACCTAACACACGACGTTCAGATCACAATGTTCAGGTGAGGACGTTCAACTTCCTGACCTGATGTTTAATGATTGAGGAATTATTTTAAAAAATCTCTCTATATAAACACACACATTTATTTATAATTCTGTTCATGGTCTAGTGGACAGTTTTCAAGTGAAGTATGACCGAAAAGGCTAGAAGACCTTGCTAGTAAGAACTTGCAGTCAAGGGCCCAGGATGGAATTGAACCTAAGTTACTACAGCAAGGCCTAAGTCTACATGGAACACACACTTAATAAACTTTACAAACTTTAACTTTGGTCTGCCAGTGACCTTCTGGAAGCTTCTCACCTTGCTGGGGTCCCAGTCCTGAGTCTTGGTCTGACACTTCATCATCTCGTAAGTCTGTTCCATGCTCTCCACGTCTGGCTTGGGGTACCCGGGAACCACATTGTGCAGCTGGAACCCAAACAGCTGCAGCCAGCTGCTGATATCTGTGGCAGCAGAGACAAACACACGAGACTCATGTTCTGTTTCTCCTCAACTATCAGCACACGGCAGCCTTCTACTGAACCCTTCTACAGGCCCAGGGTGTGAATCAGTGTTTACCTGTGGTGAACTTCCTGACGTCTTGCAGTTCTCCGACAGGGTAGTTGTTCTTGAAGGAGTACAGGTTGAAAGGTTTGGGGTTGGCGCTGAGTTCGCTCCACAGGTTGTGGTTGGGGGTGGTCCACCTCCCCGCCACCACATCGTAATCCCTCCTTCCCAGGTGCACCAGGCGGGTCAGGGGGTCGTAAAGCCCCCCCTGGAATCCCACCACCAGCTGGAAGGAGGGGTTGGAGTCCAGGTAGACGTCCCCGTAAGGGGTGTAGCGCATCTCCTTGACGATGTGTCCTCTGCTGCTGAACACGGCCAGAGGCGTGCCCGAGTTGTCGCACGCCACGTAGAACTCCTCGCCGCTGCTCAGCTCCATGGCGATGAGGTGTCCCTGCAGGTCGTAGTAGAGGGAGGAGATGCCGGCGCTGGAGTGGTTGTACATGTGGGTCACCCTGGTGGGTTTGGTCAGGTCAGCGTAGAAGAACTGGAGCTGCTGACCGTCGCTGCTCCGGCTGGCGACCCTCCGACCCAGCCCGTCGTAGCGGTAATAAACCGTCCTCTCCGACACCTTGTCGAAGGCCTTGACCAGGAGGCCATTGGAGTTGTAGTCGAACGCTACGTTCCCCCGCTGGCGTAGGAAACCGTCTTCGTCCATCTTGTACATGATCTCTCCGAGCCTCGTGATTCGATCTCGCAGGTCGTAGCGTAGCGGTGTCAGCCGGGCGCTGTTGCCGTGACTCAGCAGGTTGATGTTGCCGTTCAGGTCGTAGCTGTAGCGCCACTGGGCGCGGTCGTTCACCGACACGGCCTGTAGCTGGCTGTCGGCATCGTACTCGTAGGAGTAGCGCGTGATGTTGTTGTCCACGCCGATCCTGATGTCGCAGACGGTGACTCGTCCTGAGCTGTCGTACTGCAGGGTCATCCAGTAGGCGATGGCCTTCATGATCTCATACTGCACCTCGATCACCTGACCGTTGGCGTTAAAGATCTTGGTGTGCTTCATGATGTGCGTGGTGATGACCTGGTTGAGGTCGTAGTTGATGACGCTGAACTTGCCAAACTGCTCGATCCTCCCTGACACATCGACGTAGCGGTACAGGTCGATGGGGAGAGGGGTCTCGTTGATCATAGCCTGCATGCTGGTGACCCGGAAGTTGTTGTAGCTGTAGTCAAACCTGGCATTCACAAGACCCTCCATGTTAAACCTGTAGATCTGCCTCCCCACCAGCGGACCTGGGAGAAGAAGAAATGAAGAAGATTTAAAAGATATTTAGAAAAGGAGACGTAATTAGAAAAAAAGTTAAAAGTTTCTTTCTTTTGTCAAAAAAACACACAGTTTGAACGCTAGAATTATTCCGCAATCTGAAAGGATCTTTGTTAAACCCACTTTAAAAGCAGTGAATAACTACTTTGAATGAAAAATTAAATGAACTGAATAATTTAAGAAATCAAAAATATATATTTTTTAATGACTTCTGTCCTTCTGGTACTGAAGTCCTTGTATGACATTGTGTGACTGCAAATAACTGTCAGAGCGGCTGTCCTACCATGCTTGAAATTGCAGTGGAGGGATACATTCAAACCACCCGAATGGCAGGTAATTACCATGAGCTTATTTATACTCTGTCAGTTCTGTTGAAGGTCTACAACAGTATCCAGTGTAACCTCATTCAAGCTGTGGAGGTCTGGGAGGAGAGAGTGTGACACACAGCAGGAGGTGACAGCCATCAGAGACAGACTCCATGTCAATCATCCGCGTCCCAACAGCAGCTCTGTTTTCATCTTCAAAAGCCAGATAAATTCAGCCAGGCTGTGAAACTCTCCGTCAAAGACCCCCAGCTTCCTGCGCTCCACCATCGCTTTCCCGCTCTCTTCCATGATTGCTTATTTCAGGTTAAAATCAGAGGTATTGTTCCCCAGTCGGAGGCCTCTAGCAGAGCCGCCCTGGGACACGGTTAGGTACAGATCCCCCCAGCAGGGGGCTGGAGGTGGGGCGGAGCAGGGGGGAGGCCAGCCCTGGGGGGAAGGCAGACCCCCAGCAGAGACACATGCATATCTGTCAATAGACTGAATCAAACTCTGGAGACACTGAGGGAAATTGCTCATCACTGCACAGCTGCCGAGCCAATCTCCATCTCCTCACAATGGGTCTGATTTGAGGCGCTTTATAGTCAGCAGGAATATTGGCTTTGTGGGGATTTCAAATCCCCACTGAGTTTAGAACCGAAGCTTGCTGATAATCCATGGATTTGGCTCCTAAGATAGGCTTCAACTCTATTGTATATAGACACAGTGATGATTCTATGACTAATGATAGAATTACTTCATGTCGTAATGTATATCCTTTATCCTCATTGACTGCTCACTCATTTTATTAGTTTCATAAATCCACCGTAAGACAGTAAGTCAATTTATTACCACCCATCCATTTTCCTTATATATTGCATATGATCGTGGTGTCTTTGAGTGAGGATCATATTAAAGCTGGGAATGAGTCACGAAATGGATGCAACTGGATATAAACTATAACTATTAACTTGAAGACTGTAAGACAGCAGTACGTGTCTGTCTGTACCTGTCTGTCTGCAGCTGTGAGGCAGAAGTACCTGTCTGTCTGCACCTGTGAGGCAGAAGTACCTGTCTGTCTGCAGCTGTGAGGCAGAAGTACCTGTCTGTCTGCAGCTGTGAGGCAGAAGTACCTGTCTGTCTGCAGCTGTGAGGCAGAAGTACCTGTCTGTCTGTAAAGAACTGTGAGTCAGTAGTACCTGTCTGTCTGTAGCGGATGGTGCAGGTGAAGCCCTGGTTGCTAAGGTGGATTGTCTTCACCCCTCCTGAGGTCTCCTCGTAGGTGAAGGTCACCAGGCTGGTGTCGTACAGGATCTCTGCCAGCCGAGCCTGCCTGTTGTACCGGTACAGGACCCGCCGGCCGGTGCCCAGGTGGAGAGTCTGGGTGAGGCGGCCATCATGGCTGTAGTCCTGGAGCATGGAGGCTGAGGGGCTGTCCGGGGGGGTGTAGGTGTTCCTGTAGTAGCCTACAGACAGCATGGACTGCAGGCTGTGGCGGACCATGCTGGGCATGGTCACTGACATCAGGTAGTCTGAGTGGTCGTACTCAAAGGTGTACCTACGCTGGCTGTGAAGCTGAAGCATGATGGACTGGGGGACAGACGAGACAGACAAGGAGACAAACAAGGTGACAGACAAGGTGACAGACAAGGAGACAAACAAGGTGACAGACAAGGAGACAGACAAGGAGACAAACAAGGTGACAGACAAGGTGACAGACAAGGTGACAGACAAGGAGACAGACAAGGAGACAGACAAGGTGACAGACAAGGAGACAAACAAGGTGACAGACAAGGTGACAGACAAGGAGACAGACAAGGTGACAGACAAGGTGACAGACAAGGTGACAGACAAGGTGACAGACAAGGAGACAGACAAGGTGACAGACAAGGTGACAGACAAGGTGACAGACAAGGAGACAGACAAGGTGACAGACAAGGTGACAGACAAGGAGACAGACAAGGTGACAGACAAGGTGACAGACAAGGTGACAGACAAGGTGACAGACAAGGAGAGAAGAACAGATAGATCTCAGTCAGTGAACTCCTGCTGAAAACACAGACTTCCCACCTGTTTGGGATCACCCATCCTCACCCATCCTCACCCATCCTCCACCACCTCACCCATCCTCCACCTCCACACCCGTCCTCACCTATCCTCCACCCTCACCCATCCTCCACCCTCACCCATCCTCCACCTCCTCACCCATCCTCCACCACCTCACCCATCCTCCACCTCCTCACCCATCCTCCACCACCTCACCCATCCTCCACCTCCTCACCCATCCTCACCCATCCTCCACCCTCACCCATCCTCCACCTCCTCACCCAATCTCAGTGACCCTCACCTTCTCCAGGTACGTGTAGGTCCAGATCTTTCCGTTGGTCCAGGTCCTGGACACCACCCTCCCAATGTCGTGCTCCAGCTTCTCTGACCAGTTCCCCCTCTGGATGCTGGTGACCAGCCCCTCGGGAGAGTAGGACACGTTCACCTCGTTGTACTTGCTGCTGGGGGACCAGATGACAGGCCGGCCCATCCTGTCGTACAGGATCCTCAGGGTGAACTTCCTGTGGTCGTCGTAGATCTTACCCACTCGCGTCACCTGGTTGAAGTCTATGGAGAGCACGTTCCTGTTGTGGGCCTGGGGATGCGGAGACTGTGTGTTAGCTTTCCCTAGCATCTGGTAGCTTGTGCTAGCGTGTGCTAGCATGTGGTAGCCTATGTTAGCGTTCGATAGCACGTGATAGCGTGTGCTAGCCTATGTGAGCTTTAACTAGCATGTGTTAGCACGCGTGTCCAGGTGTTGGCCTACTCTCAGCCGCCGCTCGTAGGCCGTGTGGTTGTTCCGGCCCGTGTCTCTTCTCTGCCTCCACTCGATGAGGCTGGGGCTGTGTTCCCCCGGTAACGAGATGTTGCATTTCCCCACCGTGGGGCTGACCACTCCGGAGGAGATGTGTGGCTCGGTGCTGAGCGTCACCTCCATGCCGCTGGCGAACGTCACCCACAGAGACCCGTCTGAACTCACTCGGTACGTGTTCTGGGCGTGTTCTGAACGACCAAGGAACAAACACACAGGAGCAGAACATAGAAGCAGAACACATGGTATCAGACACGGGCCTTCAGAACCACTGGATCTGCAACAGAACCGTAAACATGGCCTTTATTGTATTGTTGATTTATTATAGATGCATAGGAGTTAATGAGGAAATATTCATGCCTGTATCTGTGAAAGGGGGATTATTATGTAAAAAAAAATATATAGAATACTGAGTAACACTTTTCTTTAACTAAAGATAACATAATATGTTGAGGTGGAAAAGTATTCTCTCAGCACTAGATAGTCACAAACTCAATATCTGGGAAGAACATGTTTGCTCTCTAGGAAGGAGATAGCAGACGACTTTATTCATCCCCAGGTAGGGAAATATGGTTGTTACATTACATAAACAGGCAAGACATTGTGACAAAACAATAACAAATAAATAATACACATATAATATAAACAATACGAACATTCAAACCATATAAACGTATAAAAACAACAATGTAAACCACAAAAGCAAAAACATAAAACAAATTAACAGGCACGGACCATGCAGTAACAGAACACATGCTCAATTCAATATAGACAGAAAACAGGCAACAGCAGCAATATAAAAGAAATGATGAATTGAACATAAAATAAAACAATAAAAGAAGAAATGCTGTTCTGAGAGGAAGAGGGGGGGAACAGAACAGGAAGTGAGGATTCTAAATCTATATATCATTTCCTGTCTGCCTCTCTGCCTGACGGTAACATTCAGGCAACATTTATATTCAGCAGACGCTCTTATCCAGAGCAACATACAACAGGTACAGGGACATTCCACCCTGAGGGAAGTAGGGTGAAGTGCCTTGCCCAAGGACACAACATCTTGTTGGCACATCCAGGGTTCGAACCAGGTACATTCTGATTATTAGCCTGACTCCCTAACCGCTCAGCCACATGACTAGTAAGCTCAGGGGAGTGAGAGTTTTAAAACCCTCCTGATAATAACATCTTTTTTTTCTCCTATTTATCACTTCCTGTTTACGGCTGGATGGTATTTCTCAGTTACTGTTCACACTTCACTCTACTTCATTATTATTCATACGTGCTCTAAATGTGGCTGAGGAACCATAATTACAAAAAAGCACCTAAGAACAGTAATTAACGACCAGGCGAGTCGAGAAAAAAACAGACTTTTCTTTTAAGGGAATAATCTGATGACATCATATGAAATATGGAAGGTCGATGAAGGTTCATGACACCAACATGAACCATAAATATTATAATTTTGTAAAAAAAAAATCCAATAACATTGAATGAAATACGAATGGAATAAATGTGACTTTTATTCTTTATTTTGTCCCTGGTAGAACCTGACATGAACTAACTAACCTGCTCATAACCTGCTCATAGTCTTTCTCCGTCTCTGACTGAAGCTTGTGTTGTTTCTGTCACCATGAAGACATTTGACTCCAGTTTACAGTTTAAGGTGATATAAACTTCTGCACACCAGAATCATCCATCTAACCTGTGATCACAGACAGCTCTCTGCCATCAGGCCTCTAAGCGGTTAATTGCGGGGCATGAATGTGACTGATCCTCATGTGGATTGAGGTGAACAACTTACTGCTACCTTGGCGTAGCGTGTAGATGGTGCCGGAGGACGACACGTTGGTGGCGGTGATGAACCTCTCCTGGTTTGACGTTTCTGCTTCCACCCGCACCGACCTCTCCATGCTCCCCTGGAAGCTGCTGATCTCACCCGTTGGCAAGGTGACATTGATGAGGTGTCCGTCCAAGTTGTACCTGTGGGAGCAACACACACACATGGTCACACACACACACACGGTCACACACACACACGGTCACACACACACGGTCACACACACACGGTCACACACACACGGTCACACACACACACAGTCACACACACACGGTCACACACACACACGGTCACACACACACGGTCACACACACACAGTCACACACACACAGTCACACACACAGCGTGATCCTACTCTTGGTTTACTTCCTAGAGAGACGAGGTTGTCAAAAGTGTAAAAAAGAAGAAGGATTGGACGGAGATATCCTAAAGTGTGTCGAGCTGCAAGTCTTCCTGTGTTTCCACAGCTTGACCACAGGGGGGCACTGTGACGATGGAGCTCAGACAGTAGTGATCCCCCTCAGAAGTACTGCAGCAGGACACTGATAATGGGCTGGAGTGGATGTGCTCTTTTTCCTGCGGTAACACAACTGGAGGGTAAAAAATTGGTTGCCAATCCAACTAAATTAAAGAGAGAAATAAAGAGCCAGTGAAAAGGGCTTCTTTGCCCCTGACATTCAAGTGGGTTTTAAATCCAAGGAGCTCCTGAAGGAATCCTTCAAAATGCCTACGCAAACATTTTATATAATCACACCAGTCTCTCTCCTCTCCAAGCCTTTGAATCGAACAAAAGGAGACCTTTTTAATAAGCTCGCATGTGGAATTGCAATTGCCCCAATTAGAACGACCCTCACTTTGCACGCAACAATCTAATCCAGCAAGCAGACGCCAATTGTTTATTCAATTTAAAAATTCCTTTGAAATATGAATATATATCAAAGCAATCATGTTGGGATCGCTGCCTACAGGGCATCAGTGGGCGCCATGACGACAGCGTGCCAACAACAGAAGCCCTTGGATCTGAAGGGTGCCTGGAGACCATTCGAGGTTCAGGGTTAGATGACAATGTTGGCGCCAGCTGAACTCACTCATAGACCGTCGTCCAGGCGTTCTCGTTGCTCATGGTTGCCAGGAGACCCGAGTTGCCATGGTAGCTGATCTGCGCCAGGTTGTGAGCCAGGGCAGAAACCTTCTTAAGGAGGCCAGCGTTGCTAACGGTGAGCCAGTACACCTGGCCGCCCGGGACCAGCAGCCAGAGAGGGACGCCGTTAGCATCGCGGCGCACGTGGACGGTGCTGCCGTCGCCGGCGACGACGGAGGTCAGCTGACCTTCCCCGCTGTAGGTGAAGTTGTAGAGGTAGTCGTTGGTGACCAGACTGAGCGTGTGCAGATGCGTGCCGTTGGCGCTGAAGAGGTAGAGCTCCTGGTCGACCACGGACGTGACCTCGTACACGCCGTCGGGGCTGAGGCGTGGGCGGTTGGGGGAGAGGGCGCGGATCCGGATGTTGCCCTGGTCGGAGATGTAGAGCGTCCCGTTAGGGGAGACGGCCAGAGAGGACGGAGCCTTCAGCTTGGCGTCACGAGCGTAGCCACCATCTCCTGACCGGCCAATAGAAGAGGAGGAAGAAGAGGGTCAACAGGTTAAACTGTTTAAAACATGGAAACTCACATGCAGCTTTCATGTTCAGTGGTGACGTGATCTGAGGAATTCTTCACACATCTCGCTAATTGACAAAAAAGACACACATGTCCTTCGACAAGCCAATCACACAGGTCAACATCAGGGTGGGTTTCTAAACCGTCTGCCTGACCCCAGTGTTGCCCTGGTGACCTAGCAGGGGAGGAGGAGGGGGGGGGGACCCACCGGTGAAGCAGTCACAGCTGGGGTCGATCTTGCAGTCACACTCGCTGGGCCCTCCCGCCACCACTGACATCTCCCCGTTGGTGGTGACCTGCTGGACGCGGTTGATCTTCCTCTCGTCCGTCTCGGCCACGTACAGGACGCCCTCGTGGGACACGGCGATGGCCTTGGCAGCCTCCAGGGTGGAGTGGATCGCTGCCCTGCTCATCAGGAAGTGATCGATGCCCGGGACCTGACAGTGGATGGGGCGGCCGGCCACGATGCGAACCTGAGCGCTCTCAGACACCTGGATCACGATGTTGTTGTCCAGGACGTACAGGGAGTTGTCCATGGGGCTGATGGCCAGGGATGTCGGCCACTCCAGACGCACCTGGACAGGTTAGAATAAGAAACAAGATTCAACGGGAGTAACGAGATTTGACTGTTGTGGATGAACGAGCTTCGTGTTGGATGATGTCGTTGGAGATGAAGTTCTTGTTGTTTCTCTGTGACACAGCTTGTAAAAAAAAAAAAGGGTATTTTTCACAGGTATCAATTAGATGAGATGATTTGTCTGAAACATCACTGAAGTGTCCCAGCGGGAAAACAACACAGGGATAGATAATGAGACAGTGACATAGCAGAAGACGCTGTGGCCGATGGGAAAGACAGCTGTAAGTGGTGTCAGATTGGAAAGGTCACTGTAAGGTCACTTTCTGACTCGTGCTCACACCGAGCACCCTGGGGAAGAGAGACGAGGACATTTACAATGAAGAGCTCTATGGTGCGGTGTGGCTGGAATACTTAAGGGTGCTGGATGGGATCTCGATGAACACATCCGCCCATTTAATCACCCCCCCCTGTTTAATTGGATCATGAAAAACCATTCTTCCAACACAAATAATAGCTGGCAAGTGTCCCTGCACAATAGGGGTGAAGGATTCAGATTGGTGGAGGATAAAATTAGTTACCATCTCACCTTCAAGTACTCTGAGAGAATCTGATGAAAGAGGAGGTATAAATACAAGTCAATTGTCCGTGAATGAACCAGTCCGTCCAGGAATAATTTGACACTTTTTTTTCACACGCCAGAAGCCAAACACATCGACAGCTTGGCGTCCAAGAATTCAAATTATAGGTGAGTTCCTACTGCAGTGACGGTTCGAAAGCACATCTAACAGCGTGTTGTGTTGTGAGAAGGAGGCCTGACAGTTTGTTGGTAAACACGTTCCAGAAACGAACACTAATTGACGTTATACATTATTCCGTCGCAAAATCAAGTCTGAAGCCGTTTCCTTCCCAAATTGTTGTCATGGATTGTTCCAGTGGGATTCCCATCAGATTTAATCATATGCTATCATTGAACTATTATGCTCACTAATAGAAATCTATTTACAGATATTCAATAACAATTCTCACCAACTCCCACACGGAAAAATATTATTCACTTCTCCAAAGGACCGTCGTTTGCTGTTGGCTTCAGTTGAGTTCTGCATTTATTTCACTGTGAAGTAATGAGAGCAGAGTTGGCTGAAGCGTAATACTCTGCTTTGTTTCCAAGATCTATCAGTTCTCTCACACGCAGGGAGAAACCCCACCACTCAAGAGAGAGGGAGAGGGAGAGGGAGAGAGAGAGAGAGAGAGAGAGAGAGAGAGAGAGAGAGAGAGAGAGAGAGAGAGAGAGAGAGAGAGAGAGAGAGAGAGAGAGAGAGAGAGAGAGAGAGAGAGAGATGGTGTTCTTCCAGGGTGATGCTAAAACAACACAAGAATAATTCAGCTCTTGCAGACTCCAGCTTCAGTCCTGACTGGGGACAAATCTGAAATGGATTGTCAGATGCAAGTACGGGTCTGTGTGTGTGTGTTTGTGTGTGTGTGTGTGTATTTTGTTATCAAAGCCACAATTTGCCTGACCCTGATACAAGCACACTTGTACAAGGGAGTGGCATTCCCAAAGTGTCTCTGAACAATAATGGAAATACCTGGCGCATTGTAAGTTCTGGTGTTTTAACACGTTGAAGTGCTATGATGAAGAGGTAGACTAGGTTTGTTGTGTTCCTCACAGCTCTGTGTCTCGCTGGCAGCATGACTGGCACCCTGCAGGTGAACATCAGGAGTCTGCTACCGATCAACCTGCTGCATAATGCATGAAATTAAAAAGAGGTTTATTTAACCAAGAGGTCTTTACCAAAGGAAATACCCCAAAACCTTGACTGAACGCTTCGTCTCACTTTTTATTTCTAGAGTTAAAATACAAGACTGAGGTTAGAAAGAGTCAAGAGAACGGAGCAGTAACACAAACCTCAGCTGAATGGATTTCTCAACAGTAAACACGAGGTACGACTTTAACAGCCTGCACGTTTGACACTTTGAAACTCAACATTGCTGCAACGCATCATAATCTCAGCCCCCTAGAATTCCCAGGTACTGCAGAGGAAACACACACCTATAATTATCTCCAGAGTTTCATCTGTGTTTCTTCATGAGAGCAGTAAAGGGTTCATCACCATGTGATCCAACCCAGCCATGCGCATGGATAATCTTTATACAGGAGTAAATCTGGCCCTAAGACGAGCAATGCGGAGCAGGGCTGTGATAAGCCCTTATGGGGGCAAAGCAGTTAATTTCCCTGTCCTTTTATTCAGGGCTATGGAACCCTCTAAGATATGGGTCAATGTGCTGTCTTATCCAGAGAGAGAAAGAGGGGAGAGAAAGAGGGGAGGAGAAAGAGAGACAAGTGAGGGGAGAGAGGGGGAGAGAGCGAGAGAAAAGTGGGGAGAGAGAGGAGAGAGACGCTGCAGGGCATATCTCAGCAGCTCTTCTGAAGGTTAGCCAACCTCAGCATTTTTACAACTTTTGGTGAGAACTTAATAAAGGTGGTTTCCTGTGGCAAGGTCCTGGAGCTCAGGGTAATTGCTCTTAGAGTGGAGGTGAGGAACTCACCCTGCCACCTCAACACAGACACAGTCTTTTACCAGAACACACAGTATTTGACCAGAACACAGTCCTCTACCAGAACACAGTCCTCTAGCAGAACACAGTCCTCTAGCAGAACACAGTCCTCCAGCAGAACACAGTCCTCTACCAGAACACAGTCCTCTACCAGAACACAGTCCTCTAGCAGAACACAGTCCTCTACCAGAACACAGTCCTCTACCAGAACACAGTCCTCCAGCAGAACACAGTCCTCTAGCAGAACAGACACAGTCCTCTACCAGAACACAGTCCTCTACCAGAACACAGTCCTCTACCAGAACACAGTCCTCTAGCAGAACAGACACAGTCCTCTACCAGAACACAGTCCTCTAGCAGAACACAGTCCTCTATCAGAACACAGTCCTCTATCAGAACACAGTCCTCTACCAGAACACAGTCCTCTAGCAGAACACAGTCCTCTATCAGAACACAGTCCTCTACCAGAACACAGTCCTCTACCAGAACACAGTCCTCTACCAGAACACAGTCCTCTAGCAGAACAGACACAGTCCTCTAGCAGAACACAGTCCTCTATCAGAACACAGTCCTCTACCAGAACACAGTCCTCTAGCAGAACACAGTCCTCCAGCAGAACACAGTCCTCTACCAGAACACAGTCCTCTACCAGAACACAGTCCTCTACCAGAACACAGTCCTCCAGCAGAACACAGTCCTCCAGCAGAACACAGTCCTCCAGCAGAACACAGTCCTCTACCAGAACACAGTCCTCCAGCAGAACACAGTCCTCTAGCAGAACACAGTCCTCTACCAGAACACAGTCCTCTACCAGAACACAGTCCTCTACCAGAACACAGTCCTCTAGCAGAACAGACACAGTCCTCTACCAGAACACAGTCCTCTACCAGAACACAGTCCTCTACCAGAACACAGTCCTCTACCAGAACACAGTCCTCTACCAGAACACAGTCCTCTAGCAGAACAGACACAGTCCTCTACCAGAACACAGTCCTCTATCAGAACACAGTCCTCTACCAGAACACAGTCCTCTACCAGAACACAGTCCTCTACCAGAACACAGTCCTCTAGCAGAACACAGTCCTCTACCAGAACACAGTCCTCCAGCAGAACACAGTCCTCTACCAGAACACAGTCCTCTACCAGAACACAGTCCTCTAGCAGAACAGACACAGTCCTCCAGCAGAACAGACACAGTCCTCTACCAGAACACAGTCCTCTACCAGAACACAGTCCTCTACCAGAACACAGTCCTCCAGCAGAACAGACACAGTCCTCCAGCAGAACAGACACAGTCCTCTACCAGAACACAGTCCTCCAGCAGAACAGACACAGTCCTCTACCAGAACAGACACAGTCCTCTACCAGAACACAGTCCTCCAGCAGAACAGACACAGTCCTCTAGCAGAACAGACACAGTCCTCTAGCAGAACAGACACAGTCCTCCAGCAGAACAGACACAGTCCTCCAGCAGAACAGACACAGTCCTCTACCAGAACACAGTCCTCCAGCAGAACAGACACAGTCCTCTACCAGAACACAGTCCTCTAGCAGAACAGACACAGTCCTCCAGCAGAACAGACACAGTCCTCTACCAGAACACAGTCCTCCAGCAGAACAGACACAGTCCTCTACCAGAACACAGTCCTCTAGCAGAACAGACACAGTCCTCTACCAGAACACAGTCCTCCAGCAGAACAGACACAGTCCTCTACCAGAACACAGTCCTCCAGCAGAACAGACACAGTCCTCCAGCAGAACAGACACAGTCCTCTACCAGAACACAGTCCTCCAGCAGAACAGACACAGTCCTTTAGCAGAACAGACACAGTCCTCCAGCAGAACAGACAGTCTAGAACAGGAGCCTCAAGCTCTATTGAGTGGGATCATTCAACCGCTGAGTCCAGTTAATCATGGACTGAGCGTCTCAAAGGAAATATTCTCTCCATATCAGTCTGCTCCACTTTTATAGGCCACACATTATATATTTATATCCTTTTCAAACTCACAGGCAAATTATTAATCAGGTAATTGTAAAGATGTTAGGCTAGGATTAGGCAATCACTTCAGCAGGTTCAGCACTTTTCATAATTTTTTGCTACATTATGTATTGAGGGTTTAAATCAGATCATATGTCTGTGACCATGTACATCCATGCATCAGACATTATTTGGAGTGAGAGAGAGAGAGAGAGAGAGAGAGAGATGAGAAGACGATCTTTAAAGTAGTAAACTAGTGTTTCCCAGACATGGATTAATCCTTCTCCTAAACTAAGAAAGATTCCATCAGGATCTCCACAGGGAGAAACGTTTCGTCTAAGACGAGGCTTAAGCCATGTTGGGGAAACTGAACCAGTAATGAGTGATGCAGCTCTCCAGGTAAGCTAGGTGTCTGTGACAGTGGCTCCTCTCACCTGGGAGATGTCCATGCGAGAGTCACAGCTTAAAGGCTGTGTTGATGTCAGACCATTTGAACCAATCACGGTCGAGATGACTCCTTCCCCATTTATCTTGCGAATCATGGTTCCATCCACGAAGTACACCAGTCCTTGTTTATCCACCGCAATTCCTGGTGACACAAACAGGGGGCAGAGATGTTAATTTTTTTTCCCCTCTCGCATATAAAGATGCAAACAAAACCCATTTTTCCCTCAGAGGAGGTCTTCAGAAACGGCACTACTTTGTGGCAGACCTGCGTAAGGAGCGAAAGTGAGTCTCAGTAGTCTGATCACACATCGTTCAGGAATAACTACCTCATCAATAACAGCGCTGCATTTATCACACCATTTAAATAGTAGCAGTATTAGTAGTAGTCTTACTATTATTAATATCATTATTATTATGAAGATTAAGAGTAGTAGTAATATTTGTAGCAGGTACTTTATTGATCCCAAAGAAGAAATTACAGAAGACCATGGAGATAATGTGTTTGTTGTTGGCAGTCCTAAAAACCCTAGACTGGAGATGTGTTGGAAGTGTGTTTGCAAACAGGGTGAATTATTTGTATCAGAAGCTTTTGGGGGAAAAGCCCCTTAACCCAGTAACAGATCTCTGCCGTCTCTGTTCAGAGGCAGTTTCTGGATCTCTGTCTCTGTGGAGTGAGACACAGGACACTCCTTCATCCCTCCACCATGACAGTCTACTCAGACGTGCTGGGCATGATAGCATAGCCAATTAATTTAATCAAGTGTCGAAGTGTTATCTGATGCGATTTGCAGAACTCCCAGCCTCCGGAGCGCTCAGGGCCGTTTAGACTCTGAAAACAGCGAGCTGGTGTCTGGCTTGGATCTCCAGAGCTCTCCCAGGCCCCGTGAATCAACCAGCTTTAATCGTCTTAGAGCAGCTTACATCCATAAAACCCAATTTTGACATTTCAGTTTTGGAAGGAAAAAAAGGGACAGACTTGGCTAGTTGGCAGGAACACATCATGAGTCATCCTTCGTAATTGTGTTCAATTGAGACAGAAAGATAACAACAACAAACAGTGAACTGAAAAACAGTGAAAACACAGCTCAGGCTCACAACTATAAAGCAGTTAAGTAGCCACGATGTCAAGCCTGATATGATTTGACAGGAAACGGACCAACGCAGGTGAAATAACGGGAAGAAGAAGAAAGAAAAAAGTCGAGCTGTTTCTGTGTTCTGACCAGAACCATCGCAGCTGGACGGTCCGTGACAAGACTTGATCTACGACATCAATCCCAGAACACAGGCCAGTCATCAATCCCTCCGTCTGCAAGGTCACAGTCGACCTCCTGTCAGACTGCAGAGCTGGGTAAGCTTGCTGGGGCGACGGGAGGCACGCGACACCTCTGAGAGGCCCTGGACCTGCTGGCTTTACGCACATGACCACATCTTGTTTACAGCAAGTCCTCCAGGCTCCTGCCAGTAACTACACCTCACACACACACACACACACACACACACACACACACACACACACACATACACACATACACACACAAGCAGGCACGCAAACTCTCACTCACTCACTGGCTGACTGATTGACTGAGTGTCTCACTCACCAGAGAAACCAATTTAGGGGACAAATCGCATCAATGAATGATCCCTTCTGATCGATGTTGTGTTGCTGGACAGTATGAAGTCAACAGGAAGGTATAGGGTTCATGTGGTAATGCAGGAAAGCTCTACTACCAACAGTAGCAATACTCTGTTACAACTTGACAATTCTAACGTAGAAAGGCGGAAAAAAGACTGACACTTCTCAACACACTAGCCGTGCTATACTAGAGTTCTACTCCATTTTTCCTTCAGTTTTCCAGGGAGTTTTTCCTTGTTTCCTCTGTGGGTCTGGCTTGGTTTAGGTGTGGTTCTATGAGCATATGTGAAGCCCTCTTATAAACACGGCTTGTAAAAAGAGCTATACAAATACGTTGTGATGTGATTGAACACTATAGGATGGGTGCTCTTGTAATTAATGTCAGAGATCTCAATAGTAAGACTTTAGATGAATCGTTCAACGTGGCGATATTAACCAGATCAGACGCTTGGTCTGTGAGTCAGTCCTGGTTGTTTATTGACATACCTCGTCATTTGGTTTAATTACATGACATATTACCCCTCATCATGTGGTTAATTATGCATGTTGTGGGATGATAAGTGTTCCCCTTCTACCCTTCTGAGTGTCCCAAATAAGGTGAGAGCAGAAATAGCACGCCGCAGAAACCCCTCAACGCTACACGAAACCCATCAATTAATGAGACGAAAAACATGTTTGGACCAGTCCTATTTGGTCTAATTAGAACCCCCCCCCCCAACCTCCCCCCACACACACACACACACACACACACACTCCCAAAACGAAACACTGCACGACACAGTGAGGAACAGAGAGAGGAACAGAGAGAGGAACAGAGAGAGGAACACAGAGAGGAGCCGTCGATGCGTGTTTACGTTCCGCCTCGTGTGGGTTTCCATGTTACGGGCAGATGGTTTGGGGAGGGGGGGGGGGGGGGGGACACGCTCAGAGCTGGATTTGACCGGAGCTGCTGATGGGAGTATTGAACGGGGCAGATCCTCAGACAGAAGTCTTCTCCAGTTTCCACATATTGAGAGAAACCGCCGAACTAAATCCGAGTGGAGACGCTCTCCCTCGTCCAGTCTAAGGTTACACAGTGTCTCAGGGGGAGCAGGGCCAGAGCTTCTGTGAAGAGCCAGGTCTACCATGGATATGTAAGCACACAAAAGGTACCTTAACTCTAGGAATGTTTACAAAGCAGTGACTTGGGCAGAACAATCACTGGCTAAGAAAATAATGATTGCCTACTGTAAATACAGGAGTCATAGTAAACCAAGGCAAGGAGTTAAGGTAGCGTAGAGTCACTAATCTGATGTGTTTACCCAACAGTCCAAGAGTGTTTGTGGAGTCAATAAAAATAATAATAGTCTCCATTTCCATTAGCGCGAAAAGGATGGGGAAGGATCCTATGTTTTACTAAGAAGGTAGATGATGAAATGCTTTACGTTGACTGTTTAAATCTGCTGGAGATGACGAACCTAACGATGTTACTGAACCATCCAAACATGGATGAGGTTGGTTAAAGTTGCTGCTGAAGGAGAAAAAAACGGGTTATTGATGACCCAGACACACAAAGAACGCTACATCAGATGCCAAGAGTCAAAAGCTATTACCCAAGGGACAATGTAAAATTTCACAGGACAAGCTTAGGTGGATGCCCTGGAGACAGGGGGGGAATTCAGATGATAAATTGACCGGCCACAAAGTCTGACCCAGCGATAATACCTCATCCGATGTATTTAATAAAATAAAGATGGAAAAACATTAATTTTCAGGAGAAGATTTTGACCCCAATCCATCTCTGGATGATCACTGCTGCCGGAATGAGAATTCCTGCAGTTCTGCGAACACCACAGCCAGCCAACAGCAAGGCTAGGCTGAGCTAAAATAAGCTGAGCTAGAGGAGGTTCAAATAGGCTAGGCTGGAGCTGAGCTGACTAGGCAAGAGCCAAGCTAGGCTAACCCTGAGCTAGGCTAACCCTGAGATAGGCTAGGCTACAACTGGAGCTGAGCTGACTAGGCAAGAGCCAAGCTAGGCTAACCCTGAGCTAGGCTAACCCTGAGATAGGCTAGGCTACAACTGGAGCTGAGCTGACTAGGCAAGAGCCAAGCTAGGCTTAGCTAGGCTAACCCTGAGCTAGGCTAACCCTGAGCTAGACTAACCCTGGGATAGGCTAGGCTACAACTGGAGCTGAGCTAGGCTGGGGCGGAGCTGACTAGGCAAGAGCCAAGCTAGGCTTAGCTAGGCTAACCCTGAGCTAGACTAACCCTGGGATAGGCTAGGCTACAACTGGAGCTGAGCTAAGATAGGCCAGTCTAGGGCTCGGTGGGTGGTGGCTGCCTCTCCCCAGCCTCCCCAGCCAGTTGCTCCACATCAGAAGGTCTGATCTGTGGGGTTCTGCCTGAGCGTGTGTGCTGCCTTCACGGACGGCTTCTCCTGACACTTCCACGCACGCCTCCTCATTAAAGGAGCCCTGCTAGTCTGCACGCTGCACGCTGCCTCACGAAGATGAAACACAGCCAAGGCGACCTATGAAATGACTGCATGGACAGCTCCTGCTCTCTCTGGAGAGGGCTGTTCGTGCAGCAGCCTGAATCCAACTTCCTGGCGGGGGGTCGATAATTGGCCACACACGTGCTGAAGCTGAGGACCGGACGCTGAGAGGAACTCTTGTCTTTCGAAAAGAAACAATTTCTTGGAAATAAAACGTTACTCTAACAAGATACACGTACACACTTGGTTTAGCAAATTCTGCGGTTGGAAAAATATTCCCTGGTGGGTACAAAAGGGATTTATTCTATTGAAGAACATCCCCTTAAGATAACAGGTCATGATCATGAGGGCAACATGATAATGATGGCAACAAGAGTGAATCCTGGTCAACACTATTGTGAATAGCATCCTGAACTATTGATAAGCTGTTTTACGGTTTACTATTTAAATGAATAAATGTAAATGTTCACTGAACATCGTGGCACTAAAGGCTGACCTACATCTGCTGGATGAAACCTTCAACTCCCAGTCAAGAAGCAAATGCTGATGTGTGTTTTAGAGTTAAGCTGTCTCTCCTGCAAAGTCATGAAAATACTTAATCAATGCCTTGTTGTGTTGCTGTGGGGGGGTGGGAGGGGGTGGGGTGGTAATTGATCCATCTGCATATATTCAATCAATATGAATCCAGTGCTGACAGCTAAGTAAACAGGGGGGTTATGTTACTGAACAGGCTTTACCTCTCTACAGTACATCGCAAACTGGATGATACCTTGATTAGAGTATAAAGTAATCACAACATAAAATGACTTTATGGATGATTTCTTGGAACCTCTCAGGTGTCACTGGACGATAATTAATAAGCAACATGTATTTTATAAATAGTGCTTGTGATTTTTTGTCTTTGTTTTAATGTAAAGTGACCTTCTAAAGGTTTGTGATAGATGGTGGTTGTATAGGCAGTAACAGTCCAGTCCTAACGTACTAGAACACTAGGCAGAGAAGACTGTAATAACGCATATTCATATTTCAGGGAAGTATATTTTGTACCTATTACTTCCATAATGCTTTCACAGATAATCACAATTTAATGATGTTTTGATGTTTTCTATTAAGGTTCAACATAAACGGTGCTAGAAGCAAATTCTCCCAAAACTTGGAGTGGATTTAAAGGTTCTCCTTACTGCCTGGACCCAGATCAGTACGTATTCACCACATGTCGTTTATTACCCTAAGTACGCCACTTTCATCTTTTGAGGCAAGGTGTCCTGAAAAGAACATTATTTCGAGGAGAGCTGAGTAGAAGCCTGCGAACCTGTGTCAGGTTCATACCAGTCCTGAAATATGGCTTTTATCTTTCGTTTAAAAGCATCCTTTCACCCGTAAAAGCCTTCGTCACTTTCACATGCTCTATGTGCAAAAGGCTTTTGGTAATCTACTTATTCTCTGCATCTATGCAGCATCTCGGATGGTATCATTGGGTTTGCAGTAATCCAATGGACTGACCTCTTTCTAGGGACGCCCTGTCGTTGTGAGCGTCTCCAGGACTCGCCTCTCCTCCGACACTACAGGAAGACGTGATGTGACAGATCTGGCTGGTGCTGCATGGATCCCACTAAGGTCACATGGTACAGTATGCGCCACTAATCAACACCTCTCAGCAGCACACAGGTTCAGCCAGAACGAGTCATCAGCAGATTCATGTTTTTGCGGCGATCCTCAGTTGTAGCTAAGAAACCTTCACTGAACACACGTCTACTCTTCTCTCTGTAGAGTATGTTGGTGTGTTTTTAAACCATCTCTGCTATATCTCCTTAAGACAGACAATGTAAGGAGAAAGTTCTCTGAAAAGCCTCTATTTGTGCTGTTCCCTCCCTCCCCTGTCAATCAGGAAGCCTGACAGGCTGAAGAAAGAAAGAGTTCCCCATCTGCCTGACATTGACAGATTATCAGATAAAGAGCAGCCAGCAACACCTAATTGATTCACTGCTTGATTTAGCAAAAAGTACGCCAAAGCCATCTTTCATAATCTAGCTTGTTCCTCCGTCTGTCTTGGAAGAGCTAAAAAATAATGAATAAATCGTTCCACCAGGCCGCTCACAGGCTAATAACCTGGATAGCGTTAGGAGGAGCTGTGAGGTGAGATGTCACAATGTATCGCAGGAGCTGCTTAGCAGGGTTAACAGCGTGGAAAGTACACGGACGCTAAGCTTAGTATCTCAGCTGGATGTTGGCTCATCGACTGTGAGACAGTTTGAAGGGCAGAACGATTTAAAGACATGGTGATGAAGTTTTTACACGCGGTCGAAAGGGCCGCAGTGACTTCATAGTTTCACAGATGTGCTCCCAACATGGCCACTTCCTGTGGTTCAACATACTCTGGCAGATTTCCATGCTGGATGACCCAAAAAAGCAGTCATGGTTAACATTTTCCTAAAAATAACATCATTTCAGAATAAAAGCACAATCTTGGCCACCGTTAGACAGTCAAGACCCTGGCGACAGGATAAAGATAAATCCTAACCTTCTCAGCGTTCAATTCACACATTGCAAAACAGAGCAGCACAAACAGCCTAAACGATATCCAACTGCAGAGCGGAGGTGACAGTGATGAACTGTTTCTGTGCTTTCACGGTTCACAGAGCGATTATAATTAATAGTTCTAATGTTTTATGTGCTGCTGGGAGACTATGAAAACAGCAAGAGGGAGGAGGGTGTCGATACAACATCAATATCAATGAACAGCTGGAAAGACTGGCCCAATCAGCTGCTGTGAGACTGTGTGACTGCCTGTGTATCTGCCACACACTGTAGCTCTCATTACTCCTGAAGGTTAATGTGACGCAGCCGGCTAGATCCATCCAGGGTGATGCACCGTAAACTGTACCCAACCACTCTGGACCCTTCCCTCTTCTCTCCCCTCTTCCCTCCCCTCCTCTCTCCCCTCTTCTCTCCCCCCCTCTCTCCCCTTTTCTCTCCCCTCTTCTCTCCCCCCTTCTCTCCTCCCTTCTCTCTGCTCTTCTCTCCCCTCTTCTCTCCCCCCTTCTCTCCCCTCTTCTCTCCCCTCTTCTCTCCCTCCCTCCTTCTTGATTTAGGAAGAGTTCAACCCCACGGTCATCACTTGTACAGTAACCGCTGCGGTCTGATTTTGGCTGCTGCTGTCGTGGTTCTTTGTTTATCTGCGGGCTCTCGGTAGTGGATGAACTAGCGGGGGGAATGTGTGACGCGCTGCAGCGGCGCTGGCGAGCGTGAGGAAGGCGTGAATCACTTTCCTGGATGTGTGAAGGACTGTGCTCCAGCCACTGTGTGTTATCACCTGATAAAGGCATTACTTTGGTGCCTGCAGGGCCCATACAATCCTGCTATTGTGCTGTGGAGGACAAGCAGAATTCATTTCCATTGCTGCCGTACTGGGGCTGTGTGGTCCTAGTTAAGCTGGACCTGCCCTGAAGATAAGAAAGGGTGGAGGGGGGAGGAGGAGGGAAGGAAATGGGAATTAATGGTGTCTCAGTGCCTGATCCAGAACATCATGGCCTGGCTGAAGCCAGTTGAAATGATTTGCCCACATTGCTGGGAGCCTAATTTGGCTCTGACACATATTAGCTGAGGAGAGGAAGAATTTGGAGCCTGGAAAAAGGGAGAGACACTCGGTTTGAACTTCCAAGATGGCTGTGTTTGAGAAAAGATGAGGAACGCATCATCTCTGGTGGACAAATCCTCACCTTCTAAACCTTTTTTCCAGGACATTATATTGACACGGCAAAGGTCTGTTTAACCTTGGCTAATAATATATGTCAATATTTCCAATCTTCTGAGGGTCAGGGTGAAGTCTTGGGAGCTCAACATCAAAGAAAAATCTGATCCTTTTCCTTCAACAGGACCTTTATCCACACACACACACACACACACACACACACACACACACACACACACACACACACACACACACACACACACACACACACACACACACACACACACACACACACACACACACACACACACACAAACCCCCCCGTCCCAGTTTCATCATGTGTTTGTAGTTCTATGGTCATTGTTTGTCTTAATCTCTGTTTGCTCATGAACACCAAACACATCAGCTGCTATACCTAACTGGAGAGCAGCTACACTGAAAAACCCCCCAGCGAAGATGAAGTACCTCTGGGGCTGTTGAGAGAGGCCTCCGTGGCTTTGCCCCGGTCCCCGCAGTGGCCCTGGTCGAAGGGGGTGCACTGGTCCCCCGTCCCTGCCACCACCTCCACATTCCTGGACAGGTCTTTGGGCTCAGTCAGAGAGCGGAGGCGAAACACCCTCCTGCTGCTGGTGTCAGACAGATACAGGGCCTCCCTCACTGGGTCCATGGCCAGGTAGTATTTATGTGCTGGGCTCGTACTGAGGAGGAGGAGCAACAACATGAAAATATATCAATAATATAAACTGTGTGAGTGTGAGTCTAGTCCTCACAGCACAATTGACCTTGATTCAAATGATTGATTGAGTTATTCAAACATATTCATAATACACTACCAGTCAAAACTTGGTAGTGTATACACACACACACACACATACACACACACACACACACACACACACACATACGTACACACACCGTAATCACAGCTTCTCGTCAGAAGTAAAAGACTATCCTGTTAGTGAGGAAAGGCTGAATTATCGTGGTGATGTGTTCCAATGGGACAGCGCTGGAGCTCAACAGAGTCAGTCAGTGTGTCTAAACACCGGCTAAATGAGCACAGACTGTCTTCAATGTTAAACGGCTGCTCAAGACGAACCAAGGCATCGCTACATAAATTATCCCTTTTTAACTGACAGGAGGCTAACAGCTGCCAACCAGACTCACTTCCTTAAGGAGTCTCTTCATGAAAGCGTATGATTAAATCCGGGCAGCAATGCGTTCTGACAGATCACAGTTGAGATTGCACAGCCACAGTAGTGGTTGAAAATCCTGACTGAATGATGGAGATGATTTAAGTACCTGTGTACCGTGATCCGTGGCAGTATACAGTGTTGGATGGTGAGGGCTTGGCTTGCTGATTGGCAGGTTATTTCTATGTAAGCAGGAACCATCTCCCTTAACGCCACGCTAAGAATATACATGATGATTCGTGGAGAGGAATCCTTTCTCAAAAGACTTAACGTCTCAGTAGTGATTTGTGTCTATGTGTGTGTGTGTGTGTGTGTGTGTGTGTGTCTGTGTGTGTGTGTACCATTCACACCATGGAGAAGGACTGGCAAGTTCTCTGCTTTTCAGTTTTGATTGAAAAAAAATCAATTGGAGACACGAAGGGAGAAGAAGAGAGAATCATATCTCTGGTCTGACATTAAAGCTGTCTGGAGCTGATGTGTGGAGCTTACACACCAGCAACAGAGGCTCTTTAGCAGGGCGCTATTTCATCTAAACACACATGAAAGAGGAGCTTGTCTATGATAAGAGGAACCCTTTAAAGACCTCCACCCTCCCCTCTGCCTCTAGTCCAAAGATAGCCCCCCCACGCTAATCCTGCTACCTTTAAATCCAGGTCAACACACTTCCATATTGACTCATCCTCCTCTAGCTCCAAACTCTTTATCCTGTGACTAAATAAGAACATCTCTATTTCAGACACATGCTTGTGGTCTACAGCTGCAAAAACATAGATCTTCAGTCTCCTGTAAGAGAAGCGCTCCATCATTTGTCATCACCCACCTGTGTCTGACATCTCGATTCCTGGCAGAAAGGAGAGAAGAAAAGATGACAAGTGTTATTCTAGCTTCAAAATGTCCGTTCATAATTTGCTCCACATGTAGCTTTCAGAATATTTTACCACCCGACCTTAAAAAGAAATACTGCAGAGGTCTCAGAAACAACCCCCCCCCCCCCCCCCCCCACACACACACACACACACACACACACACACACACACACACACACACACACACACAAACACACACACACAAACACATCTTCAACTTTCCCCACAATTCCCTTTAATAATCCCTCCAGCTAAAGATCATAGGACTGTTGGAGTGTGATGCAGAATGTGAGTTCAAACCAGCATGGTAGACAAGCCACGCCCCCTCACCTCAGTTCCAGGATGCTGATGACGAAGCCGTTAGGGAGAATCCTCCGGATGAAGTTGAAGTCTCCCACGTAGAGGCTGCCGTCTGATCCGCAGGCCAGAGCGATGGGGGCGTACAGCTTGCTGCCCTGGGCGGGGCCATGGCAGCTGGGGCAGGGGATGGCTCTCACTGCCCCTGTCCCCATCACTGTGTGGATGACAGGAGGCTGCTCCGAGATGAACACGTTCTCCCCGCTTCCTTTGTGTAAGATTCCTGAAGAAGCGTCAGAAGAGCAGGATTTATAATCCTGAACAAGCTGCCCTGGGGGATAGTGCTGTCATCGCCAGGGGACGGTCTGGACTAGTGTTGACACAGCTGTGTGTGATTAAACACAGCGCCTCTCCTGCCTGCTGTTCATGCAACGGTAACCGCTCTGCTGTATTCCTGCTGGACCACAGGGTGCGACAGTGTTGTGTCTCAGTGGGACGGGGGGGACAGGGGGGGGGGGGGACGGGGGGGGGGGGGGGATCTCACCACTGTGGAGGTTAAGGATGTGGTGCTTGTCCAGGGACCAGCCTCCCAGGCTGGAAGCGATCATCTCGAAGCCCTGCAGCTGAGCCACCCTCCGCTCCCACAGGACCAGGTCCGGACACGACTCGTACTCATAGCCCACAGACACTGGAGAGAAGGGCAGACGTTACTGGGACAGAACACACAGCTCCCTGCTTTCCATCACACCAGTTAAGGATGTGGTTGAGCTCCACTATCACTGGTGCATCCAGATAAATGAATAAATGAGATCTTTTTTTCATCATATCGTGATCTCTAGCACACTAACTGTAAGGGTTATGTTTACACACAACAGCTAAAAGTGTGTTTTTGAATTCCAATTTAGACGTGATGTTGTTTCAAATGGTGGCAAAGCGCTCAACGTTATTTATAGAGAAATGGCCCAAAGCCGACATCATTACCACACTGAGTATCAAAACCATCAAGGATTAGAAAGAGCAGATTAGCCAGGGTTCTCACTGAGACAGGATTTCAACAGCAGCAATCATGAAGCCCTCTATCTGATAGAGGCAGGGGGCATGGTGATCAATCTCTCTCTCCCTCCCTCTAATCCGGGTACGTTAGAGCACAGAGAAGAACCCCACAGCTCCAGTGATCCCAGGGAGCTGTTCTACCACTCTCCAGATCAGGCTAAACTACCATGTTTAGTGGTTGACTGGACTAGCTAGAGCAGTGATGTCAAATCATGTGTGCCAAGAGGATCCTGTCTACCAAGCAACTACACCAGCTGATTTAACTCAAGTGAGAAACTTGAGCAATCAGCTGGTGAAGTTGCTTGGTTGACTTTATCAACCAAGTGACATTAAATTCATTGTTTTCAAAAGTGTAACAGTATAAACAGAAGTGTTTACTTTGCAGAACATAACACCCCCCTCCAAAATGTTAAACAGAGGACTCCCAGGAGATCATGTGACTAACTCGAATGCCACAGAGAACAAACAAACCTTCCCCAGAGGACAAACAGCAAAGCCAAGCAGTCAGTCTGTCCAGAATCTGTCCACAAACACAACAGAAGCCCAGAACCCGCCCCTCCTCACCCTGAGCCCGGGCCAAGCCCAGAACCCGCCCCTCCTCACCCTGAGCCCGGGCCAAGCCCAGAACCTTCTGCCCGTACACATCCGTCTTGTTCCAGGCTAAGACGTAGACCAGGTTAGGAGCGGCGAGGAACCACTTCTGGAAGAGCCGTCCCTCGATGGAGGTGGACACGTGGACCTTGGCCAGGCCCGGAGGGGGGGTGGTGTGTGTGAGGATTACCCTCAGAAGAGACTTGTACCCTGGGGAGCGCGTGCTGAGGTAGCTCAGCTTCACAAAGCTTCCAGGCATGAACACCTCCTCCTGGAGCGCCTGAGGAGGACAAGCAGCTCGGTTATTCTTCTCCACGCTGGAGATACGGTCTGTTTACATGGGAGACGAGCAGACGTGTGCAGTTGCCAGGAAGTCTTTTTTTTAACGCTCTCTCCCTCATCGTCTTGTTGCCGTGGGTGATCAGCAATGTCCATGTTTGCCAACTTCCTCTGTCTCAGACAAATTTATGACATACTTAAGACAAGTTACGATTAAACGGTTTCAAACTATTACTTAGACCTATACTGATTGCAGTGGTAATGATATACATCCACACCCTACAGCACTATTATTACCACACCTCGTCAAAGTAACGCACAGAAAGAACGTTAACCCTGTAACACACAAACCCAGAGAACACAGTCAGCTCGGTATCGTTAGCAGCGATCTAGAGGACATTTTAATTACGTCTGACAGTCTCACCTCGATATCCACCCTTCATTGCTTTCAGCTTCAATCACGGTGAAGCAGGTCCTCATTAAAATCTGCTTCAGTTTCATTATCTCTCACAACAGACTGGGACGTGTGCGTGTCGTGTGTGTGTGTGTGCCGTGTGTGTGTGTGTCTTGTGTGTCGTGTGTGTGTGTGTGTCGTGTGTGTGTGTGTGTCGTGTGTGTGTGTGTGTGTGTCGTGTGTGTGTGTGTGTCGTGTGTGTGTGTGTGTCGTGTGTGTGTGTGTGTCGTGTGTGTGTGTGTTGTGTGTGTGTGTGTGTCGTGTGTGTGTGTGTGTGTGCCGTGTGTGTGTGTGTGTCGTGTGTGTGTGTGTTGTGTGTGTGTGTGTCGTGTGTGTGTGTGTGTGCCGTGTGTGTGTGTGTGTCGTGTGTGTGTGTGTCGTGTGTGTGTGTGTTGTGTGTGTGTGTGTGTCGTGTGTGTGTGTGTGTGCCGTGTGTGTGTGTGTGTCGTGTGTGTGTGTGTCTTGTGTGTGTGTGTCGTGTGTGTGTGTGTGTGTGCCGTGTGTGTGTGTGCCGTGTGTGTGTGTGTGTCGTGTGTGTGTGTGCCGTGTGTGTGTGTGTCGTGTGTGTGTGTCGTGTGTGTGTGTGTCGTCTGTGTGTGCGTGTCGTGTGTGTGTGTGTCGTGTGTGTGTGTGTGCCGTGTGTGTGTGTGTCGTGTGTGTGTGTGTCGTGTGTGTGTGTCGGGGGCTCATGGCTGGGTGGAGAGAAGCCACCTCCAGGGAGAGCGCAGTGGAGCGAGCAGATGGCAGAGCCCCGTTAGATACATGCAGCTCTCTGGAAACTGATTAGCGGTGAGATTGGAAGGCAGTTTCACAGGTACACTGTGAGCCAGGTAAAGAATGACAGAGACAAAACCACATGCAGTGTGAGAACAATGTGGTGGAGGAAAGAAAAAAAAGAAAAATCCTTCAAGAATGGATTCCAGCTGAACCGCGTCCCTTAATGATTCAACCCAAGCCATGAACACATCTCTGAGTTGTGAGGTGTTGAGGCAGAGATTAGCCGTCTCAGAGAGAGAGAGAGATAAAGACAGCCATCCTGGTGGTCCACTGTAATGGAGTCATAGTAGGTTAGGGTGTCAGGTTAGTAATCAGAAGGTCCCTGGTTCAAAACCCGGCTGTGTCAACATGTTGTGTCCTTCACCCCTCCTTGCCTCAGGGGAGGAATGTCCCTGTACTTGCTGTTAGTCGCTCTGGATAAAAGCTCCTGATAAATGACTCCAAAGTGTAAATGTACCTGCAGTTCTGGGACAGCAGGTCCTCTCTCCTCACAGGCACTAGAGAAGCGTGTCAGGGGGGCGGGGAGGACCAGGGGGTAGGGGCTCAGCAGGTTCCTCAGGTCACATGCAGGGGGCTGTCTCTCCGTGCGGCTCATCGTGACCCTCTCCACCACCACAAACTGGTTCCAGGGTAACCACAGGGTGTGGATCTGCGGGAGGAAGGGAGCCCGCTGGAACAGCAGGGTCACCGAGATGCCCCCGCCTGCCACCAGGTCGAAACTGCACAGGAGAAACAGCAGCCAGGACAGGGTGAGGGCGGGGCTGGTGGTCAGGTTAAAGCGGTTCAATCCGGTGTTGGAGCTCTGCCCCTACCTGCCGTCCTGCCGGCTGATGGAGTAGCCGAACTCTGGGTAGTTCTGGAAGCTGACGTTGACCCCCACCAGAGGGGTGGTGTCCTGAGCCGTCACCTGACCCCTGATGACCACCGCACGACTGGAAGACACACGAGGGAATGTCAGTATATATATATATTATATAAATATAATAATGAGTTATATATATAATGAGTTCTCAGGCCATTTTCTCTCATGGACAATTACTTTTGGATAGGGGTCAAAATCTCTTGAATTTGAAAAAAGTGTCCAGATGACTACCTAGTGTATAATACTGCAGCACCTGAACCAAATGGGGGGTGGGGGTCCTACCTGGGGGGCGGGGCCTGGTCCTACCTGGGGGGCGGGGCCTGGTCCTACCTGCTGTCGAAGGGGATGTCTCCAGGGAAGAAATGTGTGCTGTCCTTCCCCACCAGGAAGTGGATGCGGTCGTAGAAGGGCCGTGACAGGAGGGAGGGGAAGGGGGCCAGGCTGGCCTGCACCAGGTCCAGGGGGTCTGGGGAGCCCTGGCAGAGGGGGCCTGCCTGGCAGCTGGCCTGGAGGCAGCAGTCTGGATCCACACAGTCAGTCAGACCGTCTACAGAGAGACACAAACATTCAGGTAAGTCAAAGAAAAGACGATCCCTTATTAGTTCCACAGTGGGGACATTTGGCAGGCATATTCATGTTCAATGCATTGGCCAGGAACCCCAACTGGGAATGGAAGCCTAACCCTCCATTTGGTAGGGAAGAACCACTGGTGCTGCCCCGTCTGCAGGAACCCCAAGAAGGTCCACCTCTTCTACACCACACAGCCCGTCAATGACTCTAATGATACAGAGACCACTTTGACTAGAGAGTCCAGGAAAACAGCACTTTAAGGAGTGTAAGATATCATCATTTTTTAAGAGTAGCTGATCAGATAGTATTAGATAGTCGTCCAAATCTGTGATGGAATTCTTTGAAGTCGGTTCAACCTTGTAAATCAAATTTCTCAAACGATCCATCGCGTAATAAAAATCGATGAAGTTCTCAAGAAATGGGGAAGAAAAAGCCCCACTTTAATATCGAGCTTTTAACCTGGTTAAGCAGGTTTGATGGACGGCCCCAAGCCAAGATGATTTTCAGCAGGATAAAGAAGCACATGACTGATGATGTTTCAGCTCTTGAGGCGAAAAAAAGCCCAAACTCTGGATATATACTGTATATACAAACAGATTGTATATATATATATATACACATTTACATTCAGCAGACACTCTTATCCAGAGAGACTTATAGGGACATTCCCCCCTGAGGCAAGTAGGGTGAAGTGTCTTGCCCAAAGACACAACATCATGCTGCTACAGCCGGGAATCGAACTCACAACCTTTTGGTCACCAGCCCAACACCCTAACCACTCAGCCACCTCTCAGACCCATAAGATATTGTGTTCTGTTCCACTACAGTGCTACTGTTTTCTTTTTAATTGCGCAACACATTCCCCTGATAATGCTGTTTAGTGTCAAACCCCTCCAGTCTCTGCCAGTGAAAGGCAGATTCAGTGCATTAGGGCCAGTCTGGTCTCTCTGTGTTGTGACAGGGGTTAAGTTGATTCAGGCATTTATCATCTTCCCTAAACACAATGCACCAGTAATAGAGCTAGGTCTTTAATATTGAACAACATTAATGACATCACGCTTAAACAAAAGTGATTTTTGTTCCCATAAATAATTGATATCCACAAACGAAATACCATAAAACTTAGGTAGGGTTACATCCACCCAAATATGTCTATTATGATACGTAGAAAGATTAGGAAGTGACTCCTGCATATCAGCAGCGTGTAATAATGTCTAATGATACAATATGTGGAAACTGACAAGCTTTAATGCAGCAAATGACTGGCTCACATAATGGAACAGAGTGGCTGGGCCAGGTGCCATGCTGTGGAGACAAGCTGCCAAAGCAGCACAGGCACTGTGCCCAGCACGAGCACTGCGGCCAGCACAGGCACTGTGCCCAACACAAAGCTGCTTGGCTGAGCTGGTTTCTTTTAGACAGAAGCCATCATCTACAATCTGTGTCTTTGTGTAACACTTCTATGGAAAGCACCTTGAGATGGTGTGTGCTGCGTTATTCTCCCACACATGTTCTTCGCACCCGCAGCGTTATTAGAGCAAGACACGCCCCCTTCCTGGTGAAGCTGGTGGTAGGGGGTGGGGGGGTGGGGGGTGGGGGGGCAGCCTGGGTCGTCGCCGTGGTTACCCTGACTCGTTTACAGATGGCTGGAGAAGCCATTATCTTTTCTCTTCATCACTGCTCCTTCCTAGGTGTGATCATTCGCTGTTTACGTTTTTCCTTCATTTAGAATATAAATGGCATTTATAATGAAGTTCCAAGAGGAAACTAGAAATAAGTTCTGGGGGTTTTGACATGTCTGGATATTGGCTGGGACGTAATTGGCATGAGGCGATTATTTCCTGCAGTCCATTGTCGAAGCGTCTGGGTAAATTTGAACCCTTGTGCTATTTCCCTTCACATCAAAGGAGGCCAAATGACTGTACATCACTCCAGATTCACATCAGTCCTGTGAATTCTCCCCAGTCCAGGGCCCGCTAACTTTGAAATGAAAGTTGTAACAGAGTAAACTGGATTAAGGTGTGGAATGACTGAGTGAGTGTTCATTTCCATAATGGTGGCATATGGATGAAGTGAATGTGATATATTTTTTATTGGATGAAAGGCTGAGGAAATGATTTACTGCATGATTTATGATGTACGAAAACACAGGAACGAAAACCAATTTGCCTATACGGTACACATACGCACACACACACACACACACACACACACACACACACACACACACACACACACACACACACACACACACACACACACACACACACACACACACACACATACATACACACTCCTACCGTAAAGACACACAAAATACGTTTAAAAACAAAACAAGACCCAGGCTGAGGCTGAGGCTGGGGCTGAGGGGCTGAGGCTGGCTGAGGGGCTGAGGCTGAGGAGCTGAGGCTGAGGAGCTGAGGCTGGGGCTGAGGCTGGGGCTGAGGGGCTGAGGCTGGGGATGAGGGGCTGAGGGATGAGGCTGGGTTCCTCTAGTACAGGCAGGCTTTACACTCCATGTAGAGAGAGAGGTGGGAGGGAAAATGAAATCAACTCATCTCTGATTCCAGCCTGAAGCTGCCTGCATTTGTGCTTTTATCTCTCCCAGCTCTGCTGTGTTTGTACAATAGAACTGGATCTAACCAGAAGCTATGGGGTTTTACCCCTGCTCAAGTTCCCTGCTCTACTATCGTCATCAGTTTTAGGTGGACGAAGGCGTTCAAGAACTAACGCACGACCATCCGGTGCATTTCAGAAATTGACAGCTTCAACTCTTCGGCTACTTTTTGACTTTGACAAACAACAACAAGAGTGAGCAACTGGGTTAGAGTCTGACAGCTAACCTTCACTGTAGGCCTTTCAAACATCTTTCACAAGCTCCTTCAAAGACATGGGCAGTGAACCTGATCTCCAGATCTCCACAGCAGCTTCCCTCGCCGTCCTCCCCCCCCCCCCCCCCCCCGAGGAGCCAAGCTGCACAGCATCAGCAAATTACTGAGGGAAAGTAGAGGTCCCTTTGCTCTTTAAGTCTCGACCAATAACTAGATTTAACAGGAAAGAAAATGGGAAGGGAAGAGAAAAGCATGGGAGTCTTTCCTGGGTTTCTGCTCTGAGGGAAGATGGGAGGGCGACATCGGCCTTGACCTTCAGCAGGACCCAGAGGTCACCGACATTAATCATTATCGAGTCACAGACGGGTGTGGCTGACAGGCGTAACCGTGACCCCTCCCCCCTCCCCCCCCCCCCCCCCCCCCCCCCTCTGAAGGGATCTCACCTCCATCGTTGTCGGCGTTGTCGTTGCACTCCGTCTCCATGACAACGCTGCACCCCACACCGCTCCATCCTGCCTGGCACACGCAGTGCCAGCCGCTCTGCTCGAGGGTGCAGCGGCCGTGCCCACTGCAGAGCCCTGGGCAGCCATCTGGGGGGGGAGGGGAGGGTGGGGGGGGGGGAGTCAAAGTCAAACGAGGCGTCCAGCAGGTCTTCACATGTTACATGTCACATGTTCATGCCTCTCACATGTGGTTGACTTTTAAAACATACAGATGAGCGGAAAAAAATACTGAATCTTACCTTTAACAACCAGGTCCAGGTAATGCACTGTCACGGTAACATGGAGAGAGAGAGAGACAGGAGAGAGAGAGACAGAGAAGAGAGACAGGAGAGAGAGAGACAGAGAAGAGAGACAGGAGAGAGAGAGACAGGAGAGAGACAGGAGAGAGACAGAGAAGAGAGACAGAAGAGAGAGAGACAGGAGAGAGAGAGACAGAGAAAAGAAAAACCCTTGTGAGGTTAGATTACTGACGCACAAAGATGCATGATCGCATGATGGAACATGAAAAGATAATTACATCTTATTAATGCACTAGGAGCTAAGCTTCATGATTGGATTCACACAGCTACAAAAGCGTAATGACTGTCTCCAATCCCTCCATCGTGAAAAGCACCTTTTTTATTTTTTTTAAGTGGTTATCACTCGGTGCTTTTCCCTGCTTTTCTCCACTTTTGAAAAATGTCACCACATCTCTTAAAATGAGCTTTCAGTCACATTCGGAATTGGCCAATTCCATCAGCGCACAATGACGACCTGCAGCTGTCTATCAAGGTGCGCATGCTTTAATTGACTGCGCTCGAACACAAGAGCAAAATTATTCAGCTGCGAGTGGGAAAAATGCAGCGTCTCTGGAGAGAAGAACACAGTTAATGGAAAATGTTCCTGCCAACGAGCAGCAGTTCCATTGTTCCTTTCCAAAACAACTGCTTTGAAGTGGATGAAATTGGATGACTGACAGGGGCAGAACAGTGACATCATCGAACCCTAGCCAGAGAAACCTCCAGGCCACGCCCCTCTTCGTCTAGGCCACACCCCTCTGCGTCTAGCCCAGCTACCACCTGACGAAGGTGCATGTTTACAAACAAGCAGACTGTAAAAACACTGTGAAGCTGAATGTGAGCGTGTAGGATGAGATGTTCTCTGCTGAGATGTTCTCTGCTGAGATGTTCTCTGCTGAGATGTTCTCTGCTGAGATGTTCTCCAGTGAGATGTTCTCCAGTGAGATGTTCTCCAGTGATATGTTCTCCAGTGAGATGTTCTCCAGTGAGATGTTCTGCTCACCTATAGTGCAGCTCTCTCCCTCCCAGCCGGGGAGACACTCACAGCGTCCAGCTCGGCACTGTCCGTGGTCCTGACAGCGTGGGTGGCAGGTCTGCTGATCACAGCCTGGACCCTCCCAGCCCTCCTCACACTGGCACCGGCCCGACACACACACACTGTGGGGGCCACAGGGCACGAGGCACAGCTCTGGGGGAGGAGAGGAGAGGAGGGAGGGAGGGAGGGAGGGAGGGAGGGAGGGACAGAGAGGAAGAGAGAAGGGTGGGGAGGGAGAGAGAGAAGAGAGAAGGATAAGAGGAGGAGAGAGAGAGGTGGGGGAAGGAGAGAGAGCAAGACAGAGAGAGACAGAGAGTGAGAGGGGTGGGGGAGGGAGAGAGAGAAGGACAGAGAGAGAGAGGGGTGGGGGAAGGAGAAAGAGAAAGAGAAAGAAAGGTCTTCAAAAACTGCTTTTCAAGTGCTGCAGTTTCAGGAATTATACATTTTCAATGTTTAAAGTTTTAGAGGTTTAATAGCATTCAATGAATAATTTTTACGAATATAGAAAGTTCCTCATCATGTAGCGGTGAGGAGAAAAAGAGCCTGGAGTCAGACAGAAGTTATTCTTATACATAAAAAAAGAAAAATTCAAATTTAAATATGTATCACATTTAATCACAGTATTACAACCCCATTTTAATAAATCTGTAATTTTTCAGCGTTTTTATTTTTTATTATGAAGCATACGATATTCAATTGACTGTATTTATCTGTTTTCGTCACATTCCTGTGTTGGGCTACATGTGACAGTCTGTTTATTATGCATTGTGATTTCTATGTTCACATCGTTCTACTGTGTTTCCAGTGTTTCATACATACCAATGATGTTGTCAGTACATTCACACACAGTCCCAGTAACAAGTCATTCTGCATACACTTCAGTGAACATAAAATCAATTTTCACTTCTGGATAGAAAACCTGAACTTTGCCACGGAACGCTGGAGAAAAAAAAATTGAAAAAAAGAGCTAGCGTACGATTCTTTCAAGGGTTATGGAAACCACACTGTGCTACGAGTCAGCTCATCGGAAACTGAAATAGCCTCAACGGAAGCTGCTTTTCCCTTTGGATATCAGGGAGAACACACACACTCACACACACACACCCTCACACACACACATACACACTCACACACACATACTCACACGGAGACTCACTCACACACTCACACACACACGCTCACACACACACACACACGCTCACACACACACACACACACTCACATACACACTCACACACATACTCACACACACTCAAACACACACACACACACACTCACATACACACTCACATACACACATTTGATAGGAAAGTTAATCAAGTATGAGGGATTACTCTCTTCTCTAAAGTTGTCTGCTGTTCTGAGTCCAGGAACACACAGCGATAATAACATGAGCATAAACACAAACTGCAGGTTTGTATATGACTGGATAGAAGATTACAGATTGTTGCTATGGTTTCTCTATCTCATGTCACATCGACTGTCGACCCTGACAGATAATGTGAAGGTGGTTTTCTGCTCCTGGAAGCTTCCAGAAACCTCCAGCTGTGCTGGACAAGGATGAGTCCATCTCTGAACACAGCCAAGAGACACTGTAAATGCCATCGTATTTATCACAGCTTGTGAAGTGGAGTGGAGGGCGAAGCTAACTGGAGTTGAGTTCATCATGACGTAATCACGTGGTTGAGTCTATCTAACGGACGGAGAATGAGGGCCGATTTCAACCTCGAATTCACGATTCGTTCATTTTAGATTTGTAAAAAGAAGAGGATTTGAAGTTAGTGTTCTGAGGCATCTCAGAAGACATTTTGAGAAAAGGCAACCGTCATTAAAAGGCATCAAATGTATCGTCACTTCCTGTCAGAAAGAGAACGTTAGAATCGATAAAGAAACACGTGTGTGTGTGTGTGTGTGTGGAGGCAGTCCCACCTGCAGAGCAGTCCGCTCCGGTCCAGCCCGGGTCACAGGTGCAGGCTCCTGTGTCCAGGAGGAAGCTGCCGTGGGCCGAGCACTGATCCTGACAGGCGGGGAGGGGGCTCTGGCAGTCTGGACCCCCCCAGCCAGGGGAGCACAGACACTCCCCCCTCAGACACACACCATGACCTGAACACTGAGGGTCCAGGCAGTCCACTGGCACAGGCAAGAGGGGGGAGACATAGAGGGGGGGGGAGAGAGAGAGAGAGAGGAGAGAGAGAGAGAGAGAGAGAGAGGGGAGAGGGAGAGGAAAGAGGGAGAGAGAGAGAGAGAGGAGAGAGAGAGAGAGAGAGGGGAGAGGGAGAGGAAAGAGGGAGAGAGAGAGAGAGAGAGGAGAGAGAGGTGAGAGAGGGAGAGAGAGGGGGGGGAGAAAGAGAGAGAGAGAGAGAGAGAGGGAGAGAGAGAGAGAGAGAGAGAGAGGGGCGGGGGAGAGGCGACACGGTAAATAAATAAGATTGTTAAAAATAGAATGAAAACCAATTAGGGTGAAACAGAGATGAAACATAGATATATTCAAAAAAGAAGAAAAAAAGATGAGGGAAAAAAAGCTCAGTTACTCTGTAACATGTTAATACTGTAATAACACTCTGCTTCCTCTCTGGAGCTGTGGGTGGACAGATCAGCAGCAAGGCGCCTCACCCTGCTAATATCACACCTGTTTGTTTTAGCTGTGTCACCGTAGCCTAGCAAGCGGAGCAGAGAGGAGCAGAGCAGAGAGGAGCAGAGCAGAGCAGAGAGGAGCACAGCAGAGCAGAGAGGAGCAGAGATGAGCAGAGCAGAGAGGAGCAGAGCAGAGCAGAGAGGAGCAGAGAGGAGCAGAGAGGAGCAGAGATGAGCAGAGCAGAGAGGAGCAGAGCAGAGCAGAGAGGAGCAGAGAGGAGCAGAGAGGAGCACAGCAGAGCAGAGCAGAGAGGAGCAGAGAGGACAGAGAGGAGCAGAGAGGAGCAGAGAGGAGCACAGCAGAGCAGAGAGGAGCAGAGAGGAGCAGAGCAGAGAGGAGCAGAGCAGAGCAGAGAGGAGCAGAGAGGAGCAGAGAGGACAGAGAGGAGCAGAGAGGAGCACAGCAGAGCAGAGAGGAGCAGAGAGGAGCAGAGCAGAGAGGAGCAGAGAGGAGCACAGCAGAGCAGAGAGGAGCAGAGAGGAGCAGAGCAGAGAGGAGCAGAGAGGAGCAGAGCAGAGCAGAGAGGAGCAGAGAGGAGCAGAGAGGACAGAGAGGAGCAGAGAGGAGCACAGCAGAGCAGAGAGGAGCAGAGAGGAGCAGAGCAGAGAGGAGCAGAGCAGAGCAGAGAGGAGCAGAGCAGAGAGGAGCAGAGAGGAGCATAGCAGAGAGGAGCAGAGAGGAGCAGAGCAGAGAGGAGCAGAGAGGAGCAGAGCAGAGCAGAGAGGAGCAGAGAGGAGCAGAGAGGAGCAGAGCAGAGCAGAGAGGAGCAGAGAGGAGCAGAGATGAGCAGAGCAGAGAGGAGCAGAGCAGAGCAGAGAGGAGCAGAGAGGAGCAGAGAGGAGCACAGCAGAGCAGAGAGGAGCAGAGAGGAGCAGAGCAGAGAGGAGCAGAGCAGAGCAGAGAGGAGCACAGCAAAACAGAGAGGAGCAGAGCAGAGAGGAGCAGAGAGGAGCATAGCAGAGAGGAGCAGAGAGGAGCAGAGCAGAGCAGAGAGGAGCACAGCAAAACAGAGAGGAGCAAAGAGGAGCAGAGCAGAGAGGAGCAGAGAGGAGCAGAGCAGAGAGGAGCACAGCAGAGCAGAGCCGCCTGTTAGCTGTGAACACTGTGATACTAGAACAGCTGATTAGGAAACCACACAAACCAACACAGCTCAAACACGACCATCCTGATGGTGAATTTAACCACGAGTGGCTTCAGATCGTCTGCAGCTAGATGATCACATGCTGCTGTGATCACAGACTGACGGTTAAGGAAGGCGTTGAGCTCGTGATCGGAAGGTTGCAGTTCGATTCTCGGCTGTGGCTACATGACGTTGTGTCCTTGGGCAAGGCACTTCACCCTACTTGCCTTAAGGATGGAATGTCCCTGTACTTGCTGTAAGTCGCTCTGGATAAGAGCGTCTGATGAATGACTCAATGTTGATAAACTCTCCAGATCAACTGCTCTGACTAATGTGCACTTCGTAACGAAAAAAGGGAAAATCTATTTGGTAAACTGCAGTAATTACTACAACATGCAGTCTGGGTCGTCATCAGAATCTCATTGTCTTCAAGGTTATTCTGCAGCACGGATATCTCTGAACGAGCCAATAATGACCCTGGAGCGACATGAGGACAAGCCATTGATCTGGTAACTTCCCCCTTCAAGCTTTTCAAATGACATTTCCCAATGAAGTGTGTATTTTTGCGTGCAGAGAGGGAAGTTAATCTAATAATAGAAATAAAAGAACTCCATTAATCATCTAGAGGATTTAATTGGTGTAATACAACATACTGTTTTTATTCATTATCTTGGTGTTGCTGAACTACTATCCTGACCTAAAAAAATACAGTAAAAAAAAACAACCTTCCCACAATGCCCTTCTTCTGTGGAGATTGGAAGGTTGAGAAGCAGATGATAAGAGATGCGCAGGATCCCAGCTAATAGCCTGGTGAGCACCTGTGTTTCCCTACCTGAATAACAGGTGCTGCTGCTGCTTTACAGACAGAGCCCCTCCACTGTCCTGGACAACCTACAGCTGTTGACCTGAATCTGTGGAAACGCTGATTTATCATCAGAGAGATACCTCTATATACCTCTATATACCACTATATATGCCTCAATATGCCTCTATACACTCCTATATACACCTCTATATACTTCTATATATACCTCAATATGCCTCTATATACTTCTATATATACCTCTGTATACTTCTATATATACCTCTGTATACTTCTATATATACCTCTATATACCTATACATACCTCTATGTATACCTCAATATACGTCCATCGCCATAGCGACGCCTCGGGATATTACCTTGCTCACAGTTGAGTCCTTTGTAGGCGGGGCTACACAGGCAGATGCCGTTGACACAGGTGCCGTGATTGGAGCAGGTGGGGTCGATGCACTGGTCCTCCTGGATGTCACACTCCGATCCTTTCCAGCCCGGGTGACACTGACAGAAGCCCTTCTCATAATCTCCGTTCCCACTGCAGAGGACTGGGCAGGAGTCTGCAACACAGCACAGAAACACCCTGAGACACAGCACAGAAACACCCTGAGACACAGCACAGAAACACCCTGAGACACAGCACAGAAACACCCTGAGACACAGGGGGAGGAGTCTGCAACACAGCACACAGCTCCCTTTAGAAACACCCTGAGTCTTCACTGGTTGGACGCGCCCCATTTGTTTTTGAGGGGAAAATGATAAAGGTCTCTTTCTCCAACCACACGTTTGTCATTAAGAAAAATGAAGACAAACTGCCACATTCTCTTATTATCTGAAAATAGAAAGTGATGGTTTCCTGACGTGAGGCTCCTCACTATCCTGCTCACACACCTGGATCTCCCTAACACTGAGCTCATATCACCTCATCTGGTCCCCTGATGGCAGTAATAGAAGTGGTTTCATCTCAGCAGACACCCCCCCCCCCACACACACACACACACACACACACACACACACACACACACACACACACACACACACACACACACACACACACACACACACACACACACACACACACACACACACACACACACACACACACACACACACACACTACCCTCTGCCTTTGAAATCCACCTAATCTCTCTTCCACTTCAGTTCCACTCAAGAGGCTCCACAGACTCTGTGGCGTCCACCTTTACCCCCTCGCAGTGTTTTCCACCAAACCTGCGTCCTCCTCTCTCTGTTTGGCATGAAAACACATATTTACAGACCAACACAGAGCTTAGACCTCACACACTGAGGCCCCAACAACTCATCTGAGCGTGTGCGGTACAATCACAGCTAATAGGCATGTCTGAAGAGATCTACTTTTCATCTGTGTTTCTCTGCGGTGAGCCTGAAGGCTGATGTCAAACTAAACCCTCATGGTTGATATCCTGCATGTTCCTTCTGAGGTAAACACTTGTTCCCCACATCAGCCACTCTGTGTTTAGCCTGAGTGGAGATGCAGGGAGATGCAGTTGTCTCAAAGGGCAGTTCTCTCAAGAAAAACAGAAAAGCAACGTGATCCTGCATCACCATGTCCCCTCCCTTCTGCTTTCCCAGCATCCTCGGACATTACTCTCCATAACAGAGCCACAGATCCTCACTGGGAGCTGTAATATCCACATTAGGCTCGCTACAGCGACTCCCTGGCCACAGATCTGGGGACAGACAGGGTCTGAAGATGAAGGCTTTCAACTAGACCAGGATAACAGAGAGCTCACTGACCACAGAGCGGCTCTGACATCAACACCAGCCTTGGATGTCCTGTTTTCATGTCCTGGAAATAATATTCCAACTGAACTCTTAAAGGATTTTAGCTAATACACTGTATACAACATCAAATCTATCAATAATCGTTTCCATTTAATTTATTCAAATTTTTTTCAGAACAATACAGTTTTAAGGAAAACACAACTAAATACATTTAAATGCGATATATTCCGCACTGTTGCGTTGAGCAGGCCGATGAGCAGCCTACCTTTCGAGCAGTCAGGACCCAGGAACCCAGTGAAACAGTGACAGTGACCAGCCACACACTCCCCGTTACCATGGCAATTAGTGGAGCAGCCGTCCATGCTTTCTACAAATACAGAGAGAGAGGAGGTTACACACACCTTACACACACACACATCTGAAGTAGCAATAAACTTCTTTCCATCACTAAGAGTTCCCCTGTGAGCACTATTTCCTTTTTCTTTAACAGCAGTGTAACAATGCTAATTGCTTTGAGTTTAGAGTTTTCATAAACACATTATGTTGGATTAATGTTGCGCACTTCTCTGTAAATACAAATGTAACACAATACGCTCCAATTCATTACGGCTTTCAAATCATGTTAGCACAGAGAAGTTCTCGTTAGCGACAGACGTTCTCCTGAGTGGCTGCTGTGTTGCTGTCATTACCTATAGCAGTGCTGTGAACAAACACCTGCTCCATCTTCCTGCCGTCGTTGTAGAAGGCCAGGTACCATGTGCCGGCGTCCATGTACTCCACAAACCCTGTTTCCTGCAGCGAGGCCAGGATCAGGTGCCTGGGGGCGGAGCTAGGGACCTCGGGGGACTGGACCTCCTGTTTGATTATCTGCTTCCCGTCCAGCAGCTTGACAAAGTCAAACTGGGGAGAGACAGAGAGACGAGGTTAACATGTACCGGAATATAATGCTGGATCACACCACATGATCTTAATCTGAGAATACTACATTAGAAATATGGTCTGAGAGCCTCCTCCATGACTCAGGGTCACATGACTCAGGGTCACATGAGTCAGGGTTGTGATGCAGGAGAGGAGACAGCATCTGCTCCTCCGGCAGAGAGACCAACCAGCCAGGCCCACCCCTGCCCCCCATCCCCGAGCTCCACCATATGCGAAGCCCCAAGACATCTTTGGACAGCGGCCTAAATGAACGTGATGAGGATCTGGAGAGGAGGGCTGGATGCAGGCAGGGCCATCAGAGCCAGCAGATCCTGGGTCCTGTCACTCATGTGTGCTGCTGGAGATAAGCAGGCCTCCGCTGGTGACCGCAGCTCCTCACTGAGGAGCCTAACCACTCATCAACAACCAGCCAAGCTCATCCAGGGCAGGGCCTCGACCCCCAGGACCCCCAGCCTCTTGACCTCGCTCTGACCCTGGGCAGCCCCCTCTGGAGCGGATAGGCAGAGTGGTGTTTGTGATTCAGGCGGACACCAGGGAAGCACGGCCGGGCGAGTTCAAGTCAAATCACATCTTATTTGCACAGCCTGGTTTACAACCAAAGTCACAGAGGGCTTCTAACACACACACACACCCACCCACCCACACACACACACACACACCCACCCCCACCCCCACACACACACACACACACACACACACACACACACACACACACACACACACACACACACACACACACACACACACACACACACACACACACACACACACACACACACACACACACACACACACAGAGGCAGACCTGCCTCTCTACCATCCTCAAACCCTGAAGCAAGATGTGGAAATGTTCCCTGTAGGCGAGGCGGCTGCGAGGCGGCTGGTCACAGAGAGCTTCAGACCAGAGGCAGAACAGTCGAACATCAAGAGGAGGAGAATACAGAAGAGTGAAGCGCTGTTGAAACCCCAGAGTGGCGTCTCTGTGCTGTGAGCAGGAAGGAGGTTTAAACTGAGGAGACGGCGTTACGCGTCCTCATCTCCACGGCAACGCGCAGGACACCCGACACCACCGCCTGCGTGCGGAGGAGGAGGAGACACGGGGAGACCGGGCCGGGGAGATCATCCGTGTGACAGATGAAGCGGTGGCGGGCAGGTCTCACCCTGACCCCGGTGTTCAGCTGCACAGCATGCTGGGTACTCAATCAGGCCGGCCAGAGAGGCCAGCTCACAGAGAACAGCCCTGCCTGGCTCCTCCCGCCCTGCCTGGCTCCGCCCACCAGCTGGCCTCGCTGACAGAGACATGGCGTCGCCGCGGGAGACGGCTCAGACAGGACTTGACTGCAGTCCAGAGTACAGGAAGACACTCTGCCAAGCGCCATCACAAAGACCATAATTACTGTCCTCCTGGTGAAGAGCGTGTGTGTGAGAGGAACCTTTCAATTAGCGCACATTAATTATTTGTCCATATGCAAATGCGCATGCAGAGGAGGTTTTAATTGAATTATACCAGGTCTTTGATTTAAACTGTTGATCTTAGACTGTTAACGAGCAGTGATTGGGGAGTTATGGTGTCCTACCAACGCCATATTAGTTCCACTAGATCCTGTCTTAATTGTGTTATTTCGATGACAATACACCATACTTAAACTCCTCTTGCATTAAATAAACATTATTGGTGGAACTCCGCTGACGATCATAATTAACTTAATGACTGAATCAGTTCGTCTGCTTTCTCTCACCAGCACACCGTACCGATCCTTATCAAACAGTCTCAGAAAACTGATTTACTGTCTAAGAAAACCAGAGAAGTCCATTTAGCTGCAGAGAGAGAACAGGTGTGTGTGTGTGTGTGTGTAGTCATTATGTCTAATCTAATACGCCTGTGTGTAGGAGGGAGATATGCAGAACTTTCATTATCACTACTATGTGGGATGCAGTATGTGTAGATAGGAATACATTTGATATATGCATGGTAAACTATGTTTCATCTGTGTGTGAGTGTAGGTAGAGGTTTGTGCAGGGTGGAGATGTGAGTGTGTGTGTAGATGCGTACCTGTGTGTGTGTGTGTGCGTGTGTAGATGCGTACCTGTGTGTGTGTGTGTGCGTGTGTAGATGCGTACCTGTGTGTGCGTAGGTGGGATGTTCCTTCTTCCATATATCCCCAGCAGAGCATCTCTAGCCAGGGAGATGTTGAACTTGACATACTCGGGGTGGTGGATGGTGATGGAGAACCTCCAGAAGAGTCCTGGAGGGATGGTCTGGACCACCGTGCTGCCCACCTCCACCTCCCCTCTGTCGATGGCCTTCCCCCGCTGAAACACCTCCTTATCTGGAGACACAGGACACACGACACAGCAACATGGAAATCTGTACTTCCAGTTTGTTTCAGGGAACAAGTGAAACAAGAGGCAGCCTTGAAGCTGATTTGTCTCATCGTAACCACGTCGTATCGTATCGTATTTGCACAGGAAACATCTGTATATATTTTCCCCCCTGACTTCATCTGCATATTTATTGCTAATCTATACATTTTTATTGCCCTAACTTGTAAATAATTGCTCATTTAACCAATCAGCATTTAACTAATCTGACCTTAACTTACTCATCTACATTATCTGTATATAACTGCTTCTCTGGCACTTCTGATTGGATGCTAAACTGTATTTCATTTCCTTGTATTCATACATGCGTTAATGACAATAATGTGGAATCTAATATTCTAATTTAATCTAACTAGTACATCATGTTCGTACCATCTGAGGACCAGCTGCTAGGCTTCACGTCTCTCTCTCTGTCTGTCTCTCTCTGTCTCTCTTCTCTCTTTCTCTCTCTCTCTCTCTCTCTCTCTCTCTCTCTCTCTCTCTCTGTCTCTGTCTCTCTGTCTCTGTCCCTCTCTCTCTTTCTCTCTCTCTCTGTGTCTGTGTCTCTCTGTCTGTCTAACTTTCCTGTTACAGTTCACTTCAAAACGGTCCAATAAAGCATGAAAAATGTGAATAAACTTTGAAAACAAAGAGAGAAGAGTTCAGCCTGGTGTTCAGGCTGGTGTTCAGGCTGGTGTTCAGGCTGGTGTTCAGGCTGGTGTTCAGCCTGGTGTTCAGCCTGGTGTTCAGCCTGGTGTTCAGGCTGGTGTTCAGGCTGCTGTGGACACTGGTTCTACAGTCATGAAGGTGTAAACAGCTAACAGAAGGAAGCATGGGCCTGTATCGATGCAGCAGAAGCTTCAGCAGACAGCTCTTCCAGCAGGGTGTCAACTAATTATTCTGTGCTGATAACCTCTGGTGTCAGCGTTCAGTCGACTATGCCAACACCGGAGGGTGTAACAGTATTGATCCCAGCCCGTTCCTGCTGGGGAACATGAGCTCTCAGGGCTCCTGCGCTCTGCACATTAAGTTGATCTTATCTCCTCCTCACTGCCTCCTGGAAGAAACTAGAGTAGTGAGGACGCTCCCGTGTGTCCGTAGAGAGAGCTGGATGGAGAAAACGGGGAAGGTTTTAGGTTTTAACGTGCTGTCACACGTCCTGTGGTACTTGACAATCTTGGGGAAAGAGTGCGGTGAGTGGATGTGTAATCACAGCAATCCAGACAAGAGCAGGTGAATAAAGGAAGACGTCTACTTGAAGGTGAACCAGGAGGACTTGTTAACAGTCATTGAAATAGTCGTTTAAAATGGTAATGAATGGGAGTCAAGTGGCTGAGCAGTGAAGGTGTCGGGCAAGTAATCAGAAGGTTCCTGGTTTGAACCCTGGCTGTACCAACATGGTGTTGTGTACTTGGGCAAGGCACTTCACCCTACTTACCTCAGGGGGAATGTCCCTGTACTTGCTGTGAGTCTCTCTGGATAAGACCGTCTGATAAATGACTACATGTAAAATGTGAATGGTAGTAGGGAATGGTAGTAGAGTTTTTGAATGAGCTAATCGTTTCAATCTGGAAGTTGTTGATCTGTGACGCTGTGTTTGGGGACAATGTAGCCTTCCCTCCTCCATCAACAATCCTAGTTTTCATTTCACTCAAGGTTTACAAGAACAAAAAATTAATAAAAAAATATAGAACTTGCTTCAAAACCAACACACAAGCAAATTAGTTCCTCAGCCTCTGGTCAATTGTGATAAAACAATTATTCCAGTAATATAATTTCAATTAAATTAAACGTTCTTTTCAATTAGAGTCCTTGTCATTTCACTGACAGGTAAAAAGAACAACATTTTAATACATTCTAGATTGAGTGTCTGCCCTTTTCAGCAAAACAGCGTTGTTTTTTTCTTCTCTTTTTTTTCTTTCTTTTGAGGGTTCACTACTTAGAAGTGAGGACAGGGGGAAGCAGGCAGCAACTGTCTGAACACCCTGGGACAGACTGGGACAGACTGGGACACCCTGGGACAGACTGGGACAGACTGGGACACCCCGGGACAGACTGGGACACCCTGGGACACCCCGGGACAGACTGGGACACCCTGGGACAGACTGGGACAGACTGGGACACCCCGGGACAGACTGAGACACCCTGGGACACCCCGGGACAGACTGGGACACCCTGGGACAGACTGGGACACCCCGGGACAGACTGGGACACCCTGGGACAGACTGGGACACACTGGGACACCCTGGGACAGACTGGGACACACTGGGACAGACTGGGACACCCTGGGACAGACTGGGACAGACTGGGACAGACTGGGACACCCTGGGACAGACTGGGACACACTGGGACACCCTGGGACACCCTGGGACCGACTGGGACACCCTGGGACAGACTGGGACAGACTGGGACACCCTGGGACAGACTGGGACAGACTGGGACACCCCGGGACAGACTGGGACACACTGGGACAGACTGGGACAGACTGGGACAGACTGGGACACCCCGGGACACCCTGGGACAGACTGGGACACCCCGGGACAGACTGGGACAGACTGGGACAGACTGGGACACCCCGGGACACCCTGGGACAGACTGGGACAGACTGGGACACACTGGGACACACTGGGACACCCTGGGACAGACTGGGACAGACTGGGACACCCCGGGACAGACTGGGACACCCT
>CM059310.1:9237500-9240000 GCA_030340665.1 Neosalanx taihuensis
TCAATATGACCACAATGAGGCATGAAAGGTCCGCTACCTTCAAGGCAAGACGCCTGGAATCATAAATTCCTCTGGCTGCCTGCTTCCCTTTCAACACGGAGACTTTGACTCGGACCCTTTGACATTAGTCAGTCTCATTGATCCAAACACTTTTCAGTCTGTTAAACTGATATGGCGGCCGACAGCTATTATTTACGATGCCCTAATGAACTGAAAAAATGTAAACGGAGGAACATTGTTCCAGTACACCTTGGAGAGAGACAGAGATCTGAGGTTTATCACACTTTTGTTATTCTCAATATACACAATAATAAAAAAACTAATCAAAAGGAAGCTGAGTTTAATGCTTCAAAGTTATTGCACTACTAAATATCATGGGAAGATATAATGAATTGGTAGTTTGGAGAAGAAGTATAGCAATTAAAGGCTCTGATACTATACCAACACACAGTGCACACACACATAGTACACGCACAGTGCACACACACACACACACACCCACACACAGTGAACAGAGAGCGGGAGAGACATCAGTGTTTCTCAAGTAGCATTCTGACTTTGAAAAACAGACCACATTAACTTTTCAGAAGATAACATTACCACTGGGTTTCTACGAGTCGTCCCATATGACGATGCTGTTTGGTCGGACGAAGAGGAGGAGGAGGAGGGAGACTTCGGAATTAGACACATCTGCCTCTAAGGAGTATGACTGTGAAGTTTCTGAGGCTTATTGAGTTGGAGTTTCCTCTTAGAGGCAGAGTGGGTGGCATGCTAAATCAGCTAGTCACCTCCCTAGCCCTCTCTAGTCCTCTCTAGTCCTCCCCAGTCCTCCCTAGTCCTCCCCAGTCCTCCCTAGTCCTCTCTAGTCCTCTCTAGTCCTCTCTAGTCCTCCCTAGTCCTCTCTAGCCCTCTCTAGTCCTCTCTAGTCCTCCCCAGTCCTCCCCAGTCCTCCCCAGTCCTCCCTAGTCCTCTCTAGTCCTCTCTAGTCCTCCCTAGTCCTCTCTAGTCCTCTCTAGTCCTCCCTAGTCCTCTCTAGTCCTCTCTGGTATTCTCTAGTTTTCTCTAGTCCTCTCTAGTCCTCCCTAGTCCTCTCTGGTATTCTCTAGTCCTCCCCAGTCCTCTCTAGTCCTCTGTAGTCCTCCCTAGATTCTTCTGTGGTGTCTGTGTGTCTCCTATAGTCTGCTCTGTCTGTCCTGGCTGAGCTTCCTAGCTAAGGATACCAGGAGTCCAGCTGGGGTCTGACCATGCAGACAAGCATCCGAGCCGCCATCTTGTAAATATCTGTCGAGCATCTTGATTCGTTCACGACACGTTTGCGAACCCAACCCACTCTAAACTCTAAACACCTTTGTGAAGTTTTCGTACCCATTTCTCACACCTTTTTGGGTTCCAATTAATCCCACAATCTTTTTTAATTATCACAAAGATCTATTTCCGATAAAGTGTTTCCACGATTTTATTGTAAAAACAAACACCTCAAATGTAACCATTAACTCTGGCTCTGTATTCACTGCTGATCTGTGTGTGTCACTAGACAGTATTGGAGGTAACAGTTTGGTAAATCCCACCTTCGTTATTTCTCTGGTAGTTTAATGAACAGCCCCCTCACTATCCCTGATGACAGCACATCTGTTCCAGAACTATTTGGAATAATTGCCTGATAACAGTTTGGCTTAACACAGAGGTACATTTAATACCTGGTCGAAATGCGACATTCAAACTCCCATTCTGCTGTTTGCTTATGGGGCCACAGCAAGATGATGGATTTCTTGTTGACTGTTGTTTCAAATGTAGCAGAGGGAGATGTGAAGGAGCAGGGAGCAGTAAGACTGCAGTCAAGGTCTGAATGTGACACTTAAGGATTTATAATGTGTCGTTTGTGCACATGGGAGGATAGAACAGCTCGTTCTGAAATGGCCTTATTAAAGAAGCGCTAATGCACGGTCATGCGGTTTAGCAAACTGCAGGTCTAAAAGTCTGAGATGGAAGTCTAAAGAGATCCATCTGGCTACGTGTTGCATTTCCTAAGATCTTTATTGATCCGAACAGTGTCAGCTTAAGGACTTCATCTCAATTAGGAGAAACACACAGAGACCTCTGGGTGGCTGAGGAACCTGCAGCAGCGGCTCACCAAGGGCATGGCGCTCTCTCAAGCCAACAGACAACAGATTAAAAGACAAGGCCTCCACTGGCTTGTTATTTCACATTAACATACCAGAACGATCAATGTTGCCTGTCAGCCGGATGACAGCCTAACAACAACAACGCCATAAATAAAAGGGTGCGGCTTAACAACGCGTCAGAGCGGCCTGGACTTACCGATCACATAAGTGAGGAGCAGAGCCAGGGTGATGGTGATGGCTGTAGCGCTCAGGGCCGTACACTTCCAGTTGCAGCACTTGTAGGGCTTGTTGAAGGTGAACATGGGCCTGGTGAAGGAGGTCCTGGGGAGGGGGCGGGGCGGCGGGCTGTACACCGTGCTGGAGGTCAGAGGGTAGTT
>CM059310.1:9245000-9267500 GCA_030340665.1 Neosalanx taihuensis
AGGGAGGGAGGGAGGGAGGGAGGGAGGGAGGGAGGGAGGGAGGGAGGGAGGGAGGGAGGGAGGGAGGGAGGGAGGGAGGGAGGGAGGGAGGGAGGGAGGGAGGGAGGGAGGGAGGGAGGGAGGGAGGGAGGGAGGGAGGGAGGGAGGGAGGGAGGGAGGGAGGGAGGGAGGGAGGGAGGGAGGGAGGGAGGGAAAAAAAAATATGTTTTACTCTTCTGGTGTCTACAGCAGACAGTTTGGCTGAATGCTCTTGTGGCTCATCCCTTTGGCACTTGTTTGGTTTCTCATGATGTATGTTTCATCATCTATAAACCCGCAATGTATTGGGGACTATCACCTTGTTATGCTCAGTGACCAATGCTCTTTTTTAAAGCTCTCTAAAAGCATAAAAGCATAAAAGCTAAATGACATATACAGTGTAAACATGCAGCATGCAGGCTGCCTCAGGAGCCCAGACAATCATCAGGATGGCTTTCCTGTGGGAGTGTGACCTGTGACCGTCACTGACACAGACGTCACTGAAGCACATCTAAACTGAGGCAGGGGCGTCACTGTCTCCAGTTAGGAGTCCCTTCTGGACGGCTGTTGAAGGACGACAGTAGCCATGGAGACAGCAGGTGTGTCTTTGCACACCAGGAAGGAGACATGACAGAGAGAGCGTAGTCAGCTGGAACTCCTAACTATGACCAAAGACCAAAAACTCACACAACAGAATCACTGTTAAATGAATTAAAAGTGAGTCGAGATTACATTTGAATGATTTTCCTATTTCTAAACTTAGTTAAATTGTCCTTTTGTTTTGTCACTTTGTTTTCTCTGCTCACATTCACAGTATTGGTTGACAGTTTCTAATCTATTGAACATCTTTTTTGAACCTGAGGTAAAGACTGGGACATTCTCGGGCAACATTATTATGTCCCCCCCCCCCCATCCCCCCTCGTCCCCCTGTCCCCCCCCGTCCCCCCGTCCATCCCCCCCCCCCCCATCTTCCGCTCCTTCACCAGGAGTGTGTGTTTCCCTCAAATGCACACTGATGACAGAATCTCCAGATTCGACCTGAGAGGATTAATTGAGCCGTATTGATTTGGTTTTGTCTGTGTACTGTGTGACAGGCTGAATTTGTACAGCGTTATAGAATAAATGCAAATTGGAGTCTGCGCCCCAGGTAATCAGATAAGAGCACTCCTCTCTATCGATCTACTGGTCATTCCTCTGTCATTTCCCTTCGAGTATTGATACCTAGCAGGTAACAAAGTATACCACAGCAAAGGAAATGATCCTGACATTATAGGGAACTCAATCAGACAAAGGCAAATTAGCATGGTAAATGCCAAGGAACATTCCTTAGTGTACAACAGACCAATTACCTGCTGATGTGTTTTACAACAGTCCAGTCATCTAGGCTGTTGAATGGAAGACTGAGACTTTGCTATAACTACTGTACGTCTCCTTATGCCAATCCTCATGGAGAACAGTCTCAAACAACATGGTTATTAACAAAATAAACATACACAATGCCTCTCTTTCATTCCTTTTCCCATTCTTTTTTCAACCGACAACAATTCGGAAGATAACCGTGAGATCCCTGAGGAGCAGGTGGTTCATCTCTGAAAGCTTCACTGTGGAAAGAAGAGCTTTTGTTTTGAAATGGCTCTCTAATCGTCCACATTCACCAGCTTCTGAAAAATCAAGCTTTTAACATGTCCTGCCGTTTACTACATACGACTTCAACTCCATTTCCGTTCTTTTCCTCTCAAAAGGCGCAGCGCTTTCACCGAGCGTCTCTCCGTGGAATAGAAAGTGTCTTCAAAGTAGTCCTGACCTGCTACAGTAGTGCAGCTCCCTCCATCTCTGACAGATGTAAATATAGTGGGTCATATTTAAACATGCATTATTAAGACGAGCCCATTCAGTGATCCTGCTCAGATCCAGGATGCTAGCGGCTCTAAGTGCACTCTGCTGCTGGCCGACAACAATACAGACAGAAACAGCAGAAGAAGACAGGTTTTAGCACACACAACGATAGCAGCCAACTAAGCTAAGCTTCAACTTACCAGCTTGGCAGTTGGCATAATAGACCAATTTACAGCAGGCTTCTCCAGTAAGGGAGTTCTAAACACCCCATCACACATGCAGTTACCCAGAGAGGAGAGGGGGCCGTTCTTTAGAGGACATTTAGGAAGCGAGTTTGAGTGTTAAAGGAAAAGGTTAGCATCAGCTGTTAGGATCGGAGGCCTCTCCATCACTGACAAGTAGTGAACTCGTACGGCACTAGATGGCTGAGGGTGAGTGAGGGGGGGTGTGAGCTGGTGTCCTGGGGGGAGACGTGCTGGTGTCCTTGGGGGAGACGTGCTGGTGTTCTGGGGGGAGACGTGCTGGTGTTCTGGGGGGAGACGTGCTGGTGTTCTGGGGGGAGACTGGCTGGTGTCCTGGGGGGAGAGGAGCTGGTGTCCTGGGGGGAGAGGAGCTGGTGTCCTGGGGGAGACTGGCTGGTGTCCTGGGGGGAGAGGAGCTGGTGTCCTGGGGGAGAGGAGCTGGTGTCCTGGGGGAGACTGGCTGGTGTCCTGGGGGGAGAGGAGCTGGTGTCCTGGGGGAGAGGAGCTGGTGTCCTGGGGGAGAGGAGCTGGTGTCCTGGGGGGAGAGGAGCTGGTGTCCTGGGGGAGACTAGCTGGTGTCCTGGGGGGAGAGGAGCTGGTGTCCTGGGGGGAGAGGAGCTGGTGTCCTGGGGGAGACTGGCTGGTGTCCTGGGGGGAGAGGAGCTGGTGTCCTGGGGGAGAGGAGCTGGTGTCCTGGGGGGAGAGGAGCTGGTGTCCTGGGGGGAGACTGGCTGGTGTCCTGGGGGAGACTGGCTGGTGTCCTGGGGGGAGACTGGCTGGTGTCCTGGGGGGAGAGGAGCTGGTGTCCTGGGGGGAGACTAGCTGGTGTCCTGGGGGGAGAGGAGCTGGTGTCCTGGGGGGAGAGGAGCTGGTGTCCTGGGGGGAGACTGGCTGGTGTTCTGGGGGGAGAGGAGCTGGTGTCCTGGGGGGAGACTGGCTGGTGTTCTGGGGGGAGAGGAGCTGGTGTCCTGGGGGGAGACTGGCTGGTGTCCTGGGGGAGACTGGCTGGTGTCCTGGGGGGAGACTGGCTGGTGTCCTGGGGGAGAGGAGCTGGTGTTCTGGGGGGAGACATGCTGGACATGTGGAGGGTGAGGAGAGACGACACGGAGGTGCCAGACCGCTGGTGTGTTCGTTCAGAGAGACAGACACTGGATAAATGAGCTCATGCTGCCTCAGGCTGTCGACAAGCGTTACTATTCTTCCATCTTCTCATCTTCAAGGAAATATAAAAACACAATGGCCACAGGCACTATTCTAGCATCGTTTGGTCTTATTGATAACCCTGTTTGTGAAACACAACACAAGACACCATATCAATAGAAATGTATTTGAAATTTACATTTAGTCCTTCAGCAGACGGAATCAAACTGACAACCTTCTGATCACTAATCCGATGCCCTAATCACTCAACCACCTGACTACCATTATAATAATATAAATATAATATAGTTATATAACAGAAATATGATATGTAAATACAATATCACCAAAATAAAAGGATCTGCCTTGGAGTCCGTCCGCAAAAACATACAAGTAAAACCCTCCTCCTGCTGAGAGTGAACCTCAGCCCAGCCATGACGAGCTTCAAGTCCAATACTGAGGCAGGTTTCTGTGCTGGTTGATGTTGGCACACAGACTGTTCCAGTCCCTCCTGCCTCACCTTCAGAGAGGAGAGGCAACAGAGGGAGCCTATTAGCTTCACCTGGAGAGCAGAGAGCAGAGGCAGTGTCTCCGCAGACAATGAGACACCAGAATAAAGGGCCGGGCCCCCATGGCCCCCGCAGCCCCCCCGGGCCCCCGCAGCCCCCACGGGCCCCCACGGCCCCCTTCACCCTGCGTCTTTCAAGTGCTGCGCCAGGTGCATTATGCATGGACTTCCTCACTATTGACATTTATACTTCAAAAGTCCTTTGCACAGGGAGATGGGAGAGAAGGTAATATAAGGCAGTGTAATGCTGCCATTTTCAATTGTGTGTGTGTGTGTCAGGTTGAGAGTTTGAGGGACTGATTCAGACATGCTACTGTGACATTTCATGACTTGAAATAAACACCCTAGGTGTTGAAACACAAACCTGAACACCATCTCTGTTGGATCTGGATTATATAGTCGATCACTAAGAGACACACTTATCTTCCAGTTACCCTGTTCTCCTAATAAATCATTCCTCCATGGATGTTGACGTACACACACACACACACACACACAGTCTGTGTGTGTGTGTGTGTGGGGGGGGTGGAGTGTGTGTGTGTGGGGGGGGGGGGCGTAGTGTGGAGAGTACACACACACGGCATCACTACAGAGCGGTCCACTGCACCAGCCTCCGAAAACAACAGCACACTCCATATGGCATCTGACTGCAATTAGAATCAATATGGACCATTAGGACATTTAGCCCAAGGCCATAATTACACTAACCCTGCAGAATGAAAATATGAGTCTGGGAAAACTCCTGAGAAGACACATGTAAGCTGTTTCACTGTTTTCAAGCCAAAGTTCACCTCCCTGCAGGAAACGCATGGCAGACTTGGAGGAGATGACTGATCCTCTGCATCACACAGGACTCCCGTTAGCTATTTGGTAGCACATCGTTCTTTAGCATATGTGTTATGCATTACTTTTGCACTAACGTTGCTCCCGCTATGAATATGTAATGTATCATTGCATATGTAACCTATGTTAAATCATGCACAGGAGACAGTAGAGTAGCTCACCTTTTTTTTTCATGCCATTTAAAAATAATAATCACATGCTTGCTGGTGTTGCTCCAGTTCTAGTAGACATATAATTAGCTTTAGTCCCTGACATTGCATTTAATCATTTTAGCAGATGCTCTTATCCAGAGTGACTCACAGCAAGTACATGGACATTCCCCCCTGAGGCAAGTAAGGGTGAAGTGCCTTGCCCAGGGACACAAGGTCATGTTGCCGGGAATTGAACTGACAACCTTCTGATCATTAGTCCGACACCTTGACCACTCAGCCACCTGACTCTCTCAGACTAACAGTAACTAACGCTCAGAGCAGCAGCCTCCTCAGTCAGAACCAGCTGCATTGAGGCGCAGGTGACCAGATCTCCACATCAAGTCACTGGCAGCTTCAAGACAGCAGCAGCGGGAGCTGCAGCCACCAGGCCAGACAAGGAACACAGAAACACTTTCAATCCAGCGGTAGAACTCGTTGTAAAAGCAGTAAAGACAAAAAAGGAAGAGAAAAGGAGCCATGCTCTTCCATAGCTCTTGGCCCTGGATAATACCGCCCCAAACAGCTGTAATAATTCAGGTGAGAGAAATGAGTTCTGTAGCAGATGGCTCGTCAGTGATAAAGTGTCACGGCTGGCGGTAGGACTATTGATCCTCCTTAATAAAACGATATACAAAGGTCAGAGGAAGTCTATCCGTTTACTCTCAGTGTTCCTTTACTGCGTAGCTAGATTGGCAGAAAGAGAGAGACCATTGTGCGAAAGCGGTTTAACACAATTGGGTTGGAACAAGCCCGTTTTCTTTTTAGCCAGTAAATTCTCCATTCTCAGATTCATGGGGTCTTTTTAAAGGCTCCTTTTTTCTCTCTCTACTTATCTGATTTGACATGCATTATTTACTGAGCTCGCTTATCTGGGCTGTACACACGCACAAGCTGAGCACTTCTCACACTAGGAGGAAAGGTGTGAGCAGCATAACAAGGAGGAAGTCACCACATCACATGCTGATAAGCTGCTGCTTCATAAAAACAACAATAATTAATTGGATTGAAAGACAGGAATCGATACGTCATGAGGACATTTTGTTCGTAATAAAAAAAAACAGGCATAGGTGTAAAGCTTGTTTTTTTAAATCCAATTGTACTTTTATGTCAACATTTGTTGAGCGATATATTAACAGGATTTACGCATTCAACAATCACAAAATCTTAACGAGATAAAAATAGCTCCTCCTATCTATTCAATGTCCTCTCGCTCCTCCCCCACCCTCCCCCACCCTCCCCCACCCCCCACCGCCCCCCACCCATCTCTGTATTTAATCATTTCAAACATTAAAATGCATGCGCACTTCCAGGACTAGAAAATCCAATGTGATTCTTAAAGCTAATGATATATGAGTTACAAATACATTAGACTACCTGCCTCCACGTTTGGTTACTCTGGAGGTTAGCACGCTATGCACGCAGCTCATCAAAGGATTAGCTTGACTTAGCGAACAACTGGGAGCCAATAGAGAGCGGAGACGGAAGCACACGCTCCACAAGCTCGCATCCAAGATTAGCATTTCTAATTCTGATGAGGCGCCCCTGGTTTCCTACATCTCAAATGTCAGACAGAGGACTGGAGGTGATGTGTCCACATGGATGGATGAAGATTTATATATATATAAAAAGAGAGATTAAAGAGTTTAAGAAGTTGGTGCACTGCGACCAACAATACTGTGCTGGGTGCTGGGCACTAATAAATTGGAAGAAATGAATGAATCTGTTCCTAACGTGAACCTGTTCCATGCAGCTGGTGTTCAAAGAGGCCGCTGAATGATCATTTTTGGGTATTCAGCATCTGCATTGCACAAAAAACAACAGCACCTCATTTGAAACACTGCACCATACGGTGATGTTGGGTACCAAGGTCCAGTCCAGTAAAGCGACAGATTAGATTCAAAACAATGAAAACAAATGACAGAAGAGTTAAGACATCAAAGCTAAAGAAGCGTCCAGTCGTGAGTCTGCATGTCATCGAGTCGCATCTTCAAACAGTCCTTCACACGGCTCATCCTTGATTTGAAAATAACAAAGAGAAAAACACAAAGGCCCTGATTCAGACAATTAAAATCACTATCGATCGGCTTTGAAGGCAGTTCGACGGGAACGTACCACACACTGCCAGACCTGCTGTCTCTGACGTGATTGGTTCACCCCACCTCCTCAGCCTCCGCTGGGATTGGCAGGCCTCAAGACGTGCCTGACAGACGTTGACACCCTATATTACTTTATCAAAGCATTATTCACCCTCCATTAAAAGAGAGAACTTAACAGACCTCCCAGAAGACCGCCCCTCTAGAAGTGACAGCCCTCTGCGGCCGGCAGATGACAACCTTGGTTTGAAGGGCAGAGCTGTCAGCAGTTGACAATGCTGCGTGTCTATGCCAGGCCAGTAATAGCCCTCCTTGTTTGTCAGAAAGGGAGAAGCCTGTAGAACAGGGATACAGCAGTACCAGTACAGAGGGACCCAGGGAGCACTGCCTGTGTTGAAGCACAGTTCACAAGACCAGAACTAACAAGTGGAACAACCAGCGTCCAGCGAACGGGAGGAAGTCACCAAGAGAAAACCACGGGAGGAAAACGTTAATTTATAGATGATGGAAATGATGTGTGTGTGTTGGTTCGTTAAAAACCGACGAGTGCATTCAACGGTGTCTCTGTCCTGGTTAGACATTATCTAAAATTGCATTTCCAAGCAATGTGAACTGCTTTCTGTTATCAAGGAAACTTCCCTAGTGTTGAGTTCCCTGCTGGGAACATGACTCAGATCTGTTCCACAACAGGAGGAGATTAAGTGTGTGATAACAAGCAAACTGAAAAAAGAAGAAAAAGTATCAAAGTCTGTTTGTTTGAGAGACAGTTGTGTTGTCATGTTGAAAGTCCTTAACAACAGAGCCTCAGGCCTGTTACCCAGATACAGACGGCTGCTTCTGATAACCCTGTTTGACAATGATGGCATTTAAATTTTACTGACGACAATAAAAACTAAAAAAGTTTTGTTATGGATCATGAGACAGAAGGGTGGTGATAAAGAATCCGTGAATGTGCTGTTTGTCTGGTGTCTTTTTATATTGATGTATTAAAGTCTAGGTCTTGGTACCAGCGTTGCATTAAAACACCATGTAATGTCTACTTTTTACATAAGTATGTCAGAGGCTACCCTTAGAGTGAAAAAGTACTTCAGCTTTTCCCAGAGTATGTTAAGTATGAGTATCTGTAGCCTACTTCCACAGGACTGAAGGACTTGGGTACTTAAACAATCTCCGCCCAACTAACACTCTTCACAACGTATATATACTGTATATTCTTGAGAAAAAATGTAAATTACAATGTCAAGAAAATTCTCCCGTTCCAGTATTGAATATGCAGGCAGAAAACCAAACAGTATATTTTTAACAAGTCTCAAGATCCTTTTCCTTCTTTTTTTTCCAACCCTCGCTTTCAGAAGCCTGTGCTGCTCCATCCTTCCCAAATCCGTCTTATCTGAAATGATGTCCCTGCTGGGAGCTGGGATTAGCTACTGTGTTGGTCTCCTTCTGTAGAAGGCGTCATGTTGGCGTGTCGAGCTTCCTCTCTCTTCGCTAACAACTGTCACATGGGACAGAAAACTCATCAAGAGATGCCGGCAGCGATTCCACCGAGTTAGCTTAAAAACTCCACATCTTCACTACGTCGTTCTCCCTGACACTTTTTTTTTCGCAAACGCCGCAACACCTTCCTAAGTTCGCCAAACAGAATCCAACCCACATTCTCGAAATCTAGCCGTGCGTGTGAATTAGAAGGGGGCAAACTATTTAGTTTTATTTGCAGGTATAATTAGCAGGTCTTTTGAAGACTTGTGGTACGTCTGAGCTAAATAGCAACTATGACAGCTCGATGTTAGGGGCCTGTATTTAAGTGAGCCACCTCCATTGTCCAGCACATTACAGAACTGTAATTAAAGGCACATGTGAGCGTAAGCGCTTTTCTTTCCATTTCAGAGCTCATTGATTAAATTAACAATATTGTGCATTCAGCATCGTTCACATTTATCCGCCTCAAAGTATTTTCTCCAGATTTTGTATGCGGTGAGGGGGGAGAGGAGGAGGAGGAGGAGGAGGAGGAGGAGGAGGAGGAGGAGGAGGAGGAGGAGGAGGAGGAGGAGGAGGGGGGGGGGATACTGCCTGAACCTTACAGACTAACCTGACACATGAAGTGGCTGAATTTTGAAATTGGGAAGTGAAGGAAAGCCGCTCTCTTAGGGCTGAGTGCTTCTGAGAAGACGTAAATGTGCTGCTGCAGTTGGCGTAGTGAGTCGTAACGAGACCCAATAATCCAACTGATAATGTGTTGAACCATCTTAGAAGGGATGGAGAAAGCTCTGAGTAAAGCTTTGATGTCTACTGATAATAATAGACATCTGAAAGGTTTTGCCTTACAGAGATTTCATGTATCGAGAGTCCAGCATTAGGAATGTGAGCAGACTTTTTATATTTAATGCACTGACAACTGAGGGAGGCTCGAGAGGAAGAAATCTCAATATCCCATTGGGGGGTGTTTTGACATTTTCCAAAAACGTAATACACAGAAGTATGAAAGATTTTCTGCTCAATGTTGTATTCAAGTTATTAACAGAGACAGGGTTTTTCTGCCATCCTTTTATTCAATAGAGCACTTTATGTAGATTGAAAAAGAAAAACGGCTTGATAATCCATACGTCGCCATGGGAAAGAATACATCTATTAATGTGCCAAACTTATTAACACTCTACACGCTGTCGATCCAGAAACACTTAGCAGTCAGAACTGGACAGCACTGCAACATCCCAAGGCATCATAATGGGGTACAAGAGCTTATCTTTGTTTGTACAATATCCTCCAAATTGCACGACAGATGGGATGGGTAGCGCCTTTGTGACCCCTTACGAAAAGATGAGGTGTTGCTAGTCTGCGTATCGGCCCCTTCCTGTCCAGGCAGTGGACACAACATTGAGCGGAGGCAGCAGCCCCTTCGGGTGCTAAAAACTGGGAGAGGATAGGAGATGGATCTCTTCTTTTACAATTGATCAATCATGGCCCCTGCTGGAGGTCAACCGGCGCCCCCTGCACATCCAGCCTAATTGCCGGGAGCGATTCCTCTTGGCATTGAGGAAGGCCGGGCTGTCCCCACGGCTGGAGGAACTCGTGCTGGGCCAGGATTAATGGACTGGGAGTCAGGGCTTCGTCACGGCACAGGGTAATAAGCAAATCTCACATCCGTCAGACGAGGGAGGCCCCCAGTCCCATAGCCATGCTGTGCTAAGCTTTTACAAAGCTCCTAGGAGTCCTTGGGCTGGGGCGAAAACGCATTAGCGCGCACCTCGCCTCCCAGTCACACTCCTCACAGCAGTCGATTGGATTTTCAAGATGGCCGTGCTCTTCCGCTCATCCCGCAAATGTTTACCGTGATTTTCAGCCTTCGCTTGATGGTAACGTCCATTTTTACGAAAGAACGGTCTTGAGTAAGCTAGAATGAGGGTATGAGGGTGTTGCTCTTATCACTGTGGGAACTGCATTAGTCAGTGCTGAGTGTCTACGTGCGTGATGCCCTATTTACCATCAGAATGTAGAACGCATCAGAATTTTAAGCAAAAACCATCTGTGAATGAACTTCTATAGCAACCTTTCAACATGCACCATGTTTGGCAGTTGAAAGCTTTTGACGCAGGAAGCACAAAATAGCAAATTACAAAAAATCCTTGCAAGTGTTTTTAAGCATTCATTCCTCCTGTCAATGTGTTCTAATATTATATTTTTTTCCTCACCTGTGTATCCCATATATCTGACTCTGAACATCAAAACAAGACCTTAACACATCATCAGTGTTGTATAATGTCTCATAAATACCTGACAACACCTCTTTGAGATCCCACCAACACCACAACGCTTCCACAACTCCTCAGTAGTAGAAACCTCAAATCCTTCCAAAGGGAGATCTGCATTCTCACGTGTTTGTGTCTATACTGCAAGATCACACCTCATATATTACAGAAATGGCAAGGTGTGTTAGTGTATTGGTGTGTGGATGTGTGTTGGTGTGTGGATGTGTGCTGGTGTGTGGATGTGTGCTGGTGTGTGGATGTGTGTTGGTGTGTGGATGTGTGTTAGTGTGTGGATGTGTGTTGGTGTGTGGATGTGTGTGGATGTGTGCTGGTGTGTGGATGTGTGCTGGTGTGTGGATGTGTGTTGGATTAGGTCAGGTCACACAACACAGGCTGTAAAATCCACAGCAGGTTGTGGATCAATCTCAAACCCCGATTATTAGAACACCTGCTGTCATGACTGCAGTTCTCATTAAGGGCTCTGTAACGAGATTACCCACATGCAATTTAACTTCCATCTCCTGGTTTGATCAGACAGGCTGCAGTAATCATTTCTGTTGGGTTTCAAATCCTGGTTTTTGAAGTCACTGACATCAGACACTGTCATGAATCAGTGAGGAAGTACAGGACAACACATCAATATAGCTATGCAACTAGCAGTTACTATGGTGATTTCATTTATGCGTTCATGCATGAATGAATGAATGAACGAATGAATGAATCTTCTAATGGATTGTCTACTGATCCAGTCCTGCATCACAAGAATCAGATTAAGACTCCAAAAAACGGTTGGTCGACAAATCTAGTTACAACTAAACCTTAATTTCGTTGTAAACAGGAATTGTGTTTCTTTTCTCAGGTTAACTCGCGTCAGTTATTGATCAGGTCCTCTCAGGAGGATTCCTCCCCTCTGACCTCAAGGTTACAGACATTCTGTCAATACTGGAAGCTTCAATAAGCTTCTGACGTCTCTGTAAACTCATTATGACCTTTTCATTATGTTTATGGTGAAATGTCACATCAAGTCACATCCGATCATCCAAAATTGAAATGCCATGATAAAATGCAGACAAGTAGGGTGAAGTGCCTTGCCCAAGGACACAACGTCATGTTGGCACAGCCAGGGTTTGAACCAGGGACCTTCTGATTACCAGCCCGACACCCTCACCGCTCAGCCACCTGACTCTAACGCTAAAAACAAGCTACGGATAGAAGTCATGGCCGCCTTCCAGCCCTCTCAGGAAGCCTCACCTCTCAGGCCCACCTGGATACAGTTCAAGAGGAGGACTTCTAGCCACAAGCACTACATACATCACAGTGATGCTACCAATCTTTATTTAGGAGGGTTATCATTTGTATTCCTGACAGCACAATAGTGGGTTAGAAAGGCAAATTCTCAGGGTGGTTAGTGTGCACGCTGCGATAAGCCTGACGTGAGGCTACAGGGAAAAGCACCCATTATGTGAATTTTTCAATTCAACCCCCCAGAACTGACGGCAGTGTTTGTGTGTGACACATATGTGTGTTGGCTCAAAGCAGCGACACGTATCTCATTTTGGAGGCGTCTTTGAAGGACATAAAGGCCTCGGTTTGGGTCAATATTCCTGACATGTTTCCAGCACCGTTGAATGTTTCAGCTCCCAACACAAACACACACTCTCCTCCTCTCTCCATAACGCCCTGGAAACATCTTCCAGGTTAGAGAGGACTTGTGAGTAATCACAGCTTCACCATCGTGCATGAACCCACCACTATCGCGTCTATTGCAAATGTGTTTTTCTGCAAATGTGTTTGGGAAAAATGCCTCAGGGAAATACAGAGGTTGAGCGTTCATCATCACCAAACCAGAGAGAGAACCAGCAGCTTAATGATAACACCATGAAGCGTCTTTCCTTGGGACTGTGAGGGGGGAGGGAAGGAGGGGGGAGGGGGAGGAGGAGGAGGAGGAGGAGGAGGGGGGGAGCTAGCAGCAGGGGAGGAAGACCACTGCAGCCGGAGGGTGTGTTTTGACAGGAAAGTCCTTTACATGATCAATTAATGATGAACTTGATCAATTAAGGACAAAGGGATTAGATGCCTGCGGTAAGGTTTGACGTCAAGTAAGAATATGAAGTAGGGCAGGGTCTTTCAACCGTGCGGTTCATAGTCACGCTAATCTTCAAACATTTAAGAGTGAGGTTTTCATGCTAGAATATGATAGTGGGTATCGGTCTGGTGGAACAGTCATGTGGTAATATCAATCAGTCTTCCAGGGTGAATTCCCATGTCCTATAATTCACCCCACAATCTAATGAGACAAGAGACATTGATTAGCTTGTTTAAACCTTCTGATTGAAGATGGTAATGGCACCACTACAGCAGTCTATTACTAGCAGCAGTGATGCGCAGTAAGATGTGTTCTAATTACAGAACATTTGACGAGGATTTTCTCTTCTGGATTTAGGAGTGATGACTGTCCCATACAGGTACTACACATCGTTCACAATCTGTCTTCATAAACCCCCATGCGAGTGGACCAACTCCATGTTCTCACTGAGGGTTTTGTAGGTTTGATTATGGAGATATAAGTGTTTTCAGGAGATTAAATATTAGCTTTCCGTGATCTTAGCAGTCTGTCTAGTCAGGTTGTCTGTGTCTCGGAGGAAGCCTACAGATATTCCTTCTCTGAATCAGATGCTGTTTTATGCTCTTCATACTGTCCCTACTCTCTTAAAGATTAACATGGTCACGATCACACAAAAACCCTGTGGTCTAGTCATTCCATTAGACTATAACGGCAGAATAAATCTACGCTTAACCAATTAAAATTCTTTATTCTTCAAAACACTGACCGATAATTAACAATGCAGGCTAAAGTCCATTTTCATAATTTCCACCCAAGTTACTATTTGCATTCCCTCGAACAATACTTTTCATCAGAGGTCCAAAGCGAAGCTTAATCACTATGAATGTCTGAATTAGCATTTAAAGAGGCCAGGAGCTCCAGCACATAGCTGGACTGTGAGCAGACAGGGGGAGAGCGGAGGTGGAAGTGTATCTGGGTGTGTGTGTCCGTGTGTGTCTGTGTGTGTGTGTATGTGTCTGTGTGTGTGTGCCTCTATCTCTGTGTGTTTGTGCCTGTGTGTGTGTGCCTGTATCTCTGTGTTTCTGCCAGTGTGTGTGTGTGTGTGTGTGTGTGTGTGTGTGTGTGTGTGTGTGTGTGTGTGTGCGTGCGTGCGTGGTGCAACAACAGCAAGCCAGCCCAAGCAGCCCAGAATTACGTATTCTGTCTGAGGTCAATCCATTATCAATCCTGACATTTCAAACAGATAAGAGGCTGATGTTGCCATTCTATTACCGAAATCATAATGGAATTTGGGGACGTTTCAAATAGATGTTTGACTTTGCAGGATTAAGGTAGAAAGCGCTGTAAGAAAATGTTATCAAGGAGCTGTTGACCAAACAAATATAACAGGTGTTGTGCCGTGTTTTCCAGGCCAGATGAGCTCCGTGTATCAGGGAGGAAGAGGAACAGTATCTAGGCCATGTGCAACTTCATCCTCCCTCCTTGTCCCAGACTTTACCTGCACTATGTGGATTTTCTATCATTGTTATCCAGGTTATTCCATTTGAGGAACCAACCCAAAAACGGTTTAACACCCTCGTTTGAAACAGCAGCCACAGACCACAACGACTGATTCAAATGAAACCTTTTTAGTGTTTGTTATGAGGAAAGAGGGGAAAAATATTCTCAAATGTACATTATTGAGAGAAACAGTAACAACATAATTGACGACATACCACTGAAGTATTTGTGGTTTCTTTACAGGATGGATTTTTCAACTTCGGAGGCCGTTTAGAACGCTTCACAACACCCCCCCCCCCCCCCCCCCCCCACCCACCCAACACCCCCTAATTACACAGAGAGGACACAAATGAAACACCGCAGCTCAGGCTGGCAGAACCAGATGTGTCACTTCCTGTGAAAGGACGGCAGATCCCTGTAGTGATGCCTTCATTTCTGACGCTGCCGAATCCTTCTGCTTTCTTCTGAATGTGGAGATGCTTAGCGTGTTCCTCCGCTCTGCTGCTAGGCAGAGCTGCTGCATCATTATCCAGCCTCAGCATGGAGGACAGGATGAAACCTGTCAGCTCACTATAGAATAAACTGCTGCCAGAGATGCACTAAGTCCTTGTGAGACCCCAGCTGTGGGGATCCTGCATGGGATGAAGAGTGGAGAGGACCTGGAGGAACCTGAAGGATGACTTTTTCCCCATTTCTGGATTCTAATTCAACTACTGTACTATTAATCCAAAACCCAGTTGAAGCTTTTGACTTCATCTTCGTATGTTCACGTCCAATATTTCTCTCTGTGGTAATGTTAGAGGATGGGATGCATAAAAAATATATAAACAATACCCCCATTCTGTTTTTGTGAGGCTGTCACCTGTGCAAAGACCCATGAATATAAAGTTGGGGAATCTGGTGAAAAGCAGGTCTTGGTGGTGTCAGACACGAGATGAGAGGAGCTTATGCATTTCATAATTACATATTACAAAAACTATGCAAAACCCCTATGTGAGTCAAAGGATGCCAAGCCTCTATGTTTAATGAGGGTCACGTTTAAAGCTGCTGCCATTTCAATGTCCTGTGAAAGACCTCAGGACAGAAAGCTGGGTGCTTCTTATTGTGCCTATTAAGCTGACATTCTAATTTGAGCACAACGATGGCATGAAAAAAACCCTGCTTAAACTTGTAACTGCTCTCCAAACCATATGAGGTCTGTTAACTTGGCTCCTTCTGATCATCACTAATTTATGTTCCTTTTGAGTCCTTTTCATATTTCATGGTGTGAGGGGAGGGGGGGGGGGGAGAAAAGAACCAACAGGATGGAGAGAGGAGGGAGAGAGGAGGGAGAGAGGAGGGAGAGGGGAGGGAGAGAGGAGGGAGAGAGGAGGGAGAGAGGAGACAAGGGGTTTGACGCCTGGGTGTAGGAGGACGAGTTTGGAGCGGAGGAGGCCGGTTGGGAATGATGGTTGGAAGGCTGAGAGGAGTCCTTGGCTGCTGAGACTCCTCAGCAGAGAGGGAGCTGGCAAAGACAGTCATCAAGGAGGGATGATGGCGAGGGGAATTTATGAGGGAAGTCACCCGGCCAGGAACTGGCTTTGTTAACAAGCATATCTAGTGACAGATTGCAGATAGGAGCCTTTCTGTGGAGGAGAATGATTCTGAGGAGATTGGGAACGTGATATGTTGGCTTGGATTTCCATCACTGAGCCTCCAAAAACCTGGTTTTGTTGGGTCCTGAACAGAAAAGACAGGCCTGGCTGGCTGTCATGACAATGAGATGGAGATATCCCACCGGTGAAAAGAACCAGCTGCTTTGATTTCTGACTATTCAGGGGAGAAACTGCTAGTGGCACTCAGGTGGAAAGAAACATATATTTGTTTATTGCTGGTGATCTCAGGTATCTGTACCAGATAGACAGCGTGTTTAAGGCTAGCTTCCTCTTCAACAATACACTGCTGTAGTCAGGGCCGGCTCTAGGCATAGGCAACATAGGCGGTCGCCTAGAGCGCCATCGGCTGGAAGGGCGCTGCAGGGGCGCTGGAGGGGCGCTGGAGGGGCGCTGCAGCTTTAATCGATAATTAATAATATACTTTTCTCTTGAAAATGCTCTCGGTTAAATCCGGTTAAGTCGCGCCAGAAAAAGACAGGGCTGGGCACTAAATTAGGTAGAGCCGGCCCTTGCTGTAGTTCTAAAAATGAAACATTGCTTTTAAAGTGGTGTTTCAGCCTCAATCAAACAGAGCAGCACGGGTGAGCAGCTGGCCCTGAGAGGCAGAACAGTGACCTCGTCCTGTCTTCTCTGTCGGACATGACTGGAGCAAAAGTCAGCACATGTCAATTATCTGCAAACACACCGTTAGCCTGTGCGAGGCAGCGTTAGCCTGTGCGAGGCAGCGTTAGCCTGTGCGAGGCAGCGTTAGCCTGTGCGAGGCAGCGTTAGCCTGAGCGAGGCAGCGTTAGACTGCGCGAGGCAGCGTTAGCCTGCGCGAGGCAGCGTTAGACTGCGCGAGGCAGCGTTAGCCTGCGCGAGGCAGCGTTAGACTGCGCGAGGCAGCGTTAGCCTGCGCGAGGCAGCGTTAGACTGCGCGAGGCAGCGCTAGCCTGCGCGAGGCAGCATTAGACTGCGCGAGGCAGCGCTAGCCTGCGCGAGGCAGCGTTAGCCTGCGCGAGGCAGCGTTAGCCTGCCGTGAACAGGCTCATGCGGCGGGAGACAGACAGTGAGTGTAGCCCCCCGTTTTTTTTCAGTTTTGTTCTCTAATCTTAAAACAGCATCAGAGTAATGATGATGACATTTCTCTCAGAATTGCTGCTCATTTCCTGTTTCCCACCTCCATCCTATTACTGGTTAGTCAAAGAAAGTGAAATATGAATATCCAAGCGGGGTTTTAAAAACCCATTACGAAGACACGATTTAACACACGGAGAAACGTCTTAAAACAGCAAACGGACATCATAATGTCTCTTTTTTTTTTTTCTTCTCAACGGTCTTTGTTCTTCCAAGACAACACAATTTCGAATCAATTCATCTGCTTTTTTCTCGCTCTCTTTAAATAAAGTAGCTGGTAAGTTTGGATGTTAACGACCTACAGCCGTCCTCAACACGTCAACTACAGTGAGGAGTGACGGAGAGCGTGCTGGGAGGCTGTGAGAGGCTGGCTGGGAGGCTGTGAGAGGCTGGCTGGGAGGCTGTGAGAGAGCGGGCTGGGAGGCTGTGAGAGAGTGGGCTGGGAGGCTGTGAGAGGCTGGCTGGGAGGCTGTGAGAGGCTGGCTGGGAGGCTGTGAGAGGCCGGCTGGGAGGCTGTGAGAGAGTGGGCTGGGAGGCTGTGAGAGGCTGGCTGGGAGACTGTGAGAGAGTGGGCTGGGAGGCTGTGAGAGGCTGGCTGGGAGGCTGTGAGAGGCTGGCTGGGAGGCTGTGAGAGGCCGGCTGAACCAGCAGCCTGAAGCAGATCAGTCCCAGATGCACGGCCCTGCTCTGACAGACAGCCACGACACAGCAGCTACAGCATTGTGGAGGGGAGAAATCTCTCTTTGGTGTTAGGCTGAGCATTAATCAGCTTCACCATCACTGCTGCTGCCAGCTCTGATGTCTCTAATCTGGAGTGAACAAAGTCAGACCTGATTTAACAGACGGGCTGGTGTAGGTTTCTCTCTGACAGATTCACACAAATGACACGGTGATTCCACAGAATAATAAACTATGTGTTTCGTTTCTTCACAGTGGGGGTTTGACGGCAGACGAGCTCAGATACCAAACAGAAACAATGAGTCAAAGAAGTCTTTCCCCGCAAGAAAACACACACACACACACACACACACACAAGCACAACAACAAAACACAATAACACAATTCAATCAGCCTGTGAAAAATCCCATATCCAATATGATAAGACCCACAATGCATCAGAAAAGGTGTCACTTCTGTAAAGACAATCTTGACTTAGAGCCAGAAACACGAAGGAGAGAGATTCTGTTCCACCACAAACATAGAAGACAGGCAAGGAACATCATCATCATCATCATCATCATCATCATCATCATTATCCTTTTTGGATAACAAAGGTAATAAGCTCGATCCATCCATGGCAAATACGCTTCAACTACATTGCTGCAGTAAAAAAAAAGAAAAAACGCTTTTAATTACGCTTAAAACTCCATAAATTAATGAATGCGGGTCAACATCTAACTAACAACCACAGCTGCCTGATGAAGGTATTCGTGTGTCGTCGTACATCTTCCTACATCTGATAGTTTGGTTTTAATCCTCCCTTTTGATGTGCTTGATGAAATACCTCTGGCTCGTCTTCTTTATTTAGCCTAATGCGCCTGTTCCAGAGCCGGAGAGGCTGTCATTAGGAGGGGATTGGATCTACCAAGGACCTCCAAGGATTTCAGTGTCGCTCCCTCAACCCCCCAATCAGACCGTCTCATAGAGCGGCCAGGGAGAGGAGTACAGCTCTGGTGTCGACACTTTAAATTAAACAGATGAAATTAATTCAAAAGATGTGAATCTATCACATAATATCAGTCTTGGCATATGGGTCCCTTAAAATATTAATAATTAATAGAATCATCTTATTGAACCACAGCAAAGCTCAGGCTATCATTTTCTCATTTTCACTGCTGCCAATTTCCCAGCATGAAATGTAAGATGGAGAAAACAAATTGAACAAATAATACCTTTTTGGTATAAATTTTAGATTAAAGCTTGTCACCTGTTATATTAAATTAAATTATGAGAAGTTTGAGCCTTAACTTTTATATCACCTTGGCATGAATACAAATCTTTGAGCATTATTCATATAAATGAGATATCGTTGACAGAGCAACGCGACAAAAAAGATTCATATTTTTCGCTTTGCTTTGGGATTCTGTCATTAACTGTCAGGAATCTGATCGAAGAGCAAAAAATTGGGCTGTTAAAGTCCCATTAAAATCGTGTAAAGGGGAGCTGGACCAAGTCTCTAGTCCAGGGAATATTTATCAGACCATGAGTACTTGAATCTGTTCCTGAAGCCCTTCAGACACACAGAGAAATGTGGCCCTGATTGGTGCGTTATATTTCTATTGAATTGCCCAGGGACATGTTGTAGGACCAGATCAGCTTAAGATCCTCGGAGGTGACGAATGAAATGGTCGATAATTCACCAGAGGCTTCAGGCTTCGGGAGCTAAAAGCCAAATGCTTTTACAGAGAAGTGTCCAAGGTTCTGTGGTAACATGGCCCATCTCACACCCATCCCTCTGTAGCATCCTCCAGGGAGGAGGAAACCTGCCAAGCCTTATGCGATGTTACCACGACACCACAAAAACCTGAGGAAAACAACATTGATGGTCGTACACATACATCTAACTTCTCTTTGATGTGTTGCATGATTTCACAGCATTAATTCCTCCTCCTTTAGCTTGCAAGTTCCCTTTCTGTGCTGTTATCCTTCTGTTGTGCTTCCTGTCAACATCAGCAGAGGCTCCATGTCTTTGGACGACTAGCACCGATTTGCCGCTCTTGAGAAATCACCTTTATACGGTTCCATTATACAATTACATTGATTTGAAAACCCCTTATTTATGTCTTCAGTGTCTGAGCTCTTCCACAACATTTTTGCAGTTTCTCTAAAGCAACCCAGTCACATACAAATAATGATTTAATACCGTGAAATATATATGAAAGAAAGCTCATATGAATTAAACATGACATAAAAGATACATGAGGAAAATGTAATATTAGATTCATTATAATATGAAAATTAAGAGTAAGAGTAAGATATCCTTTAATGATGTAAGGGTCAAGCGGTTGTTGACCAATCTGAATGTTTTAATCCTGTTCTTGAACAGTTTTGGTGGAGTTTACAAATAAAAAACAGTGACCACAGAATGATTCACTGTTGCTGAACCATCACATATTCAATATTTCAAATAGTATCTGTCATAAACACGGCCATTCATCATTTAGATATGAATGAATGTCTTATATGAGTCCATGCACTACAATGCTCTTATCAACCCTAGCAGCATTCCCAAGACTACGGCGTCAAAAGCAGACTTTTTTTTTTTCAGTAACAGACAGCAGTCACATGACAGCAGTCACATGGCCTCATCAATCAAAGACTGACGTGTGATATTGGGGAATCTTTCTTTCTAAAATGGGAAAGTTAAGACTCTCTACCTTGATGCGGTAAAACACAAGGGGATGTCGGACACATAACTAACAGATGTAGGCCACAGTCAAGCAGGTGCCCTTGTCTTACAACTCACAGTACGATGGGCACAACCAATCAGAATGTGTTTCAGCAGATATCATGTTTCATAACAGTCATTTTCTATAATTACAATGCATCAGGAAAAGATTTATCTTCTGTATCCTACGAAAAAGCCAACCAACGCATCAGTTTCACACCTATAATCTCCACACCTACTCCGCAGTAAAGCAAAGGATTAAAACACTTTTCTTTAACCAATTTATATTAAGGTTGGAGCCACAAGTGGAAAACATCCAATAATGATAAACTGATTAAAATCGAGTTCAGGGAATTGTGGTCAGTTTAGAGTCTTCTGATGAATCCTTGACCATGAAACAAAGATAATATTAGTTTTGAAGCTGGGGAGAGAGAGAGCCCACCGTAGCTGTGTGCTTTCCTGGGTAAACTGTGTCTGAACCTCCCCCAGCAGCTTCTCATTAAAGTTGCAGATCACATCATCATCAGTGCCATGCCAGTTCACAACAGCGACCTACTGCCTTTCCATCCTCTTCCTGGTCTCAACCAACCAGCAGGAGACAGCCATGATGTCATGGTGTCATGGGTCAGGAGAGACAAGGCCTCTGTCTTCTCACAAACAAGGCTTATGTTCCATCACACAGCAATACATTTAAATCCCGCAGTGATAATCCCACCGACTGAAAGCAGAAAAATGATGAAGGACATCTTGCTGCTGATAAAGACAATATGGGAACAACATGACTACAAAAATGACAACGTTGTCGATCTATACACCCACGGACACACATCTGCTGCAGTATGAACTGAGAAGTAATATTCCTAAAAGCAAACATCAAACAGAGAGACAGGCTGCTGGATAATGAGCGACCGATTTGATTGGCAGTTTCTGAAGAGAATGAGACAAAGGAGGAGAAAGGAAAATGCCACCGAAGTGAACTTCTTCCATAAAAGATACATTACATCCAGTCAGGACTCATTACTTAGAAAATAAATGCATTCACTGCCACTGAATATGCAATATAACCCTCATGAGATTTCATAAAATAAAATAAAAACTCAAGTTGAGCTACAATGCCAAGGAGATTGACAATGAATTGTCATCTTCATTAGCGTGTCACAAAGTTTAGAGTCTTCAAACAGCCGCCTGATGCAAATGACTGTTTCATCAGACCTCAGTGAGCTGGGGGGACCAGAATGAGACAGACTCTGGGCTCTCATCAGAGACCTGACCCTGGGAAAGGTGGCTTACACAAACAAACTTCATTTCAAACTGGCTGCGATTAACTCTACAGTTCCTGCATGTAGAATGCAAGCGGCCAATTAAGAGTGTGAATATCCTGTTACTCTTTGGGGATTAATAGAATAGGAAGGTATTTTGTTTTGAGTTCATTATCGACTGAATGTATCCCTCGAGTTACCAGAGAAATAGCTTCAAATGATTACCACTGTTATCGAAAGCCATATGCTGTACAATTAGCCAACAGAAAACATTGGCTGCCATATATCAAAACTGCCTTTCAGCCAATGAGATCCTCTGTGATGTTTCAACATTCCATCTTCCTCTTCCTTTGTACAGGATCGACTATATCAAATGTTAATTTGGTAATAATCACAAGGCTTTCAGTGCCTCGATTATAAGGCTACAAAAGAAACAAAAAACAAGCTGTTCTGCCACAGCTTTGATGAAAACACAGCTTTCTATTCCTTATGTTCTATTTTTTATTATTCTTTTAAATGTGAAGCACTATGAATGACCGTTGTGTATGAAATGTGCTATGAAAATAAACTTGCCTTGCCTTAAAGCAACACAGATTCTTGAATGTCCAGTACCCTATATTTGACCCCATGAAAACAGATGCAACAACCAGATCCAGATCATTTGTTGTCATGACACTTGATCTCTATTCAAAGGTTAGTTGCAGGGGATCATTATGGACCACAGCGCAGGTATGAAACTAAAACCACAGTAGACGTATGAAACCACTAAATCAAGACTACAATAAACGTATTGAACTGTTGGATCTGAATCACAGTATAGGTATGGAACCCATCGAATCC
>CM059310.1:9272500-9280000 GCA_030340665.1 Neosalanx taihuensis
GTGTGTTGGTGTGTGTTGGTGTGTGTTGCTGTGTGTTGGTGTGTGTTGGTGTGTGTTGGTGTGTGTTGCTGTGTGTTGGTGTGTGTTGCTGTGTGTTACTGTGTGTTGCTGTGTGTTGCTGTGTGTTGCTGTGTGTTGCTGTGTGTTACTGTGTGTTGCTGTGTGTTGGTGTGTGTTGCTGTGTGTTGGTGTGTGTTGCTGTGTGTTGCTGTGTGTTGGTGTGTGTTGGTGTGTGTTGCTGTGTGTTGCTGTGTGTTGGTGTGTGTTGCTGTGTGTTGGTGTGTGTTGCTGTGTGTTGCTGTGTGTTGGTGTGTGTTGCTGTGTGTTACTGTGTGTTGGTGTGTGTTGGTGTGTGTTACTGTGTGTTGGTGTGTGTTGGTGTGTGTTGCTGTGTGTTGGTGTGTGTTAACACTGTACCTCCAGTGGGTTCTTCCACAGTTTTCCTCTTGGCACGGTGGCTGTAGTTGAGTCTCATTTCCTGGCTGTAGTCAGGCAGCGTCTCTCGAGATGTGTAGGACTTACAGAGGTTACGTCCGTCCTCGCTCTCGTCCGAGGAGCTGGGGTAGGCATGCTCCATCTCCTGCCGGGCTTTGGATAAAGACTGGTACGGCTTAGAGTCCATCTGCTCCATGCTTGGACCAAACTCAGTCATGGAATCCAATCTGAAGGAGAAATGAGGGGGGAGTGAGAGAGAGAGAGCTGTTAATGTACCTTCCGGTCCGATAATGATTTGTCCTTTGTTTTGTTAGGGATGGTGTGGGACTGGGTGGAGGAAAGTAATTATTTGGATATTAGTGTCTTTAATCAGTGGGTTCCTGTTTCCAGGGGTTTCCTGGGGTTGTTGTCATGTGGCAGGATGGAGGTGGAGCTACTGGGAGACACACAGGAGGAGGGGGAGTTCGCAGGGAGCAGATTGAGTGATAACTTTAATTTGCGGCAGAATCTGATCGACTATCACGAAAGAACAATGACAAGAGCGTGAACAAAAAAAAAATCCTCATGACTGGGTCTCAGATCCCCGATGGTGTTTTTAGTTATTTATTTATTCTTTAGGGAGGAGGGAAGAAAAATCAGCTAAAGATTTCACGGAAAAAGGAAGAATTTGTTGTTTGTTTGACCTGACACATCCACATATCACTATTTGCATTCCATGTTTTGTATGTATTTAACGCTTCCCATCACTCAGAAAGAGAGTAAGAACAGTGATGAATAATTCATTCACCAAATCCATCTGACTCTTCGTCACAGCTTTGACTGTGATGCAATATAGAGTTGGACCGTAGCCGTATGTTTCTAAACCCCGAAAAAACCCACTGGTAACCTTGACACAAACCTATCTTTTCCTCCCTGATTTCTGTTTACCCTGACCTTTCTATCCAGCCACTAAACCTTGGCTTTGGCCTTGACCTGGGCACCGTCCCCAGCTGCTGAGAGGACAGAATGCACCTGCCATACTAACATCCACCTGCAATCCAACAAAAAAACACCAAAAAAAAGTCTTGAAAACCCCCACAAGCATCTTTTGACAATTGATATTTGTGTTTGCCCTCTTGACATTTGTCATTTTTAACAGCAGTCATGACAAATATGACAATCAAATGCTCATTAGGCCGTCCCATCTTCGCCTGGTCGTGGTAATAGTCTGTTAATTGCTAGCTCAGTACATATCTTGCTTGACTAATTGGCGGCTGAAGGCATTTTTATAGGCCATTTGTATTCTAGTCGCCTGCAACCCTGCTGGTCGGATGAAGCCTTTTCCTCAGAGCAAGAGGAAGTCATTACGGCCAGGGTGGTAGTAGGGGCAGAGGACCCGGAGGGGGGGGAGGCAACATGGGGACACATGGTGCTTCTCTGGAAAGTGAGGAGGAAGTGGATCCCAGACACCAAGCTCAAGTTCAAACTCATTTACAAAATGTCTGGCATGTTCACTAGACGCTGCTCTCTCCGCTACAACTCTGCCAAAACAAATCATCGTTTTATAGTGTTAGTGTGTTAGTTTATAGTGTGTGTGGAAAGAGAATAGTACTGAGAGAAACATTTTTACAAAAAAAACAAAATGGATATTGTAGTTGTCTAAGATAGATGTAAGACATTCAACGACAAAATTATTTGTGAATTTACTGGAAAGTTAAGTGTGTTCTCTCATTTTTATCTCAACATACTTAGGTGACATTTTCATTTTGCGTTACAGTTAATCTTTGATATTCCTGAAAAAGTCTCCCTTCTGATGGAATACGTTGTGCCTTGTTATATATATATATATATAAAGTCCTATCAACTGATTTTATATTTATAATATTCCATCTGAAAAACCAATATTTCTGAGCAAATGTCATTAAGTTGATAAAGAGACTAAATAAACTACCAAAGGGCACCTGCATAATGTAATACTCTAAAAGTATATGCCTTATTGCTAGCTCAAGAATACACAACTAAACTATTCTGAAATATCAATATTGTAACATTACACAACTACTGACTCCAGTAAAAGTTCTGTCAAGCAATTAGTTTCTGTTAAAATTTAGCTTTCCAACTACTCCTCCTGTTTAGGATCAGTTACAAGACGATTGAACACAGGTGTTTGGGCTGCCTTGTTCTTCAAGATGTTCAGATAATTAGGTTTTAAACTCAAAGGTTGAAACAAAAAAGAGAAATGGTGTCTTGGCCAATAGCTTCAGAGAAACAGCTTTTAATGAGATGATTACGACGTCAGTAAATAAACTGCCAAGTGAGCGCACTTATCTTTACGAGCAGCTTTGGTCTGTATTAGATAGAGCAATTTTCTTACCATTCATTGACTCTGACATTATGAACAATATAGATCTTCTTGTGGTCCTCTACTATAAGATTTAGCGTAGGTTCATGGGCTGTATATGACTGCTGAGCTGGCCTTTATCCAGGCCTATAGGTAGCCTACCTTACTGTACCTATCACTAGCCTAAATAGATATATAGATATATATAAAGAGATATAAGAGAAAATATTGCTTCTGTAAGGTAGTCATGAGTCAACTACAGATATTTAATTGGAGCAAAAACATAGACTACATTAATTTAAATTAACGCAGGCCTAATATTTAATAGCAAACTCTTCAGATTTAGTGATTTAGGCTAGGCCACTACGGTTTACTTGCTTGGGTTAAAACCTGTGGTTTAAATAACGGAACACTACGACCCCTGGGCCTGTGGTGCCGTACTAAAGAGGGTGATGTGCCCATGAAACAAGGACGCACACAACCTAATAGTTTCATGGTGAGTCCACAAGACAAGGCTACAGTTCAATTGGTCAGCCCGGCACTGCGACATGGGATTATCTAAGGACTCCTCTAGCCTTTAGAACAAGGGAGAGTGCTCTTCGTTAATTGGATAGAGGTTGAAGAGATACAATATTCATGTGAATGTTCCCCCTGTAGAGTCCAGGAAACAGCTAGCCAGGCAGCTCAGCATGGGCACCACAGAAACAACCTTCATTACAGTGCTAGCGGCATGCTGCAGGCTCTCTCTGCCACAAGCAGGAGCTCTCTACTGCAGTCTCTCCTCTGGAGTCTCTCTACTGCAGTCTCTCCTCTGGAGTCTCTATTCTGGAGTCTCTCTACTGCAGTCTCTCCTCTGGAGTCTCTCCGGAGTCTCTCTGCAGTCTCTCTGCAGTCTCTCCTCTGGAGTCTCTCTTCTGGAGTCTCTCTGCAGTCTCTCCCCTGGAGTCTCTCCTCTGGAGTCTCTATTCTGGAGTCTCTCTGCAGTCTATCCTCTGGAGTCTCTCCTCTGGAGTCTTTCTGCAGTCTCTCCTCTGGAGTCTCTCTGCAGTCTCTCCTCTGGAGTCTCTCCTCTGCAGTCTCTCCTCTGGAGCCTCTCTGGAGTCTCTCTGCAGTCTATCCTCTGGAGCCTCTCTGGAGTCTCTCTGCAGTCTATCCTCTGGAGTCCAAGATCAAGGGTAAGCTGTACGGCGAGGTGTTGACCCAACAGGATTGGTGCAGAGCCAACATTTTTTTAAAGGTGTCGATTCTAGAAGCTTCATGCCAGTTCACTGTGAGAGGGTCAGTGAGAGTAACGCAAATATTTCCTCTGGTTCTGTTGATTGTTTCCTCTTCATTTCAACAAAGTCATCATGCACTACAGTAGGTCTAGAAGGCCACACTCTGGGCATAATGTTAGAAAATAATCAGAGATCATGCTGAGAGACCTCAGTGCGTGAGAAGAGAAATATCAGCAGGTAACACTCTCATCTGTAGCAGGTGACAGGCAGGTCCCAAATTAACTCTGGTCCTCGTGGCCATATACCTCCATTTCTCTTTAACATGGCCCACATTGCCTGATTCTTGGCTGCTGCTCCCAGTTGCAATCCCTGCTCTTGTAGGCCTCCTCAGCCCCTTCTAACTTCACTTAGTGATGGAAGACAGTGAAATGAACTTAAAGCTATGATTTCCATTTAAATGATTCATCATAAAGGACAGATATCTACCAAAAAAGAAGGCCTTTCCTCGGAGTATCCGTGTTACTGGCAGTAATCCCACTAAAATGTGAACCGTTTAAATTATTCATAGATATTTATGAAATGTCATATCCTGTACCTTTAGTGGAGTCATATGACAACGGAATACACTTACTGTAATAGTGGGGGCCTTTGGTAAAACTAGCTGCACACGCACAGACAAGAGAGGCAGTGAAGAGACTCTGCTTTAGAACACTAACTTCTCTGGTCCTGAAACTAAAATAAATATTAGTTGGTTCGTGTGAGCGTAGACCTTTCAACTGACAAACACACACAAAAGAGCTTCAGTTCAGGGTAAAACTAGAGAGAAAACCAAGATACTTTGATACACTGTACAATACCATGAACTTCCCAATTCCATAAATGCACAATAAAACAAATGTGGTACAACGCTTGCAATTCTTTGTGCTAACATTATGCTTGCAGCAAGAATGTTAAATGAATTCCTTTGTGAGGAACCAACAACATGCCTGAAAATGTGATGGTGAATTGGCTCTTCGTCAACTGAAATCCCACTTGAAAACTTAAGATGAGGCAAGGCTACCAGCCTCGCTGTTCGGGTCAAGTCGACAATACGAGTACTATAACTCACAGTAGAGCTTCAGGTTTGGGCACTCTGATATTCAGTGCCTTGCAGGGAGAGTTCCAGCCTTCAGTTCCAGCCCTCAGTTCTAGACCTCAGTTCTAGACCTCAGTTCTAGACCTCAGTTCTCCTGTTGATAGATGTGTTTCAACATCAAGAACCGTACGGGAGCTGCTCAAGCTCGGGGCATTTTTAAACGTCCAATAAAAAGATCTCGCTACAGGAAATACATGTTGGCAGATTCTTTCCTGGGGCCGTGACACACACACACACACACAGTATGCCAGTAAACCAAAAAAAGAGAGCACAGGTCAACTAAGAATACCTCGTAGCTTTTGGCCATTTTTACATTATTCCGTAGAACAAATGTCTGTGTTTTCCACCAACCCTGAAAAACTGGCATTAAGCAGTGAAATCTTTCCATGATTAGATGCGAAGGTATAATGTAGCATGTGAAAGGATTAAAAGACTGAGGCAAAAGAGCAACTAACTGCCTCTGGGAATGAGCACATGAAATGTCAACTGCTTTTGTCTGTGTATTTAAATACCTTATGTGTGCATGAAACATACACCCCTAAACACTCAACAGTCTACATTACCATTAAAACGTCACAATTTAGACGACTGACTTCATGTCAGCAGGTTCATTCAGTACATGGATGATATTTGAATGAATAACATCTACATTTCACAATAGATTTTCTTCCTCTCAATATTTTCAAGGTTTCATTGAATTTCTGTGAGTAATAGTTCCTTTCATTTATATATTGCATTTCCAGATCATTTGTGCGTTAGTATTAACCGCTCTTGTAGGTACACTTAAAACCCTTGGTGAACAGTGTTTATTTCCAGGCATCCTTTCCCGTTTCCCAATCATAGAGATGAAGTAAACAGCTGCAAGTCAGTGTTCTCATAAATACTTGAATAGTTCTATGGCAAAATCGTTAGAACAGACATTACAGTAATTGCATTACATTCATTACCAGGACGCCAGCCTACATTCATTCTGAAGATGCCATATCGTTGACAGAATTCGTCTGGCTCATCCTAAACCAGCAAGCTTGTGATTCCAGAGTTCAACCCGAACCTCTCTCTCCTCTTCAGCCCGCTCCCTTACACCCATCCCTCCCTTAACTGGAAGGTCTCTCTCTGGTTTTCTAGGACAGGGGTGTTAAAGTCTGCTTAGTGCCAGGGTCTGTTGTGAGTCTTGGTGTTCCCATGTCCCTCTTTGATTTGCAACCTGAAAGCTAGGCCTGCCTTGCATCGAGATGAAACACCAATCTTTGAACATTTGAAAGGTTTTTTTAATAGATGGCCTGAGGTAAGCTCACTTTTAAATTATAAGGCTTGAAGCCATTCTGTTTTGACCTCTTCTGTAGCATGAATTGTTTTCTAAAGTTTGAAGTTAAACATTTATTCAAAAACTGCTTCCATGATCACATTAAACGGTTGCCTGAACTTTTTGTTTGTAGGTAAAGACAGCCATGAATTCTGTAACAGCCTTACAGTATTCTAATGATGGCTTACATGTTACAACCTGCATTAAGAAGCAGTTTTTATTAAGTAGACATTAATACTGAGTGATATAATTATTGCAGTACACTTAATAATGCTGTGCTCCTAATTTTTGCTTTGAAGGGATTAGCCGTTTCAGAAGAGTTTAATATAAAAACATGAGACTCTTAACACTGTGAACTTTGGGACCCCATCTACAAACAGTGATGGCAATGCCACAAAACATCGCTGTTCAAATGGTTCTCAAAGCCAGAAGAAGGACTGCAAAGATTCAGATTCAGATTCAGATTCAGAAAGATCTCCACAAACAAACATAGCCTCTCTCTCAATGCTCATTCTGAAGAGGAATTTCTTTCCTTGTTAGTCTGGTTGATCAAAGTTCTTACCCATGATGTTGGACACAAGGTAAAGTACCTAAAGGCTATTGAGTCATTACCATAATTCTGGCCCGTTCTTCTTCCCTGAGCAGTGCACATTAAAAAGATTCTCCATTCAGGTTCTGGGAAGGTCCAACCATCACATATTGTGATGTAATATGATGTTCCATGCTTATCACAGCACTCTAATAAGAATCAGTAATAACAGTGATGACATCAAAGAAATGTGCCATGATCTAATGGTATGGTGTTCTACAGGATACACACCAACAGTGTGGTCTGTGTTAAATGAGGAGGTCTTTGAACAATTAAGACCTAATATACCAATTAAGCAGTATCTTCAGTTCTGTTGGAGGAGATCAGAGTGAAAACTAACCACTCACCACACATCACAGGCTTCTTCTTAGACATGGATAATTATTCCCATCCTTCAGACACTTATGTCCCGCCTTCCATCAGAGTCTACAAACTTGAGTCTGACATCAAGTGCTAGAATGGAAGCAGAGGAAGCCTTGATAGACACACATGTCAATACTA
>CM059310.1:9285000-9392500 GCA_030340665.1 Neosalanx taihuensis
GCCCACATTCGCCCAGCCTGTCCGCTTCCTGAACTCGTCTCTCAAACCAATCAACCATGCTGGATGTGGAAAGTGTGTTCCATGTTCTACTGAACACACTAAATCCCACATCAGTCAAAACAAATTTGGGGAAAAACGTGTATAAACATGCATTAGGCTAATGAAACTGACAAGAAAAAAACAAGATGTGCTGGTATTATGAAATCCTTCTACTTTATGTCAGTCAGAAGATTTGGTCTTCTGTAATATTTACTCTGTGTTTAATAACAAGTAGAGTCTTAACTGTCAGAGCAATTTATTCTAAAGACTTCATATTTTTGCATTCTAAGAAATGGATGATATCAGCAGGATTTCATGGGTAACGGTGCCTCCCCAACAAACTGATGATCACAAGGAGAATTAAATATTTAAATATGATTAATCCCTGGGCAAAAAAATAAAATAATCATCCATGAATTATTCCACTACACCATTACCTCACGGGGTAAATAACATAGCAGTTTTGCTGTAGTCATTAGGATGAAGATACATAGAACAGATGAATACTAGATGGAAAGATATATATGGTAGCAGACTGTAAGAACAGGAAATAGGCATCTGGGGAGAGGGCAGGAAGTGGGAAGGATAGAAGGGTCATGGACAATGATTGCTTTTGTTGTAAAGACTACAATCAATTTGACTGCAAGGTATGGGAAGCCATAATTTGTGAGAGGGTGAAAGTTACAGTGTGTTGCAAAAGAGGAAGGGTCTAAGACACAAGTTCAAAAACCTGAGTGAAAAATAATCATGTCATATGAGGAACAAGTTTGTAGTGTTTGTATAAACTAAACACTTTAGTTCCTCATTCATAATATTTAGTGCAAAATTATGTCAAATACACTGATTTCTAGATGGCCGAATTGAATCAGTATCATAACCGTTCTCATTTTCATTAAAACATTAGTGGTCAAGATTTAATACAGAAAATTTCCAAGCAAGTTAATTAATCTCTGTTGTATCTTTCTTAGAAAGTAAAGCCCTGAAACTCAGTCTACACTACTTTATTGTAGAAATCTGCTAACCATGTGTAAATAAAAGTAGTATTACGTATTTACTTGTGGTCATTTATCAGATGCTCTGATCCAGAGTGATTTACAGCAGGTACAGGCACATTCCCCTGATGCAAGTGAGTTCAGTGCCTTGCCGGAGGACACAACATCATATTGGCAAGGCCGGGATTCAAACTCACAACCTTCTGAATACTAGCCCAATTCCCTAACCGCTCAGCCACCTGCCTCCCACTTATATGACAGTATTACCTGTGACTCATGAACGATGCTAAGCATGTGACTAGTTAGCAATCACAAGGTGGAATGTTTTTCTAAACCATTTCTAACCCATCCCATTAAGATATTCAGATGAACACAGCACCCAACAATGGGATAGACCTAGTAAAAAAACAAACAAAAAAAACACTGTTTTGTATCAAGAAACATGAAGTGTAATTATGACTGGTAAGGTCATTTATAGTGAATTGAATCATCAGGGTTCATGTTAGTAATCAATCTTCACCATAGGCTAGAATACATGACCTTTATAAACTATTTATAAGCCAAGCTTAACAGGGTTGGTCAGTTTGCAGTTCATCATTAGCTTCAGTATATCGTACCCTCAACAACGTTATCTTTAAAGAAAGTATTTATCATAAAGCTACACTCGGTCTACTATGGTATAGATCCTCCTATTTCTAACAAGAGAAGAACCTTCAAATGTTCTCCTAAAATTTACACATCAAACCCTTTCCATGTCCACAAAAGAACCACTAACAGTTCCAACTGGAAGGTAAGGGTTCTCTATAGAACCATGGTGTTCTGTTGTTCCAAATGTCTCTTTCCATTTGTGCGAGCTACACTTTTAGAACGCATGAAATCTCCTGCATCATAATCCAGCATTTGGGGATATTGTTGATTCCCATCTCATTCTCTTTGTTCCCAGAACTTGTATTGATAGAAATGTTCCTGCATCAACACACGAGATAAGAGCGTATAAAAAGGAACTGCTATGGAGTCAACTATCAGACGGAATAACACAACATAACACAAACAGTATACACATACTGTAGACTGCTGCTGCTATTTACAAAAACAAATGGATTATATAAGCTTTATGGCAGGAGTTGAATCAAGTCCATAAGATTGCTATGAAGTTATAAATTAGTTTGAGGTCATTTGAAATCTTCAATAAACTGCATTTCCTGACAAGGACACAGGTTTCTAGAATTGGTTGGTGTCTAGGTGGCAACTGAAGTGGTTTTTCATGATCTCTTAAACGATTTTACAACCAGGTGGTCCGATCAGAATCCAGACAGGTACAAGAAGAGAGGATTCAACACTTCAACTCTCCTAGTATAAAACCAAGCCAACACAGATGGATGCTTTCGATGAATGCAGGATAATGGCAAACAAGAGTATAGAATTTCAGAGCCAATTATCTGCCATCATAATTTAAAACCATCTTGATATTTACATGGACGAATGTCAGGTAATTTGGGGGAATTACCTAATACAGCCTACTTTATGAAATTCCCTTAAATGTGTGATGCTCTGACCTGTGTTCATGGTTCAGTGTTAAGCATCAGTAATAATCATCTTTCCCTTAACAATCTTAAGAGCTGAACATATAAAGTGACATTTCTAACACGTGTTATTGGTCTCATCTGTTCCCAGGTATCCTGTAGAAGGATACTCCAATTTTGACAAGCCCTTGAAAGGACTCTGACACAGACTCTCACTTCATGTCAGATCTAGTAATGTAACTGTAGATCTGGACTATTTGCTCATTGACATTCACACATTCGTTCTTATTACGAGTAACATGTCTTTGAGTAACAATTAAATATGCTTCTAGGTACGTTTGTCTGCAATGGCGAGGAAACTATTTAATAGGACTTCCAAAGCCATATTTTTGAAACAGTGTTAAAGCTTCGGATGAAGTCTGAATATGTTCTCCACTGTCTGGTAACGATCAGATCATCACCATGGCCCTAAAGGATAATCCTCCAGCACATATGACATTAGAAACACCACAACAGAATACACAGCATCTTACTGTTCAGCACTATGGTTAAACTGGGGGAAAATACAAAATCGGCAGCGTATTATTAAGTAGACCTGCTAAAACTGAACGATTTGAAAACAGCATCATGCTTACCTTTGCAAGATGTGATCATACCTGAGGTTTAGTCCAATACCATGGCTTTAATATCTTGAAATAAGAGGAGTGTTTTCATTCCTTTATCGCTGTTATCCTGGCGTCTCCTTGGCAAACAGCGCAGTGATGCTGACTCGTCTGATCTAAAGTCTCCTGGATCAGAAGCGCTGATGAAGAAATGCGGTTTGTGGAAAAGAGCTGGTGAATATTCAGACTGGGTTTCTTATGATCGAGGTCTTGTGATTCAGCTCAGTTTTCAGACTGTGTCTGGTCTCCCAGCTCAGTGCCCTTAGTGGATCAGACCAGATGCTTCAGCTCTGAAGGGGGTGTGGCTGGCCAATCATCACCACCCTGACACCCCCCTTATGACGAGGCCAAGGGACCCTTTACTGGGGCCACATTGAGTGGAAAACATCCACAGTACACAGAAACTTAACTCCATGTTAAAGCTAATGTGTTTTGGCCACTTAATTTAATTAGATGGTCTCATACATATTCCATGACTATGTTCACTGTTTAAAAATACGAGTCAATGCAACATTCCGGGTCACTGGGTAATATCTCAGAGTACATTTAGCTGAATACCAGATTCCATTATGGTAACTGCAGTTGATGTTAGCATTAATGACTGTAAAAAAGTGTTCAGTACACTCTCACTCTTTTCAAACCCTATACTCAGGGATATTTGTGCCAGTCATAAATTTCTAGTAGACACTATGCAGCATGAACAATGATGGATGCAGACAGATCCATACCAGCGAGAGAAGCCCCACTGTTAGCGAAGTGAAAGCTTTTCCCAGTTAGTATTCAAGGCTGCTACCTTATCATGGCTAATTTGAATTGCAATCTGTTTGCGCTAGGGTCCTACCAGAGGGAACCAAGGACTGGGTCTTATAAACTCAGAGAGGCCAGACTTCTGTGCATCAAGGCAACGTGATTAATCAATACAGCAGGTTTAAATACATTCAGGCTGGCTGCATCATTGAGCATTATCAAGGAATATTTAATAGGTCAACAAAAAGAAAGGGGAAAGAGAAGAGGTTTCAGAGCTGGGTGTTTATACTGTAGTAAACTGTGTATAACATTATAAAGTTAACTTAGTGGACTACAGGTATGTTTACTCTAAAACCCTTTAAGACACCTACATTGTTTTTGTTATTTACAGAGAAAATACTGTGTTTATCCATGTCTTTAAGCACTTTTATGTCTCACTCTTTTATGTCTCACTCTCTCCCTGTCTCTCTCTCGACTTGAAGTCCCAGCCAAGACACAGAGATTCTCTCTGATGTTTTGATCTGAGTCTGAGCAAAGACTGGTAATAATGCCCAACACTCTGACTGCTGCTGTATTAATCTCACAGGGGAACAGATCAGGAGACTGGATCAGAGATTACCTATCTTATGCTGCACACTTGATCACAGTAAAAGCAGATTATACTACAATGACTGAACCTTCATGGCAAAGTCTATCTTGAAACCCAATAGTACTTAGATCATGTTTGTCTGCCTGCGTTAACTGAAGCTGTAGTTGCCTTTTTGGCAGTAAACTTACTGCTTGAACTCAAGGATAGAAGCAGGGTAAAGTAATAACATGCATGGGTTTTACTGATATGAGGTATAGGAGTTAAAATTGGAGTCAATTCTAGCAGAGATCATTACTTCCTACCTTGTTAAGGCACAAATGATAGCTTGCTCCATTGCGAAAGATAAGCGAAGGGGCACATTTTCTAAATCAGTGAAGCCTATGATTGAAATTAAAGTTTATGACAGGAAGAGTCTCCTTTATTTAACAAGCGTGGAGGTCTTATACTGACTCTGAGATACAGGACAGCCTTCATCAACACAAAGTCAAAATCTATTTAATGAAAAAGTTGACAGTTTGCTACACCTTTTTTTCTAGGTATATTCACAACAACTATCACAATGACAGGGAGCTTCTTTTAGCATTATTGTTTGTATCCTTGGAGTTTGACCTCTTTCATCTGTTTATCTTATCTGCTGGTTGCATTAGGATGCTTTACACCAGGGGTCCCCAACCCTGGTCCTCAGGGCCCACTGTCCTGCTTGTTTTAGAGGTTTACTCCTTCCCAACACAGCTGATTCGAATAAAAGGTCATTAACAAGCTTCTGCTGAGCTTCATAATAACCTGGTCATTTAAATCAGGTGTGTTAGAGCAGGGAAACATCTAAAACATGCAAGACAGTGGGTCCTGAACACCAGGGTTGGGGAGCACTGCTTTACACCATGTAATTCAAAAGGAGGTTAATACTCATTATATTACTTCCGAAAGGCTCTTTTTGTGTGTTACGCTTTAGCACAGTGCTATGGTTACCTCAGAACGATAAATGTAGCAGGCTGTTTCAGTTTGTACTGTCAAGAGAATACACTCTGCATAAAGTCAGAAATTGATCAATCACGTTAACATATTCCAAACACAGCTACTAAGAACCAGACTTAGATGACTGCACAGACTGAAAGTTCACCTTGAGACTGAAGCATGTTCGGCACCTCGCTGATCCCTGATAAAGAAAAGAAACAGTGTTAAATGTCATCAAAGTTGGAAGCCTTTTTCTTCTTCTTCTTCTTCTGATCCTCTCAGCATTTCATGTCACATTTAGCTTTGGTTGCTTCTGCCTTGACATCTCGCTGAATTTCAAAAGAGTCTAGCGATGCCGGTGTTGTATCTAGTCTGAGGACAGTCAGCAGATGTTCACTACAGACAGCCAGTTCTGTTGTAAGATTTAAATCCTTCCCCGACCTGTCACTGACTGCATGGGAGAAAGGGGAGTGTGGGGTGGGACACACACACACACACACCAGGGAGGACTGCACAAGCCTGTCGTCAAAGCTGTGTGAAGCTCATCACACAGTGAAAGCCAGGCCAGGCTCTGTGTTAACAGTGGAGGGTTTGGAGCAGGGCTGCTGTCCTGAAAGTTTTACACATTTCCCTGCTCCTGCACACCTGATTCTAATGAATGGTCATTATCAGGCTTCCACAGAGCTTGATAACAACCCTCTTCAATTGAATCAGGTGTGCTAGACCAGGGGAAACATCTAAAACCTTCAGGACAGCGGCCCTCGAGGACTGGAATTGCCCACCTCAGGTTTAGAGGATCGGTCTTGAAGGTGGACTTGATAAAGATTGCAAAAGTACTCACATCCTTTACTCAAGTAGAAATACAGATTGTCGTGTTTAAAAAGACTGTAATGGAAATTTTCAAACCTTTGGAAACAAAAAAATGAATGGTGAAGTATTGATACCAGTAAAGTATTTTTTCTTTGTTACTTCCCATCTCTGAGTCTCAATTCCCCCGAAAAATGAAAGCTATCACTTTGTATAGCCTTCGAAGGGATCAAACCCCACTCTTACTGTTTCTTCTGCCTCTAAGCCTGCTTTCCTCCACATCTCCTTTATGGCATTGTAGTTCTGTCAAAGAGGACATCTTTGTGCCCCAGAGAAGCACTCATTTGAATGCATAAGTGAATAATGAATATGCTCCGAAGCAATTAGGCAGTCATGTCTGGACATCTTGTACTTATGTGTTCTAATGAGAGGCAATAGAGCTAAAAGCATGGCTTCCAGCCTCCAGCAAATTAGTGTAATTGTGAATACCTGACAACCGGGGGAGAAAATAGTGCCCACGATATCAGAAAATGTTGCGGTATTTGCACGTCTAAAAATTCTCAGAGAAACTACATGTGACTTGTACTAAACAAAGTGTTCGGGGGTGGAAATCAATCAAAATGTTTCTTTGAACACAATAATGATTCTCAGACATTATTATATTTCCTTGCATTCTGCTCAAATACAATAATAAACTATCTATTCTAGGGATACAGACCTTTATTTTCATGTTATGTATGGTTTAACAAAGAATTGAGATTCATTGTACCTGTTATATGACTAAATATGGTGGCCCAGATTGATACTGACAGTCCAATGCTTTACTGCACCATAGCTAACATTAAATGTTGCCTAGCACACTAATGTTAAATACGTTACAAGTACCTTCCCAGCATTTAGTCTGTGTCCCGTCCCCACCATCTTACCCATCGTCTCCCCCAGGATCTGCTTCCTGAGATGGGGTCAGGCTCATCTTATACCTGCCCTCCTTCCCTGGAGGAATGGAGATCACACTTCATGGAATGGAAAATGGAAGCTTTTCCCCGGATTGTCCTTCGTCGCTCGGCCTCTGAGTCACATGTCCAGCATTCATGCATCCCAGGAACCTCTGTCTTTCCTGCAGATGGGGGGGGGGGGAGAGACATGCTGGTGGGGGGAAAGGGGGGGCGGGGTTGTGGGGGTGGTGGTGGGAGGGGACATGCTGATGGGGGGTAGGGGGGCATGGGGGGGGGACATGGGAGTGGGACATGGGGGGGGGACATGGGAGTGGGACATGGGAGTGGGACATGGGGGTGGGGGGACGACATGGGGGGTGGACATGGGGGGGGGACATGGGGGGGGGGGGCATGCCAGGGGACAAACTCCCTCTGCTTTCATGTTCTGATCCTCAGTTAGAAGGTCAGAACATTAGTGCCAAACACTGAGAACACGGAGAACACTGTCGTCTCCGACTGCTGAGCAAAGCTGAGAAGCTTCCTTAGCTTCAAGGTTGGTTGACACAGCGACGCGGCACCATGGAGATGGAATATGTAACATGTGTGACTTTATATTTTTATATTGGAGTTAAGAAAGAGAACAATACAAGTACAGTTCTACCAAAACTGCCCATCAAAAAAGTGAAATCATTATTTTAGCCGTGCATCTTTTGACCATCTGTTGGGCTTTTAATAACATTCAGCTGTTATATCTTTTTTTATAAAAGTAAAAAAAAAAATCCACATCTTATTTTACACAATACAGGACTCTACATAACACTTTTAATTTATATCTTATTTACAACATGAACTACCAAATTTGTCTGTTTTCATACAACCATTTGTAGTTATCGCATTTTACAGCTGGATGGTCATTTGCTACATCCTTAGTTAGACCATTAGCACTATATCTCATCAACAAATGAATATGCTAATAGCTGTGGCTGTGTGACCATATCTCCATTATTGGGCTCCTTCTGAACCTCTGCAGAACAGAACATTGTGCCAGATCATGAAACAGCTCATTAATTTGGGTGTGATGGTCTGGTGTGTAATTGGGTGCTGGGTTCTATTCCCCTGATTCGTAACATAAAACCAAATCCACTCCTGGTTGTTAGTTCCTCCTGGCCGGTTTTATTTGTACAAAGTTTCTCAAGTGAAAACAAAACTGGAAAACCGCTAATGGCCATTAATTGTGTTAAACCGAGAGGCCGTTAAGTGGGTGACTGTGCATTAAGGAGAACAAACCGCGCAGCAGAGAACAGGACGCCGAGGGGGAAAGATCAGAAAGGACTTTTGCGCCCTGCTGTGACCAAGTTAAGTCAGGTCAAACCAGGGGGATTCAGACACACTCAAGTTATATCTGTATATGATCCCAGTTTACATCTAGCACAGAAAGATAACAGGCTAACTATTAGCTTCACATTAGAAGGAAATAAACGTAATGGAGACTGAGGGAGCGATGCTGTGACAGTGATCATGTGATCAGCAGTGCTGCTTATTCCCGTTCACCACAGCAGCATCACTCACAGACAGTGACAGACAGACATTCACTCACACTCATTCACTAGGAGCAATTTTCCAGAGTGTCCAATTAGCCTTCCACATGTCCAGTAATCCAGAACTAAGGAATTACACAGCACATTCTGCTACATCTGTAGTCTACGATGGTCAACATGCTCTTTCAACAGTTAGGAAATTCTGGCCTGTGGCTCTTCTGTGTTGAAATGAACGTGTTGCCAAGCTTTACGTCAGAAAGTTCTAGAATTCATTTGTATACGTCAGTCTGACTTTAGCACAGCAATGAGACTTCACCCTGTCGTACCTGAGCACCTAGCTAAAGGCACAAGGCTGCAGCTGTTTATGCTCTGTCACAGTGAACATCTTTAATTCATGCACACCATCTCTTTCTTCAGCGGTGTGGGTGCAGAGGGTGTGTTTGGTTGTCGTCACAGGGCGCTCCAGGGTTGCCCGTCCACCTGGGATCGTTCAGAGAGAGAGAGAGAGACGGAGAGGCAGCGCAAATGAAGCAGATAAATGATCCTGGGCTGTCCTCCAATACCTCCCTCCCATCTCCAGGGAACTCAAGACGTCTCCAGCAAAACATGTAATCGCCCATGTGCACTAAATCCTTCTGAAGCAGCTCACACAAGGCCTGAGCTGCGAGGATGGACACAATCGAACTATTTTTACATCGTTATTTATTTATGTTCAGCTAACCAGACAACTCTAATTTAGTCGCATAAGTGAATACAATGAAGAACTGGGATGTTTGTATGGATTTTTCAGTGAATGGGACAGGAAAATATGGTCTTGTTCTTCGTCCGTGGATGATCAAAGCTATTCAAGTCTCCTTCTTTTTCTTAAATCATCTGAGACTTCCTTCGGTAGATTCTGATCAAATGAACTGTAAATAGAAGAAAATAAGATCAGTTTACGATCAGAAACGCAGTTCGTTCCAGAGACGTGATTCTATTTAGTCGATGGAGAAAAAAAAGCTGACTTCCTCGTAGCTTAAAAACAACATTGACAGATTCCATAAAAAAACCTGCAACATAATACATTTATTCAACAAGCTCTATAGGAAAAACAAAGCTTCTTCTCCCACCATGAAGTAGCTGGATTTTGCCACCAAGAGAGCCGAAGAATAATGTAGAGATTATGGTTTAGTACTGAAGTAGAAGAGCTGAGATTCAATTAGAGCTGAAAAGCCTCCTCAGATAAGTGCTTCATCGGCTCAGCCTCACACACCAGAACACAGAGTCCATCGCTGCCACGTTGTCACGGTTACAGCCAGACTTGGCGTCTGCCAGTTGGGTAACACTACCTGATTGGCTGATTAGAGCACCATGTTGACTCTGGTTGTACCCATTTTTTAATTGCCTCGATTCATCAGTTTCATGCGGTTGATTTCAAATTCAACGGCACGCTGAGAATGGAGAGACAGCGATCACTAAAAAAATCTGGATCTCTCCTCTCTCCGGTTGCTGGCTTTTGTTAACTTCATTTGTTGACGAATCGTTTGTGTCTGAAAAGTGAGTCCATCGCATTGTTCACCTTTGGAGAAAATAATGTGGAGTCTGGAGCATGAAACACTTTCAAGGTAAAAAAAAACATCCATGCACACCTGTATCTGAGCACCATCCATACAGCTCCACAGAGTTCGTTGGGTCAGAACCTTCACCAGTTTGTACCTTAAGACATGCTTTTGTGTTCCTTCCTCCAGAGCTGATGTAACTTCCTGTTGTCCTTCGGCTGTTCTTTGAGCCAGACGTCGGAGGACTTCCTGCTGCTTCAGATCGGTTTGAAGGATATCGAGGGCATCTGGACAAAGAAGGAGGGAGCTGAGATGAAACATGAAGAAGAAAAAACAGAACATGGCAAATCATCAGATATCAAAATCTCGAATCGACCTGCAGCATTTTCAGGACCTTGGAGAGTTACCATGGTCTGCTTGCTGGCCACAGAAGATGCTTTAGTAAAGATACACTTTGCTTTAAACGTACCAACTTTGCTGTGGTGCATTGTGGGACTCACCCTTTACGTGGCTTCAAACAGGAAGTGGGACACTGTGGGTCTTCAGTGAAGTTCTAACATCACCACAACTCTGAATGGTTCCACGACACAACAACAAACTTTCTTCAACAAATAGCAAGCCAACCTTTTTTATCCCCATGTGCATAAGGGTTTCAAATAATACCACATTAGTCGTATTATACAGTACGTGGGAAGGCTATAGCTCAGATGATGAAACCATTTAATGGCAATAATCGGTTTCTAAAAAATTGTGTTAAATGAAACTTTTAGTACATTAAACACATTTCCAATTCCTTTGAGGATGTGTTTTGCCATATTTAACTGTAGAACAGATTGCTTGTTCGTACCTTAATTGTTTATTCTGACGACCAGTTATTGTACACCTCCGCAAATGTATTCTTCTCTGGAATCTGCTGTTAAATGTTAAACTCTTTAACTGTTGCCCTTTAAGAAAACAGCACGTTATAGTCACATGTGCCCCCGAGTACAATCCAAACGGTATAATCCTGAAACATCACCACCTGAATCGCCAGTATAGATCATTTGCTTTCCAAATACACTCAGACTTCCAGCCAAGGGAAGGTCACTCGAAGAGGTCAGCGAGCAACCGAAGCTGCATCCAAATGAGACCATTACTACGTCTCCGAATGCAGATGTCTAACCCAGCAACCGCACCCACCGACACACGCAATGGTAATGAGTTTTTGAGTGTGAGTAATAACAGGTGACTTGCAGAGGTGCATGTTGCTACCAGAGCAGGTGAAAGGTCAGGCACCTTGGCTTGTAAAGAGTGACAGGTGTTCACACACTACTTCTCATTCTGAACGAGTGAAGAAAAAATAAAGAAAGAAAAAAAACAAGTCTTTGGTTTGTCTTGTGTCTTTGTGTTGTTTGAGTTGTAAATTGAGACTTTAGTGGTGGAAAAATGATGTATTGATCTGACTTTGCACAGCATTCTGCATGGATGCCTTGACAACAGGCCTGTGGGACATGCTTGCAAACAACAAAAATATGAAGCTGTGCTGTTTGATCCTTGTTGACTGACAGACAGAAAGAAGGAGGCTTCAAAGTTTCTCGTTTTGACTGCTTTCATTCAATGATGAAAATTCAGTATGATGGAATTGCTTGAACTAAATCTTGTGAAGGAACAAAAATAATAATAATCTCTTTGCATATTTGAGTTTGATTCAAAAAATCAAAAATGATTTTGATGTTTGAAATTTTAAAAATTACGTCCAGAATAGGAAACAGGAGAGTTATATTGCATGTTTTGTGTTTACTTATGCAATGAAATTGCACCAGAAGCAGTTCCCTACACGCACATTGACGGAATTTCTGCGATAATCTATCATGATCAATCTTCTCGTGTTCTTCTTGTTTAGAACAAGGCTGCAGTTCTCTGTCGCCAACCATTTGCATTTTGATGGTATGAGCCATTTTTAGGATGTTTTGCTGGGACTTCAATATATGCAAGTCCTTGGAGAGAATAAAAAAACTTAAGGCAAAATACAGATCTGCTCTGCTTTCTCCCTGACTGTGTTTCTACTTTCTTTCAAGCTCTCTCTTCCATTTCTCTCTCTCGCTCGTATTCCTCTCTCTCCCCTCTTTTGCTCTCATTGTTCTCAAAGTCCTCCCATTAGGGTTCCCTAGAGCAGATCCACAATTTCTTGGACTCCACTGCTAACAAGAAAAAATGTAGGCTTCTCTTACTCAGCCACATCCATATATTCAGGCAGATTCATCAACTATTTATTCAGAACAATGTCTTCTTTCTGGTTCTCTCCCTGGTGAGATTCCTTGGCACGGGAAACTTGGTAGCAGCTCACAGAAAAGTAGTTTTTACCGATCTTTTACCTTTATTGATCTGGACATTTCAAGTCCAACATCAAAAATGTGCTTTGAACGTTGTAAGCAGAAGATTGCTGAGCTACAACATTTATATTTTTATTTATTTAAAGTCACCATCAGAAATGTGTTATTTCAGGTAGTTGAAACACATTGGTGAGCTTTTTCGTGCATTATCAGTGTAGTATAAAGTAGTGTAAGTGTGTAGTGTAAGTCTGGACCAACCAAAAATAAATGAACGATCCAATCTTAGGTCTAACAAACATCATCACATGGGTGAAAAACTAAACCATCAGTATGTTTGCTCCTAATAGATTTACTTGCTATAAATCAAAGACATACAGCGTACCAGAGGAAAACAGCGACTTTTGTAGAGAAAGGACTTCTCAAAGAACTACCACCATCACAAATCATGAGAAATAAATCCACAGACATGAGTGGTTTGGCTGGAGAGAGACAGGGGCCAGCAGGGCCCTCTTACTGAAGCATGCCACCGAGCATGCTCCAGACCAGGGTGGAGACAGCAGGTGTGAACCCTCCCCTGCACCTCTCCAGGACAGCTATTTTCTCAGAAACTCTGCTCTTGTTCCCCTGGGGAGATGATTCATCACAGAGCGGCTCCGCCACCCTGGCCTCCATGACCCGGGTCCTTCCAGTCAACAATGACTCCTGATCATCCTCCTGAGACGATCGCCTAGCTGGAATCCAGGAGGCATCCATCTTCATGGTGCCTCCCACGCAAGCAGAGCTGAGGACATCCGTGGGGGCTGGTCGCAGTCCAACCCTCTCCTCTCTGAGAGTCTGCTGGGGGGGCTGGAGGCTGAGGACGGCCCTCATCAGCTCCAGGGTCTCAGTGAAACCCTCCATTTCTTGGAACCGACGGACCATCAGCAGACACATCAACACTCAGCACAACACACTGACGTCCATTCATCATTTTGAGTGTGTGTGTGTGTTTGTTTGAGTGTGTGTGTAGGTGTGTTTGGGTGTGTCTGTGTGTGCACATGCAGTAGATGTGTGTGTGTTTGTTAATGTGTGTGTGTAGGTGTGTGTGTGCACATGCAGCAGGTGTGTGTGTTTGTTAATGTGTGTAGGTGTGTTTGGGTGTGTCTGTGTGTGCACATGCAGTAGATGTGTGTGTTTGTTTGAGTGTGTGTGTAGGTGTGTGTGTGTGTGTGTGTGTGCACATGCAGTAGATGTGTGTGTGTGTTTGTTTGAGTGTGTGTGTAGGTGTGTGTGTGTGCACATGCAGCAGATGTGTGTGTATGTGCGCGTCTGTGCTATGATATGCTGTAAGGACTCGAACACTCCTTCAAGAATAGTCAGAAAGGATTAAACATTAAGCTTGTGGAGACGTCCTCTGTTCTGTCAAGATCAAGTTCTGTGTGTACAGGAGGTTAGGATTGTAATAAGATGGGGTTAGGAGGAAGGGATCCTTTTAGAATCAGGGTTAGAGCTAAGGGTTAGGAAACACTGGATTTTGAATTGGACTGACTGTCCTCACAACATCAGCCAATAAAAGTGTGTGTGTGTGTATGTGTGTGTATGTGTGTATGCGTGTGTGTGTGTGTGTGTGTTTGTGTGTGTGTGTGTGTGTGTGTGAGAGCAGAAAGGCGTCCAGGTCTGGTCTGAGTGGAACTCTGTGCCTCCTAGGAGGCCCTGTCATTACTTTAGCTGCTAAGAGGAAATGACCTCCAGCAGGGATCTCTAACAGGGTCAAAACTGTCACCTCATCTCACTCTAGATCCAATCTGACAGAAGTGACACCGTCGATGAAAGGGACGGCTTGTCAACTGTTTCTGAATCCAAGTGTCACATGTAATGAAAGAGACCAGACAGTGGAGCCTGTTACAGTAGCACAGGCCTCTCAGACTGACTTGACCACTTCAGGTTTGATGTATGTTAGAGTGATGCATTTTAGTATTTTTACATTAGAAATTTTAACTTCTGTAATAACAACTGTACTTTTATTATATTTTACTATGTTTAGGGTGACATTTTAACATCTGTCCAGGGACTACAGATGAAAAATTGCCTTGTGGCTAAATCTGGCATATTTACATGTAAATGTTGATTAATATGCACTGTCCCTGAAATAAAGAAATAAATGTGGTGTTGGGATGCAACTTAGCTCAAACTATGAGCTTCAGAAATGATCCACCTGAATGAGCAGTTTAGCCTTCCTGGAGCTTCATCTAATTACACACTGACTGTTTACTATGTAGAATTAGGTGAGATTTAATTCATGCTATACGACAATGTTTACATGGTTAGGATCCTGCACAAGATGAGTTCATAAATATCCACACATTCTGTTCAACCTTCCAGGGAGTGTTAGCATCTCTAGGGTGCCTTGCTGTGCATATTGCCAAGTAATTATCAACTGATATTAAATCATTTAATCAAATTCAGAACAGTGTGTTCTTTGATTCTGCTGGAGGATGTATTCATCTCTTTGAAATAATAATGTTTGCTTGCAATAATTCTGTAGGCTTGAATTGTTGTTGCTTTGTTATTCAAATGTGGACAGGCTAGAAAAACACAACTAGGCACACGGCATTTAGGAAATAAAGACAAAAACAATGAAACCGCCCCATCGTTTATAAGCGAATGTTCAACTCTAGCAAATATTCATGTTTTAGTGCTCTGTACTCTAAGTTAGTGGTCCTAATTACTTTCAGTCTCTGGTTCTCAAAGTGGGTAGTGTGGTAAAAAAAAAGGTGTACATTTGTAACTTTTATTTTGAAAGTGTGAAAGAGAAGATATCGGCTTTATTCCAGCATATCTGCTCCCCCCCAATGTCAAAGTCAATCCCCCCCCCCCCCCCCGTGATGCTGGGAGTCCGGCTGAGATGACAGACTGACTCCAGCCTGCGGTTTCTGTTCTCAGCTTTATCTTCCTGTTTTCTTCAGAGGAAAGTGGAGTGTGGCAGCAGAGTGCCAGCTAAGTGCTTTCTTCATCAGCCATGCTGTGTGTTACTGAATCCCTCCTCTTCCACGGAGGTCGAAGCCCGCTGACTCGCACACTCACATTTGTTATATTTCAATTAACAAGCTGAAAAACACGTACCTGCTCACTGCTGGTTGATTAAAGTATTTGCATGTCTGTATGGTACTTTTACTGCGCATACTGAAGGTTGTTGCAATACAGTAATCCCTCGTTTTTCACGGGGGTTACGTTCCAAAAAGCACTCGTGATAAGTGCAATCTGTGAAGTAGAAACCTTTAATATTTTTTTACAATTATTATACTGTACGATTACATTTAAATTAAAGATTCATGCATTCCGTAATGCCGACCTACAGCCGCACAGCTTTTACCCTCCTTTAGCATGTCCAGAAGTTTAACTTTTTCTGCGACTGTTAACATCTTCCTCTGCCTTTTGGGCCCGACCGCAGGTGCCTTTGTCGGTGCAGAACGTTTATTGGTTAAGATAATTTGCTTGTACAAGAGATATTTACGTGTATTTTATTTGGCTAGCTGATTAGCATGTGTACAGTACCTATAGTATTACAGTAAAACGCAACGTTATTGACGCACAGGTAAAGAAGAAGCAGAGAGAATTCAGCCAATCAGAATGCAGAACACAATGCACGATTTTAAAAAAACGTGAAGTAGTGAAACCGTGAAAAGTGAACCGTGATACAGCGAGGGATTACTGTACTTCAGGATATGGTTTTGTCATTTGATGGTTTTTAGTGTGGAAACTGTTCAGTCTTGTCTTAGCTAAGGAAAAGCTGACAAGCGAACAGGTATTTGTGTCAAAACAATCCAGATAATATGATGTGTATTCATTTATACACATCCACACACCTACACAACACACACACCTGCACAACACACACACCTACCTACACAATACAAACACCTACGCACGCACGCACACACACACACACCTACACAACACACACACACCTACACAACACACACACACCTACACAACACACACACACCTACACAACACACACACACACCTAATACACAGGAAGGACTCTTCCTGAACTCATCCTGTCATATCATCCTTTAGTTCATGTTCAGATTCTGCTGACTTCACTCGTTTGTTTTCCACCGTAACCAAGTCCAAGCAGTGAAGGAGAAAACAGGATTTTCTGCTGGGGTAACAAATTCCCAGAGCTTTCTACTCTAAAAACTAATTAAAGATGTGAGCTATGAAAATGTATCATGCTCGTTGTGCAGCTTCATTATTGCCCTTCTATTCCCTCTCTGATGCTTCTGCTGGTTGCAGAGGAGGCTGGCAGTGATCAAGGTGTCTGTATAGATTAGCGAGGGATTAGGAAACAATCCATGAGAAACAGAAGTTTTATCATTTATTGTTGCGTAATACACAATGGAGAAATCAAGGATACGAGTGTCATATGAAGATACATGATTGAGACTTGTGTTTTACGAAAAATTGAGCAACATTGCCAGGAGTGGATTATATGGGAATTGATTTTTATTTTTTTTATCTTTCTGGAAAGCAGCACTAATTGTCCTATATTGAGTTCGAAATTGAACTTTTTTTTACGCTATGAGTTTAATGTAGGCTGGGAGCTTTAGGGGAAGTGAGGTCACTTCAACATCCTTCCCACTATGCTCCCTTACCAAGTAGATTTACAGCAGCACATTTGTTTTTTGCCTTAATAAAAAAGCGTGCATGATCACAATAGTGTTGTTGCATTCGGCAAGCACGCTAATTAGTTTTTATTTTTGTTTGTTGTCTTTTTGCTGTGTTAATTAGGATAAAACCTGCTCATCTGTTCTGAGCTTGTTTATTAGATCTGGGATTTAATTTAAGCTACTGAACCAAACATGAAGCAAACATTCCACTTCCAAGTAGCTGCTAGTCATTCTAACCCTCCTGTTTCTCCTGACGAAACAGTCAACAGATTGGTCCTGCTCAGCTGCATTCACAAGCGAGGTGCCTGACTGAACAAAAAGTGACCGTATCATTTGAACAATCATTGCACACTGTGTTAGAACACCCTGCTGTATTTGATTTTGTATTTGATTCTGGGAACATGTAGCAACTCTGGCCAAATCATAGGTGTGGAAACACTCACACAACACCAACAATGGCTGTAAGCACTGCCAACTCTCACCACTGAACCCACTGTGTTAGATTTACGTTATTGAAACAGGGATGCAGACAAACAGCAGCAGTGCTTTTCTCTTCGCTCTCCAAACGATAATGTTGTGACGGTCTGCCCGACGGTGTCAGAGCCCATGCCAAGCCACCTTGACGATTCAATCAGAGGGGCCATCGAAGGGGGCCCCATCAAAGGGGGGGGGGGGGGGGGGGACAACATCCAGGGGGCCCCCCCATCAAGGGAGAACCCGGGCTTATTGATAGAGAGACGATATGTAGGCAGATTCTTGTCTAGCTGGCCAAAACCGACCTTCATGTCCAGACAGCCAAACAGGATCTCTGCTGCAGAGAGGATCTCCTCCTGTGGTCTCATGGCTGATAAACAGAACAATCTGGAGAGGTTTTCAGCACATTTATCTTGCAGGAATGTCAAGATGACCTACAGTAAAGCAGAAATGCCGGCTCAATTTGGCACTGGCCAGCTTCTTCTGAGAGTTACGCCGACAGTGTCTGGGTTGTTCCAGCGTCGATGACGAGCCCTGACAAGCCATCTCATTGGCTTGATAGACAACTGCATCGCAGATAAAAACGGAGGCTGTTTTACTGAAGAATCATGGCTGTCACTGTGGAGGAGATCTGATGTCAGTCAGGGAGCCAGGAGATGGAGGAGGAGAAGGTGAGCGCCAGGCGGGACAAACTACTCACACACACACACACACACGTCTTGAGATGCTTTCGGCTTTAACACAAGGTGACATGTCATGTCTGGGACACACACACGATCAAACAAGATATGTGAAGAGCACCCGCTCCCTAACGCATACCAACACCCTCCTGGTCTCCGTCTGAAGGACGAGTCACAGCCATGTCTCTCTGCTGGATGACTTGCTATGCATGTCTTCTCTTTCACTGAACAAATACTTTACTAGTGCACAATTGCTTTTTGCACTGAGCTCAGTGGGTGTAATCATATTGGCTTTGCAGCTCAAAGCTCTCAGCATGTGACAGAGTACAAAAGACTGTAGCTTAACAAAATCCAAGAGGGAAGGAAACTCTCTTTGGAATCTTACAAAAGGTTCAGTTTATTTTCACGGTAAATAAAACAGTCGGACTTAAGGATTTATTATTATTTTATATTTTTGTGATTTCGCGCTCAACATCCAAGATCCGATGTTAAAACAAGTTAAATATCCGTGGTCACAGTAATAATCCATTCCAATCCAGACACGATACATCCTGTTTCTAGGAATGTTTTTGAGAACAAACTTCTTTCTCTGAGCAGGTGGGGGGGGGGGGGGGGGGGGGGAGTCTGGCGGGGGGGCAGACACACAGTTGAAGGGGGCCGTGTTTCCCCAGAGGGTCTGGTTTGGAAACAGCCAGAGAGACTGCTGGGACTGACAGGTGGCTCAGGAGGCAGCGGTGTTTGAATCAGTCCCACAGGAGACAGGCTAGCTTCCCTCCGCACGCCAGACGCCACGCCATCCTTACTGTCATCGCTTCATAACAGATGTGATGGGGGAACACCTGTTACGTTGTTGCGTTTGAATCCCCGTTTGGTGGAAAGCAGCTACCTGGCGTCTGATCGTATCTGTGCTTGGCTGTTTAAATGCCGTCAGTATTTCCAGTAAGAGGTTTATTCTTCTGGCTCGTTTCCTGCCAGCTCTCCTGGAGCGTACTGTGGATCATGTTGGCACCAGACCACAGACCCACGCTGCCAAGCTGGAAACTTAAATACTATCAAGAGAGGCATCTTCTGCCAGGGTCAGTTTAGAAATCACCCTGTGGCAGGTTTTTCCTTCTCCTCCCCTCTTTGTGGACTCTTTACCCAGCCTGACTCGTGTTATCACCCGTGATGATCACTTCCTGCTCTGAAGATGGTTTCACTTGGCCTTTTGCTGCAGTAGCGATGCATTCCATCCTCGTCGCTCCAGCCATCAGTGTTCAAACTCCTGCCGCTGTTTCCATGGTGACTGGCTCTCCGCCTCTCAGGGTATAGAGAGAAATGCTGCCGGCCACTATGAGGACCGTCTCCCTGCGCTGTCTGCTGAGAACACAATCTCTTTCTCTCTCTCTCTCTCCCCTCTTTCTTAATCTCTCTCTCATTCTCTTTTTCTAAAAGGTCTCTCTAAATCCCCCTTCTCTCACTCTCTCTCTAACACTTGCTTCACATCTCTCTCTGGGTCTCAAGGACATTTAATCAACTCTGTATTTTGTATAATGTAGCTCAGCAACTTTAGTGTGTAGCAAGTATCGCAATCAGTTGTGTTTCTGCAGACATTAGAGTCAGTGTTATCTATGATGGTGGCACATTAGCAAAGAAGACAGATACAGCAGCCATGTATCAGAATACTGCTGAGCCTCTGCGGCTAAGGAGTCTGGGGGGGGGGGGGGACCATCACCCCCTCAGTGTCCCAACCTGTGACATCAGTTTACAAACACCTGCCATCTCAGGTGACCCCCCTCATCCTCCCCCTCCTCCTCCCCCTCCTCCTCCCCCTCATCCTCCCCCTCATCCTCCCCCTCCTCCTCCCTCTCCTCCTCCCCCTCCTCCTCCCCCTCCTCTCAGAAAGTGATTGTGTGACTTTACTGCAGGTTGAGCTGCATCTTGATTTGTGTTATTTTTCCAAACGTCCCCAGTTGTCGCAGCATGTCACCCTCATTAATCAACCGTGATTATGGGGAGATTATTTCACCTGAATAATTGCCTTTTTCTTCTCTTCTTTTTTTTTTTGCTCTGGTAACTTTCTCAAATGTCTCTCTATTAAACGCATGACTGAAATGTGGCAGGTATATAAAAAGGGTCATTATAAGTCATTATTTCCATAATCCTAAGTGACCCTGTAAGCAGGGCCATCTCCATATTACTTCACTGTTCTTTATAACTCGCTGATTCGACTGAAAAGACGCCAATTACACTGAATGTGCTGGCGGCTCATTTCATAATTCAGGAGTCAGGTGGCTGAGCAGGTAGGGACTCAAGATAGTCATCAGAAGGTTGCAGGTTCAAATCCTGGCTGTGCCAACGTGACAAGGTGACCTGGTTGTTGACTTGGTTGGTTGATGGTCTCCAGGGTGATGGTCTCCTAGGTGATGGTCTCCAGGGTGATGGTCTCCTTGGTGATGGTCTCCTTGGTGATGGTCTCCTTGGTGATGGTCTCCTTGGTGAGGGTCTCCAGGGTGATGGTCTCCTTGGTGATGGTCTCCTAGGTGATGGTCTCCAGGGTGATGGTCTCCTTGGTGATGGTCTCCTAGGTGATGGTCTCCTTGGTGATGGTCTCCTAGGTGATGGTCTCCTAGGTGATGGTCTCCAGGGTGATGGTCTCCAGGGTGATGGTCTCCTTGGTGATGGTCTCCTCAGCAGGAGGGAGGGGAGCAGCTGCAGATGTGTGTGGACACAATGAGGTGGATGTGCCAGGAAGTGTGAGTACTGTTCCAACTCGTCATCGTGATTGGCTAATTGGCAGAGCCCTTAAATCTGATGAAGCGGCAGGGGTGTTCATTACTGTGCCAGCGTGACACCTCTACAAAGATAATTACTCTGCTAAAAACAAGGCAAATTGCCATAGTCTGGGGGTCTTTATGCTGCGTAAAAAGGCAATAATTTTCAGATGGAAAAATTGTTCACTGAATGTCACTGGTGGGTAGCTGTGAGCTTCAAACAATCAAATGTAGTTAGAATGTGAAAAAACACACCTCTAATGTACCAGTGCTCTTTACACCAAACTCTTCTATGCAGCATGTTGTTGATTTCACCAAGTTTAATTTTCCCTCAGTTATACAGAACTTCAGCGACTATTAACCATCAACATGGTTAAGAACTCTTCTAATCTTAAATCTAAGATCTTTACACGTCTGCATATAAAGAGAATACAGAACATCAAGCTATATTAAATATCACAGGACAGGCTGTCAGCAATAAACACTGAATATTCAACATTTATCTCATCCTGGCTGAAACTGCATTGCTGTGTTTGAGTCACAGGTGATCTGACCTGCTATCACACATAATTGATATGTAGCCAGTCTAGAAGTGTGTGTGTGTGTGTGTGTGTGTAATCTGATTAAAGGTGTACTTTGTTGAGTAGACTCATGGTATTAAAAGAGAGCTTCGCTTTCTCACTTATTGCCAAGTTTAAATGACACAGAGCATAGATCCACTATCGAGTGTGTAAATAAAGACGCACCATAGTAGACTGTCAAGTCTAGACTGTTGTGTGGACTCTGTAAATGAAGACACACCATGGTGGACAGTCTACTGCTCACGTCTAATGTGTTTTCCAATCCCATCTATCGAGGGACATGAGTCCAGGCCAGTGTATATGGATTGCATCTATCGCTTTGCAGATGACGGATGATTCACAGTGAAGATGCAGAAATCGTTCTTCAAGAGGTTTCTTTCCTGTAAACATGCCCTTTTGTAAATGAATCGGATGATCAATGTTCTTTTGCATTTGTGTGTTGTGTGTGTGTGTGTGTGTGTGTGTGTGTGTGTGTGTGTGTGTGTGTGTGTGTGACATCCGATTGTTGATCGAAAGAATGTCAAGGTGTTCTGTGTTTTTCCCTCCCTTTCACTACCAACCCACTCCAAGCACCAAGACATCAGACAGGGAGAAAACCCTCATTCTTCCTGCCACCATGGGGAGGTTTGTTACAAGCAAATGTCACAGGAAGAGTTGTTTGTTTGACTTCAAAGATGCCGTGACACCTGTCGCTAAAACCCTTTTTTTTGTTTTACTAATTACATCTCCCTCGATGCTTGCCTTTCTCCAGTGAGGTTTAAGAGAAAAATGTTCAAGATGTTTGGCAGTGTCATAACGTTTTCTATCACCACAATCTTCTACACAAGATTACAAGGTACGCTGTTTCCATTGTGGAGCTTGTTTCAAGTTCAATACTCAACAGTGAGACTAAAACAATGTTAACTTCATGAACACAAGACAGCAATGATGTGATATTGTCTTGGATCTGATTACAAAATAAATGAAAATTGGCTTGAGAACATGAAAAAAAAGATGCATCTTCAAAGCCTAATCTTCTATCACACACATATAAAATACCATTTCAAAGAGGCCTTCACCTCCTGAGAGGTGATAATTTAATTTGTATTCATTGGTATTCGTGGCCTCTCACACCATGGCCATAAGGCTTCACAGATCCCTAAGCACCAAGCTCACACACTCTCCTCAGTATACGTGCTGCTAGCATACAGCGCGATTCCTGGGAAACATCTGCTTGCTGTGAATACAAATATCTCATCTACCACCATACGTCTATGATACATGTCAAAATTAATTAGTTTGACATGTTGGCACGTTGTGGAATAGATCCAAGTGTTTTCTGAGGGAAAATTACAGATATCACCAGTAAAATGTCAGTGGTGGAACCATGTTGACAAGTCATGCTCTCTTAAATGTCCCATGTCTGTGTCCCGCATGGCGCATGGACATGCACTTGTGTAGATGCTGCATGCATTCATGCAGCTGTGGGTTAGGGTTAGTTTGTTATCAGGTAAAACTTGGAGAGGCAGGTGGCTTAGTGGGTAAGGCGGTGCGTTGGCGATTAGAAGGTTATGAGTTTGATTCCTAGCAAAGGCCACTTGACGTTATGTCCTTGGACAAGGCACTTCACCCTGCTTGCCTCAGCGGGAATGTCCCTGTAAGGTGCTCTGGGTGAGTTCATCTGCTGAATGTGGAAATGTAAAACTTATAATGGGATTACTTTCTCTTGTCACCATACCAGTTCACAATGCAGCAAAGCTACTTATAGTCTTCTGGACAGATTGATAATGGAGATGTACAAGATTGTGAGGGAACTCTAACTGAATTGATTAAGGCATTAAGAGTAATTGTGCTCCAAATCAATGGAGCAGATTCATGAAATACACAGCAGAAGACTGAAAAGAATGGTCTGTTTTTCATCACTATACTTGGCTGCATCAAATCTTCATTATATTAGCAGTGCAATTAAAGCAGATACCTTAATTACGGTTTAACAATGGTAGTTTGATGGTAGCGGCCCTGTCAGGAAGTGCATTTCATTCTTTACTTACTGGAATAAAAGAGGACATTCCTGCAAAGCAATCCCCTTGATGGTGATTGCTCAAACACGTCTTCTCCCAGAGAACTGTGGTGAAGTTAGTACTGTTCAGAGGCTGATCCATGGCAGGACTGAATGCTCCCTGATCCAACTGTTCAGCTGCTGCCAGCTCACCATTTGAAGGAAGAAAGCCAAGAGAGAGAGCAGTGTCCAGTTAGATCTGGTTCAACCGTACAATACAATGTTTTCCTGCTCCCCCCCCCCCCCCCTTCCCTCCTCTCCCTCCTCTTTAAGAGTTTTTGGTTGGTTATAGTTGCTGCAGATGTCTGTGAAACCCTCTGTGACATTGCTGATTAAGAGGGTTTAAGAACAACGTGTACTTACTGATGTAAGAGAACCATTTGAGTGTTCTTGTCATGTGGTGAGACGTTTCATGGTCGACCAGGCTCAAACGAAGCAATAACTATATGGTGAAGGAGTTTACTGCTTGCAGAAACCCTGTCTATGCTAGCCACAGCGGTTTGGTGTGTGGCCCCTGAAGTTACACCCTAAATGACACCCCCCTGTTGTGGAAAGGGTGAAACACAACGTAACCTATGGTTTCTGTAAGGTCTGAAACATGGAAACAAGATTTTTTTGTTGTTGTTGACTGTCCTGTACTTATCCTCCTGACTGCTAAATTATGGTCTGTAGTATTACATCTACAGAATTACATGAAGCTCGTTCCACCAAGCACAGAGGGAGGGATGCAATCTTTCAAACACACGTTCGGGGTGATGGCCCTGCCAGATTGGAGGCGGTCAAAAAAATGAAGACATTTTCATTTTCCAACATGGTAATTAGGGTATTTCAGAGCTTTCAACAAAAAGTGACAGATGGAATGTGGCACTATGCTGTTTCAGGAAACTTAAAGCCAGTAACTTTTCCCTCTCCACCCACTGGCAGAGTGACCGAACGTCTGCAGCAGAAACAGACTCATGCACTCTGGGATACGATGTGGGTTGGACCACAGTGGGTTACAATTCTGTCACATTTATGTCCATACATTAAATTAAAGACCGTGTTTAATCTAATTATGGGGATGCTGCATTAGTATAAAATATCTCAGTCAGTGAGAGGGCATCAGGTGAAAAAAGAAATATATAAATATATATATATTTTTTTTTTTTTATCGTACACTGTGTCCTAGCTACAGATGTGTCACTGTAATTGTCTGTCCTGAGGTTGGGCAGGTGTCTATAATCTCCTCCAGTCTTGTTTGCTCACACTGTGCTTTTGACCGGTCTTCTTTACCCTAGCCTCACGCTACCACTGCAACACAGCAACAACAAAATACCAGAAATGACCTCTTTTGATGAAAAAGCTCCCGAAAGAAGAAGTCCAAGGTCTTGCTGAGATGCAATCAACCAGGCCGCAGTGTGGTGAGGTTTCCAGGCCGTGACGCGAGTCATCTGTGTTTCTGAACACTGCAGATCACACCAAGCATCTTCACAGCCTCTCCTGGACTCACCTTCTTCATTTGAAGCTTCAGCGCTCAGCCACAGCTGACAACGTGTGACCACAACTACAACATTTTAAAAATGACAAAACACACCAGGGTGTGTATGTGTGTGTGTGTGTGTGGTGTGCAACACAATGTCAGCCTGCTGTTGTTGCCTAGATAAATCTGCAGCAATTAAACAAGGACTAGGGGATTGTTTGAAACTGGAACTCTGTGTCTACAGAGCATGGGAAAGCATGCAGCAGATCTTAGGTGGGCGGAGTCATGAGATACAGTCTGCCACCGTCCCTCACTACATCTGACACCCTCATGAAGCTTTCAGAAGACTTTCTGTATAACGTGTCAGTCTAGTCAGTTTTGCCAAATAACAATAAAGTTATTCTGACTTTTTCTACGAAATATAAAAGACTGCTTTTCATTTCCTGCACACTTTTTTCCCCCCACAACCAAACACTCAAGGGTATCTTTGCAACTAAATCCTTTCAATGTAATCACATGTATTTTGACGTGTGGCGTTACTGCAGTTCAGATACCAACAACACCAACATCCACATCCTTGGTTCCATGCAGGTATTCCAGCCATGTGATTATGTTAACATGGAAGGGGTTCAGTCACATCGTGGTGAAATGACAAATCAACACTTACAAGGTGAGATCCCAAGGGTGGTTACACAGGGGGAACACTCCCCCCCTTCCAACACCTCTCCCCCCTTCCCTCCTGAGAGGGCGTTAGAGGGGGAATACATGGCTAATTTAACATACTATCAGCAGTGACATGTTGATGAATGGAATAACCTATACCTACACATGCAGTACGATGCTCGATTTACTGCAGCTGGCAAGACCGAAGGTTGAGGATAAAAACCACCAAGCTCCAAGTGTAGAAGAATAAGTGTAGAAGGAGAAATGTAGAATTAGACCAACTCAACATTAGGCAGCTGTAAAGTGTGTATCGAATGAGACATCGTAATTTGGTTTCAAGCTAAAACCCTTAAACATGATGACACAAGCTGTAATTCGTAATAAAATGACATGAGGTCTGGGTGGGTTCTACAGGAAGGGATGACACTTTCCTGTCTCCTGGAACCATTTGAACATGTGGCATAACCCTCTTCAATGGCTTCAAGATGGTAAATATTTAGGTTTGTTTCTGACTTTGCAAGCAAGACTGCTGGAACATCTGGATTCCCAGATTGTAGAGTGACATGGGAAATCGAGCACAACTGTTTAATTGCCTTCAAGAACGACGATAGCTTTCCACTGTCTCCCAAGAAGGCAAAATATATAAAAACTTCAGCAGACAGACTCTAGAGTATGTGGCTTAACGTGACACATGTCAGTCAAGTTCAAACTTCACATCTTAAAATAAGTTTGATCCTGCTGATGTTCCCAGCTTGTCATGAAGGCAACGTCATTCAATGTCACCAAACGGTTCCAATATACACTGTGACAAGAGAGTTTTTTGCAGTATGCCTAACAATTGCACCAACATTGCTGCCTCTACCAACTTTCATAAGGTGAAAATTGATATTTCGTAAATGGATCCTAGGTATTTTTTTTAGACCACAACAATTTTGATAAGGGTTTACAGACATCTATAGCGTAAGAAAGTGTACTGACATTCACAGTTGTCAGATTATACTAGGCTAACTAAGTAATAATGATTGTCACATTCATGTTGATTCAGTGTCTGATATCACATTTATGTTAATTTCCTCTGCCTTGGCGAATCCGACTTTATTATTATATTACTGTTAGGCTTTTCTCCCCTCCCGCATCATCAAAATGATTTGGCTTCCCTCCAAGGCTGAAGTCTGCTTTCTGAAATGAGCTGTGTAGTGTTTCCTTCAGTGTGTGTCTCAACAGGAAGTCAGAGAAAGGAAGTCTCTCTCTTGCCCTCTCTCTGCCTGGCCTGTCTGCAAAAGGACATGATTGGAGTGAAATTAATCTAATTAATGACTCATTCAAGGTCACATTTATCAGTTACACCCTCAAGGGTGAAATCTATATTTAAAAACTGGGAGCAGATCTGCGGAGGCCTCTACTCTGTCTGGAGGCAGACTGGGCATGCTTGCAGTTTCTAAACTACGATCACATTCTCAGTTGTCCCCCAGTCCCAGAATATTCACAGATGATCACTGGAATGTTTACAGCAGCGGTCAAATGCTGAAGACAAATAAGACAAGACCAGATGTTGCTCGCACGTAAATGAACATGTTACTGATGAATATTCACCCAAAGTGTTTGCGCTTGAAAAACATGTCATTTGTATTCATTGAACCAATTAAAATACAGGTGACGCCCATTAGTCGATATTTAACAGTGTTCATATGTACGCCTCCTAAATCTAAACAGTATTATCCAGACAACACTGTTGATGGTATGAATCTAGACATCCTGTTCCTCGTCTTTTGTGCTGCGGCTAAAAAAAGATAAAGTAAAGAAAGAACATCTGTGATTTGTTCTCCGAGTCTCCTTGTTCCTTATCCAAACGGAACACAAATAAACACAAACTACACAATAGAATGACACGTAGGAACAGCTAACAACAGACATTTACATTTGGGGAAACGTGAATGTAAATTCAATCGCGTCACTTGTCTTTTGACACTAATTGGGTTGTGCTCCAGTTTGCGTCACCCCCCCCCCCCCCCCCACCACCACCACCACAAAAAGAAAGTTTTTTAGTAGTGAGCCACTTCTTTTCTGTACTTTTACACCAATTAATGCATTTCTTCCTGACGTATTTGAAATCCTCCGTGTATCGATGCAGTTCAGGGCTGTGCTCAAGGTAATCCTCCCGAAAGACGATCTTGACACAATCAAAGCTGGCTTGTCTAAAGTAGAGCTAATCAAGGGGCCACACAGTCAAGCATGTTCCAAGTGAACAGCCCCACCGGAGTAACTCCTGCTGCTCAGTCAAATCTTTGTTCCTTTTTATTGACAGGTCACCTTGGAAGAAGTGAGAATAAGTCTTCAATCAATTTATTCAATTAACACTGTTTTTAAGTGCTAACTTGGCGCTAGCCCCCAGATCTGCATTGACGATGGAATAATCAAGCACCATTTTGTCTGCAGGACTCTCTGCTAGACAGACCAGCCACCCTACTGTGAGTACATGATTCTGAACCACAGATACACTTTCAGACTGACTGCCCAAAGGGCAAAGTTTATGTAGGATTTGAGGCAAGAGTAAGAACTGAGCTTTACTGCTTTCCTGAAGGAGGAAGAGGGGGAGGGAGGCATGGAGGCATTAGCAATGCTGCCATACAGAGGGGATGTGTGGAGGAGAGAGGGGAGGCCAGGAAGAGGTTGAGCTTGAAGAACGAATCCCAGGTTTATTGGATTTTCTGACCAACTCAGTAGCAGGCTGGGGAGGATCAGCCCCTGAAGACCAGTCAGAAAGTGGTGAGGCATGTGAATGATAAAGATCAGCTATCGGAAAATAGATTTTTTTTTTCTTTTTTTTTTTTTTACTCTGTCTCACATTGTTCCCAGATCCTTGATTCCTCTCATCATAAACGTCTCAAAAGCAAATAAAGCCATCGGTAATAATTGCTTCGATCCTTTCCTGCAGAGAAGTACGATGAGGGGAGATTCTCAGCGTTCAAATGTTATTATTAACTGAGTCTCTTGAGGGGAAAGCTAGCAAAGGTTGTTCAGAAGAACTGTTTCCCGGAGCTGGAGACGTTGCGAGGTGCGTTTTCATCATGGCGGCGGACTCCCTCTGCTCCTCAGGAGCTTAAGAAGGAGGACGTGAGGTTGTCCAGAAGAAAGAGCAGCAGAGGGTTAAGAGAGGAACAAAGTTAAGGAGGCAGCCTCTAACTGGAGTCTCCCTCTCCTTCCCTGTCTTGATCTCTGACACCCTAGAGAGACCTGGGATATTTCCAGACTCTTTCCCACATTTGCTTCACCACCCTAATTGTCCCGTAGGGAGACCAGGCTCCGGTGTGAGATAATCTGCAAATCAATGAAGGTGGTTGTAAAACTCTTACTAAGCCATGTCACCCCAGCTGGGGGTAAATTCACCCTGGAAACTTCCAATTAGGAGTGTCAAATGTACGTCCACCTATAGAGATGATGAGATATTTTGGCAACATAGTGACTGAACACTCTTATAGGGAAGAACTGGACTGATTTAGTCAGATAAAACTAAACACCAGGAGAAGCATCACAGCACAGCTGAAGTCAAGACAGAAAGAAACAAAGACTGTTGGATGAGATCCTTTTCATGTTTAAATACTCAACACGATCTTGCAACTAGAAGAAAAAAAAACAACACAAAAAAAAACATGAATGGTTCAAAACCATGCTGGCTGCCATGATGCTGCCTCAGAGCAGTTCTTGATGTTCTGTTCGAGGTTCGTAGGTTTACTTGTTTCCTGACAGGCGTCTGCTGGGACATCCTTGACGTGGAATCTGTATGCAGCGCACTTCCTCTCAGTAATCCATGATTTACACAGTTTGTCTCTAAAGAACTCGCTGCCCTGACTAAGACAAACAAAGGCTCAGTTTGAAGCCTAGCAGGATTAGGGGGGAAAAGGGGGGGGGGGGGGGGGGGGGGGCGGGGAATTATACCTACATCACTTAACACCTATATAAACATTTTCATGGATGGTTGTCTAACTGACAGATATCTATCTCTGTGTGAAAAAATGAACCTGAATTCCTAAAACCCACATTGAGATGATGTTCAAGTGTCGTTCAAAACAAAGGGTGTCCCATGCAGCATGCGCTAAATGTCATGACCTCACAATTGTTTCAACTCAGGATAATTGCCAACAGTTGATAGGATAAATTAAAGGGGATTATTGGACATTTGGTAGGTGTATTAAGTGGGTGAAGGTGTTAAAGCCCTTGAGACCTATTGGCATCGCCCAGCATATTCACTGTCATGCTGTAAAGAAACACATTCCCTAATCCCTCCATATTAATGAGGCTGCAGTTCTGCCATCTCACGGCCAGGCTTAGAAAGATTAATCTTGAAATCTTTGAATGCCCGAATAGATTGAGAAAACCAATAGCGCATCCAGTTAGGATTTAGCTTTAAAGTCTGAATTAACAGGCGGTGCTCTTGAATCTACTGTTTTCAATGGAAGATACCATCACATTTACATTAATTCATTTAGCAGACGCTTTTATCCAAAGCGACTTACAAGAGAGAGCTTTTACAAAGAGCATCAGTCATTGAGCATAGCAACGTGATAGACCCCGAACACAGTGGGTTTTTTTAGATCGTGAATCATACATCATGAGAACCAATAAGTGCCAAGAGAAGAACTATAAATGCATAACACAACGATTGTGATCATAAAGAAAGAGATACAACAAACAACACTGGCAAGTCACCATATGGGGACCAACAAATAGTTCTAAAGCACATTAGATTATGTGAAGTGCATCACCAACACACAAGCACAAACAGCTCCAACCTCAAAACATGTTTGCAAAGTTGCAAAGTCTATGATTCATCTCTGTGACCTATATGACTAATTTCATATAGGCAAACAAAAGTGATATACTCTACTGTTACTGAACACAGGAGCATAATCATAATTATCATTCATAATCAAGAAAGCCAGGGCTGGCATCAGAGTAAAGCACGTGTCTTACCCCCACTGGAGGAGCCGCAGATGAGGTTGACGAGCGCAGCCGAACCTGAATCGTTCATTTTCGGGTAAACTTCTCAGATCCTGGCGGAACTACGGGCCTTTTCAGTGGAACAATGCGGGTATAGTTCGAAATTTGTATCAGACAAATGAACGCCCTTTATCATTCATAATGTGGGCAAGATTTTTCTGTCCTAGTTCAGTTTAGTTTGTAGTGTCACGGGTGGGCGATTTGTTTTGTAAAACATTTCTTAGTTTTAAATTTTGGTTTCGCGTTTCCGGAGCTGGTGCTGGAATCAGCGTGTACCTGCTCCTCTACCAGGAGCACGTGATGTGACACCTGTCCACATGGTCCACACTCATAGACATTAGAATATAATAATATATAATATATATATGGTCCACACTGACACAGCAGGATTCAAACCCACATCTGAAATTGTTTTTCTTTGACCACACACAACCAAACGATAAACAATACACAAGATTTAGTTTGTTTTTATAGTAAAACATGTATATTTTTTAAGACTCTGACAAATGGAAATAAGTTAGATTTCTTTTTAAACGCAGCCCTATACTGTCTCTTTCATGATTTAAAAATATTTAAAAGTGTGGCAGTCTTTGTAGTGTGATTTCTAACCTGTGTTCACAGGGGATGAAAAGGATTTTCTTTTCCCTGTTACCTTGTAAAGCATGCATAACGGCGGCCTTGATGAACCAATTCTTTCAAAGCAAGACTTGAGGAGTCTGAAGCTCAATTCACACACGTCAGATGTTCACGTTGAGCTGTTGACGGTTGAAATTATTCCATATTTAATCATAAATGCGCTACAGGGTTCAGATTTGTAGCAAAGAAACCTCACCTACAGCAGAGTGTAGAAAACCAAGGTAGATTGGACCCATCAAACATGATGACATCACCAAGCTTTGATTTCACAACACAGCTTCACCTGGAATATTCTTGGACAGAAACACTAATGGATGTTGGAGTTTAAGTAAATTGGTGTCCTTAGTGGATCCAATACTGCAGACTCACCTGAGATGGAAGGATATTACATCACAGATAATGACACACTGTGAACAGACCCATTCCCAATTAAAAGATTTAGTTGTCAGCATCAATTAATTAAATATGAGCATGGTAAATTAAAATAGACATTAAGAAAACTACTATTACTTTAAAATAATCCTGAAACATTTTATTCACATGTATGGAGATAGATGTATCAACTGACTTCAGTACAGACAAAGATAATGTATTTAAACATCTAAATAACCGATAGCAGGATTGGAGACAAATTCAGGAACCCTGTAACCCTTTAAAGATTTACTCAACTATCTACAATTCCATCTTGTTCAGGCGAGAAGTTAACAAAGTTAACAAATCAATTTTAAAGAGATACATTTTCGACTAGTACGTAGAGATCTGACACAGTCATTCATCATCTGGGCACAATCCTAATAAAGACAAATTCAAAGTCCTTTGGTCTTACAATAAAGAACTTATCAAACGGCTTCAGACCTTACTGGAACTAGTTTACAGTCAATTAGTATTTTTAGCCAACAACCAGTCTGACCTCCCAAACTGTGAGGAAAAACCTTTCATTTCGTGGTTGATGACAAGAACATCTTTGATGCACTGACTGTGTGTGTGTGTGTGTGTGTGTGTGTGTGTGTGTGTGTGTGTGTGTGTGTGTGTGTGTGTGTGTGTGTGTGTGTGTGTGTGTGTGTGTGTGTGTGTGTGTGTGTTTGTCTCTAGAAGTGTGACTATTTCTGGGGAGACGTTCAGTTTCCACCCTCTTAAAAACACCCTGTAATACAAACCGATACTGATTTTGCTTTGTTTTGAAATGTGCTGCAAAGAAAATAATTAGATGTTTATGTCGGTATGTATGTACTGTACATGTAGGAACAGTAGTCATAAGTGGTTATTAGTCATCAAGCTATAAACAGAATTTCTAAACAACATTCCACCATCAGTCCAAAACTCACTGTGACAGAATCGCTCAGAATACAGATTAGCAGGAGCCATATGTCACAGTGACTTCTGTTCCTGCTCCCTCAGACAGAATGATGGCTTTGCTTTAAAGAAAGGATATAACAACATCCCTGTTGTCCAGAGTGACTGATCGAGCTGGGATAAAGAACGACTGTCAGCAGACAAAATATGGACCATCTGGCTCTGGGAGTTTAGTTCTTCAAACGGAGAAACACACAGGACCATGTGGTGTTTACAGACCCTGGATTTGGGAGAAATAACCACGTATCTATTTGGATTTTCTCATCAGTTATTTCCCTCCAAAAGTGATTATTTTGCATTTCAATTGGCTAGCACTAATGTATTACAATATACGTTAGTGGGTGCCATTTAAAGACCTGTTGCTAAGAAACAACATTTCTCAACAGACTGCGCTGTAAAACTGTCTGCTGTCAGTTGGAATGAGGAAGCTCTCGAATGGTAGAGAAAGATACAGGCTTCATGGTAATACAAATCTAGATTAATATAGCTGTAATTGTTTGTCATATATGACACTGAATCATGATGCTGAATGGCGTTTCAAGAAATCAAGACATAATTGTGCAAATATTTTCAGTTATTTTTTTGTTAGAAATGAATAATAAAATATCATAGGCAAAAGGAAAGTTACATGAATAAAATCTAATTAAATACAAAAACTAAACCAGCGTGAATTATGTCTTCTCACATCACAGGTATAAAAACAAAATTTAAATCAATGGTATCATGCAGTTTATATTTTATCAAGCTTAATTTAACAGAGAGAAGACAAAGAGAAAATTAATGGAAAGACATGACAGACCTCAAAATCAACAGTGGAGATTGGATTTCCAGCTCATTTAACTGACAGAAACACCTGATATTGTTACTCATACTGGGGCATCATCTGGATTCTAATGACTAATCTTGGGCCTCGCGCTGCCCCAGGAAGTGGAATTGCAGCGACTGACTACAGAGGTTAATTCAACCACCGCTACAGGTGTTGGACAAAACCATCTGTGCTGCCTCAGTAATATAACAGTTACTTTCTTTCCATCACACACATATTTGGGTGGAGATTGGATGCAGGCATCTTACCTGCAGCAGCGTGACAGCTGGTCATGATCAGTGCTGTAGCTGTGACCATCCTGAGCACACAGGTGACCACTCGCCCGGCACCGCTACACCTGTGGGAGAACAGCACTAGACGCCCCTACCAAGTCAGACTGATTTCCAATCAAGTCACATCCAGATGTGACCGAGCACTCAGGTGACATTTAAGGGCTCACAAAGCCTGAGTTCAAGAGCTGGAAAACAGGAAGTCTTTAGACGAGACAGACAGAAACAGGATATGGACAAGATCGTGTCCAGACTGGAGACAGAGGCAGAACAGAGATGAAGAAGAGACAAAGTAACACATACCAGCAGATCATGTGGTGGACTTGATTTATTTATATTTAGTCTCTTATTTCAGGTTTGAGTTGTGATTTGGGGACATCTGTTTTAAAAACTGATACTGTTTGGTAGTTTGTCCAGCAGTAGAGACATGGGGGAGAGAGAGAGGACTCAGTAATAACACTAAGCTAAAATGGTGCGTTTAGTCTCTCACAAGGTAGACTGAACCCATCTAAAGATGTACAGTAAACTCTCAAAGGAGAAGCTCTCTCAGTCTGACAGGCAGATGTCAGAGTGTTAAAAACAGACTTGGGAACGAGCCAAGGTTTTCCTTCCTCCGGTTACTAGTCTTGACAGTGGGAATAGAAGCCATTATCACTGGCTGTTCAGACGCTGTTTAGTGGCCAACTAGACGTGCACTCAAGGGCATCTTTGCAACCTCATGGAGCTTTCAGTGCTCTTGTGTAATCTGACTGGTTCTCACAAGCTTACCAACAGCCCAGCAGACACACCCTCTGCTGATAGCAACCAAGAGCCGAATCAAATCATTTTTAATTCAGCAAAGTGTTTTTTTTTTTTTTTTACCGTCAAAAGATTTAATTACTGAACTCCTTTTCGAAGATGTGCTCTTATTTAATGGCAATGTGACAAATGTAATTCCATACTATGTCACATAGTAAATGAAATGGTCATGTTTTGGACTGCTAACCCATCATGGGTAGAACCTGATGATATCTAACATCAGTGTGAGGATACTCTGCTGCTGCAGCTGCTGTGGTGAAGTTAAGACGGTGTAATGTTGCCCCCATGTGTTCAACTTCAAGGGACTGAGCCACAGACAGACAGGATGTTCGGATCTTCATATGATTCCAAAGTCTGGAACCTCTCGTTTCAATGAATCAAGTAACAAGTAACGTTGTATGAAGTAACGTAGAACCAGATTTGGCTGGTTTTGTTTTAATAACACGGAACTCATACATAAAAAAGAAATATATATATATATAGCAAAAAGCTGAATACATCATTGTTTCGTTAAAAGGTGAGATAAAATGTCAATTTAACGTAAAAAGAGCAGTAACTGTGCAAACGAAGCGATGGACTACAAGGTGCATACAAACAGCTTTGTAAGAGAATAAGACGAACAACAGTCAAACGCAACAGAACAGGAAACATATAAAGCCGTGTTTTTGTGTTTTTTTCACCACGCTGCTAAACCTCGTCAGCTCGGAGGGCACGGATGTTCCCTCTGAAACCATGCCAGGGCTGATGAACATGTTTCAATACAGGACACCAAGACCCCCTCTAATGCTAGCTGGTGTTGCCCTCTGTGGCACTAACTTCTGCTCCTTCATGCCTGGAGCTGTATAAAAACCACTGAACTGACTCAGACTCGACACATCAGCATGTTAAAGGTTCAAAGTGCATCAAACAACTGCAAAAAGAGTTTTACAAAATGTCATAAAAAGTTAAGAGAAGCAACGACTCACGTCGACAAATAACAACAGCTTATGTTTTGTTGACTAACAATTTTTTTTTTCTTCTCCCCTTCTTTTTTTCAAAATGATTGACTAAACCTGTGACCTCATTATGATGATTCAGATGATTCAGATGATTCAGATGAAAGATTGATTCCGCCAGTGTTCCTGATTCCAGAGCTGCCTCAACATTTGGTCTTCTTGTCTTTTCTTCCAGCTTCACAGGATCCATCCGCTTTCCTTTTATGAGCCTGAAAAACAAACCAGAAGCAGAGTTGTGTTTACACAGTCAGGGGTTCTTAAAACCCTCTTTATTAAATCTTCACTCATTAACCACCCTCTGGATATGAGGATTAAGTCTGTTAAATCCAAACACATCATTGTTTCTAAAAGCTGTAAACATCCGTTACTGTTTGGCTCTTTGGAGCCCTCTTCTTCTTCTCTGCTCTCTCTTTCTCCTCGATCTCTGTGTTCTCTTTCTCTATGAGAGAGATGAGCGTGTTGCAACGCCGCTGCAGTTCCTGCCAAACAGACGACAGCACTGAGACAGAGGCTCTAAAGACAAACTGACCCCTCACATTCAACACAATCAACAATCTAATCACCACAGCCCCCATCAGGGCGTCTGTCCTCTCCTACCATGGCCGTCCTGGACTTGATGAACCAGTCGAATCTGAACTGTGGAGCGTTCCGAACACACTGCCTCAGCTCCTCGTAGACGCACTCCTTGTCGAAGCCCATCTTGTGCAGCATGCAGATGAGGAACCGATCCTCCTCTTCTGTGTAATTCTTCCCTTTGTTGGTTCCGTACTGGATCCTCAGCTGGTGGAACGGAGCCTTGTACCTGGCGATCTGCGGAACACGTCAGAACACATCGCAGGGTTCCACCGTGAGAAGCTGGAACCCGTACCTAAAGACTGATGGGAGGGTGTGGAAGCGGGGGCGGGGCACCTTGGCGTCTAACGCTCGCTTGATGCTGATCCTGCGCTGGATCCGAGCCTCGCCTCGCTCGATCTGGGCCATGATCCTCTCAATGTCCTGGAGTTCATTACAGCGCTCCCAGAAAATGGCTTGAATGCAGATAACAACAAAACATGTTTTAAAGCACTGGAATGAGGAGGCTTTTATCTGTAACACAGATTCTTATTCAGAAATAAACAACTTGTCATTGTTCATAAACAAGTCATGATATTTTTGGAAACCGGAGCAAATAAACCTTTTTATTGGGATGATGTGGATGATAGGAGCAGTAATCTCACCAGAATACTCGATGACTTCCTCTGGGTTTTTTCCTTCGACCTCTCGGGCGATGTTGTCAATGTCGTCACGGCCGTATTTCTCGTTAGCTTTGATGAACTGATTGAAATCTCTCTTGTTCCAACTGGTGAAGCCCTGCATGACAAGCAGTGATCAAACAAACCAGCTCAACACTGCAGCAGAGCCAGCAGAAGAACTACAGACACTTCTGATCAACTGGACTGGAGCATCAAAACATGTTGTATTTATAATAGATGGTGTGGTTTATTAAGAAATTGTCAGCCTTCCTGTATGGTGGCCTGTCAGGGTCACTCTGTACCTGCGTTAGAAGCTTCTCTTTTTCCTCTGTCTCCTCGGCCGTCAGGGGCCCCGCCTCATCGATCTTCTTCTGCTCCTCCTTCTGTAGCTGGGCAGAGCCGGGGATGTCAGCACTCCTGGGGACCTGAGGGACACGACACTCTCAGATCCAGGGACATCTCTCCACCTCTCTGAACCACAACTGTCTCTCTCTCTCCATCCCCATCTCTATGTCTCTGGCCCCGTCTCTCTTCCCTCTCCTCTTTCCCTCCCCTGCTCCTTCTCTGTGAGAGCAGGGGCCCCAGACCAGCTGGCCGGGCCACAGGACAACTGGAGAGCCCTGTGCAGATGTATGAAGGCCTCAGGTGGTGTTAGGGGGTGTGTGTGTGTGTCTGGCAACAGGATGCTACCTCCAGTGTGTCAGAGCAGGCAGGGGCTGGCAGCTAGTGTCCTGGAACAGAGACGACCCTGGGCTGCCTGTCAGCTGGGAAACACTGACACTGACTCTGTCCTCTCTCTCTCACAAGTCATCTGACTCAGTCCAAAGCAGAGGCAGCACCGGGGAATTCAAACGGACGGTTTCCCAATACAGAACTTCTCAAATACAGAGCCTCTCGCCAGAAAATGGTGTTTGCCAGAGGTGACACTGAAGGTATTGTGGAATCGAAAGGATTTTGCACGACAAGAGAGTCGGAGGCCAAGGTGATTGTTATTGCCCACGAGGGGCAATTAAAAGACTAGACAGAGGGGCACCCAGACAGCTCACTGGGTAAGTGTGAGCAGCATACAAGCTGAGACCTTAACGCAACCTGGGGTCAAACGTGCTGAATCCCTGTAGTGCTCTCTCTCTCTTCCTCCTAAGAACCCTCTAAGAGAGTATTTAACCCTCCCTCCCCCACACACCTTCAACAATAACTCCACATCACCTTGTAGCCTATGGTCTTCCTGTAGTGAAGAATCTCCATCTCCAGCAGCTCGAACAGACGAGGAGGGAAGAACTGGAAGTCCTGGATGCTGGGCTGTTTGGGAGGGCGTGGAGCCTGCAAGCAAGCCACAAGGCCTCAGTCACAGGGCCTCAGTCACAGGGCCTCAGTCACAGGGCCTCAGTCACAGGGCCTCAGTCAAAAGGCCTCGGTCACAGGGCCTCGGTCACAGGGCCTCGGGCACAGGGCCTCGGTCACAGGGCCTCGGTCACAGGGCCTCGGTCACAGGGCCTCAGTCACAGGGCCTCAGTCACAGGGCCTCAGTCACAGGGCCTCAGCAACATCTGTCCACTGAACACTGCACACAACTCCACTGACTAGCAGCAAAATGGAGTCCAGAGCCAACAAGCCATCCTCTGGAAAGCACTGAGAAGCAGAGTGGCTGCATAGAGGGCCCGCCCTTGAAGTGTCCCGGTGATGAATGTGTGAGTGAGCGTTACCTTGGGGGCTCGAGGCTCGCTGACTCGCAGGGCCTCTCTGAAGTAGGCGTCCACTGCATAGTTGGCTTTCCGTTCTCTTTTAGGCGGTTCGATCCACTCCATGGTGTTCAGCTGAAACAAGAGAGCAGCTGCTCAGCGCAGTACTCACAGTGGTAACCAGAGGGGGGGAACACAGCAAACCCTCCCAGGGTACATTACAGGTTTGATATGAACCTGGGACTTTTTTGATCTGCTGTTGGTTCATCAGAGAACCACACCCCTTCCCCAGTTCAGTCCATCCATGACAGCATACACACTCACATACACTCCCATGAATGAACACCTTTGAAATAGAAAAGTAAAGATGGTAGTTTTACTTTCTGCTTCTCTCTGTAGTCCTCCCCTTCAAAGTTGTACAGGCTGGTCTCTGCTGCTCCCATGTCCATGGTGAAGTTCCTCAGAGAGTTCTCTCCTAGCTTCTCCATGCGTTCGTTCATTTCTGCCGTCTGGAACACACACCAGCAGAGCGTTGAGCCCCGTGTCCTGCCTGGATGAAGCGCCCCCCGCCCACAGCCAGCGTCCCAGCTCACCTTCTTGGCTCCTCGCTCCAGGATGGTGTTGATGTCTTCCTCTGTCAGCTCGCTGTCCTTGGAGGCGAACACATGTGTGGCTCCGTGTCGAATCATCTGCAGCATCTCATCCTTGCCCAGTTTGGTGGACTGCTGATCGATCAGCCTCCCTGAGAAACACACAGCAGCATGGAAACACAACCAAGCCCAGCTGCAGACCCTCTCCTAACAGCCAGTCCTTCTCTTGCCTGTCCCCAAAGAAAGTTTCCCCAACTGAAGTTAACTAAAAAACAAAATAAAAAATAAAAAGAGCATCTGTGGTTTGTGGGATTAACGATCGTGTTTCAAAAACAATCTTGATTGTTTTGCGATACATTTGTGATACAAGCCATGCTCAATACCTTGTTGAATAACAATGGAGTCTAGCCTCAACTTCCTCTCAGCTCTTTCTACAATCCTCTCTTCGACCGTGTTATCGGTGATGAGGCGGAACACACGCACTGGTTTCTTCTGACCAATTCTATGAGCCCTGTCCTAGAGAGTCAAACACAAACACACTGGTTTGTATTTGTGAGTCTAAATGTCAGACGAACACATCAGCAGTGAGTCGACTCTTCATCGCTTCATCTCAGGTGTTTTAAGACGTGTGGTCGAGGCCCTCTGCTAGAAGGCTTTCCAACTTTAGCGACTCTTTTGACGTCCAACAGAGCCAGGACGGAGCGTTCCTCACCATGGCCTGCAGGTCTACTTGAGGGTTCCAGTCAGAATCATACAGGATGACCACGTCGGCAGTCGCCAGGTTTATGCCCAAACCCCCCGCTCGGGTGCTCAACATGAAAATGAACTTGCTACTGTTCGGAGCATTGTAGGCCTCTATGGCTTGCTACCAACACGTAGCACACACAGGAAGAAGAAAAAAAAAAACATTATGTACGATAATGAAAACATCTTCATTGTTGCGGGGAGGAACAACACAGAGGAGTTTTGTGTGTGTGAATGTGTGTGTGAGAGTGTGTATGTGTGTGTGTGTGTGTGTGTGTGTGTGTGAGGACTGTACAGGCATGTGCTCTCTACCTCTCTGGCCTCGTGCGATGTGTTCCCATCTAGACGACAGTACTCATAACCCCTCCACATGCAGTAGTCCTCCAGGATGTCAAGGACACGGGTCATCTGGCTGAAGATCAGCACCCGAGACCCTACAGCCAATCAGACAGAGGACAGTGGGTCTGTTAGAGACCCTACAGCCAATCAGACAGAGGACAGTGGGTCTGTTAGAGACCCTACAGCCAATCAGACAGAGAACAGTGGGTCTGTTAGAGACCCTACAGCCAATCAGACAGAGAACAGTGGGTCTGTTAGAGACCCTACAGCCAATCAGACAGAGAACAGTGGGTCTGTTACAGAGTTCCACACACAGCCAGGACACAAAAGTGAGAATCTGTTCTTGTCTTCAGAAAGAGAGAGAGAGAGAGAGAGAGAGAGAGAGAGAGAGAGAGAGAGAGAGAGAGAGAGAGAGAGGGCAAACAAAACGAACAAATTATTCACAAGGCTCCCTCTCAAGGCAGTAAGGTTTAATTAATGTACCGTCAAATGAGCGTATTTGACAGTCAAATTAACTTTCCTCATCAAAAAACCTCTACATGAGCTAATGATTAATTCTGCATTAATTCAGTTAGGAAGCTAAGACTATCACCTGCACATCATGGAGATATCCTCTCTCTCTCTGCAGAGATAATCAGGTTCACAGTATAGAACGTACCCATATCTATTCATGCAATATTAACGTTCTCCGTTCCTCTCATCTCCTCCATATCAATCAGAGCTCTGTTAGTCTCATTGTCTCATCCTACTGTGTAAAGACGTGGGCTGTGTGGACACCTTGTTCCTGTACTTTGGGCAGCAGCTTGTCCAGAGCCAGCATCTTGCCGCTGTTGATGACCAGGTGTGTGTCTGTGGTGTACGGGGGGCCAGGCTCCGCCCCATCAAACAGGTAGGGGTGGTTGCAGCACTTCCTGAGCTGCATGAGGATGTTCAGGAGACGCAGTTTGTCCATCTTCCCCGCAGAGTTCAGGATGTCGATGTCCTTCATCAGGATGCGAGTGTACCTGGTACAGGTGAGGGCATCATCAAGGAGGAAGCATTGAAAACACACGCTACGGGTTACAGTAGAACACAAAACTCTAGTCTGTCTGAAGTACCCACCATTCTCTCTGCATCTTACTCAGTCCAAGGTAAATCTTCACTTCCTTTTTAGGAGGTAAGCTTTTCTCCACCTCTGCTTTGATGCGACGCAAGAGAAAAGGCCTTAACACCTGCAGAAACCGTTAAAACACAGGTGAAACACTTCAAACACCTAATACTGCTGCACAACATGTTCTGTGTGCATGTCTGGTGAGATAGTTTCCCTTTTCAGATACAAACTAACTCCAGAGAAACATGTGGTGAACAGACTGATAGTTATTGTCTAAGGAGCAGGTGTGTGTGTGTGTGTGTGTGTGTGTGTGTGTGTGTGTGTGCTCACCGCATGCAGTCGCTCCACCAGTTTCTGGTCCCCCAGACAGTTGTTTGTGTCGAACCAAGAATCGAAGTCCTGGAAAAATGAATAAGAAAAAGTTACTCTGTACCCTGCACTGAAGGATTCTGGGTAACAGCCCTCAGGTAATGAGAGGATTTCTTTTGATTCAGAGACAGGAAGTGTGATGAGCAGAGAGATCAGGAGGACGGCTCCCAAAGGGAGGATTCTGAGGGATGAAACCTTAAGTAAACGCTGCTATTTAGTCAATAAAATAGACTCCAAATGTTCATCTTGAGGGGGAGAGAGAGAGAGAGAGAGAGAGAGAGAGAGAGAGAGAGAGAGAGAGAGAGAGAGAGAGAGAGAGAGAGAGAGAGAGAGAGAGAGAGGGAGAGAGAGAGAGAGAGAGGGAGAGAGGGAGAGAGGGAGAGTAAAGGCTGACTAAACATCTTAGGGAAGTGTTTCCGGGTGAGGTGGAGTCTTACGTTGGCAGAGTTGAAGACGTCGGGCAGCAGGAAGTTGAGCAGTGACCACAGCTCATGCAGGTTGTTCTGCAGGGGCGTGCCAGTCAGGAGGAGGCGGTTGGTGGTTTTAAACTCCCGCACAATCTCAGACAACTGAGGACAGATTACAAATCTGAGATTAGTCACTGAATGACCATGACATCTTCTGATATCCTGATAACATCACTACTGTCCATTTTGCACATCTGTTACTGCACCACCTGTTCATTTTGCACATCTGCTCATTGCATCATTTGCACTAACTGTACATACATGCAACCCGGTAATTTCTGTTTAATTCTGTAGTATATTGTACTATACAGCTGCACATTTGTCTAAAATCACTTGAATCTGTACATACCCTGTATATTCTGATTATATTGTTCATACTATGTATATTCTGAGTATACCCATATTTATTATATTCTGTTGGATTAACTGTTTTGCACTTCTGGTTGGATGCTAACTGTATTTCGTTACCCTGTACTTGTACCTGTGGTACAGGATGCATATAAAGGGGAGATTTATTACTTTGGATTTCTCATTTTTGATCCTGTGAGCTTCATCGATGACCAGGTATCTCCAGTTGAACTTCTTGAAGACAGACTTCTCACGGATGACCATCTCGTAAGACGTCACGCAAACATCCCACTCTCCAGGCATCATGACGTCACGCACAAACGCAGCCTAGACAAGAACAACAACATCAAATCAGTCATTCCTTTGTTTCCCGTCTTTGATATTGACCAATATATAGTTAAGGGAATATAAAGGTTGACGTGATATGTTAAAGGATCTTCTAATACCCGGGCGTCCTTGTCTCCAATGAGACAGACGGCCTTCAGTGTTGGCACCCATCTCTTGAACTCATTCATCCAGTTGTGTAGTGTTGACTTGGGAACCAACACCATGTGAGGACCCGGAATGTTCCTGTAGTGCTTCAGGTATCCTAGCAACGCGATGGTCTGCAGAGTCTTGCCCAGGCCCTGAGGTACAACACACAGGCATCAGCATCAGTAGGGCCCCCCCCTGAGTCTCTACGGGGACAGGGGCCCCGCAGGAAGACCTGTCTGATTAGGAGCTGCATGGTTACCATCTCATCAGCCAGGATCCCGTTGATGCCGTTCTCATACAGAGAGATCATCCAGTTGAGCCCCCGAACCTGATAATCCCTCAAGGTCCCGTTTTTAACATCTGATGACACGTTTCATACGTATAAAGAAAAAATATATACATGTTAATAAAAATCTAGATCATTGTGGAGCAGTGCAGTGAGTCATGTGGCACAGTTGGTTAGGGTGTTGGGCTAGTAAAGAGAAGGTATTCTGATCAGCCCGGTTTGAACCCCGGCTGTGCCAACATGATGTTGTGTCCTTGGGCAAGGCACTTCACCCTACTTGCCTCAGGGGGAATGTCCCTGTCATTTCTCTCTGGATAAGAGTGTCTGCTAAATGACTCGAATGTAAATTGTGAGACAGGAAAGACAAACTAAAGAAGAGCTTCCTACAGGAAGGAGACTCCTCGAAGCGGACCAACACGCTGGCAGCCTTCCGGCTCTCAGACAGAAGCTCCTCATCCTCTTCTTGTTCTGTCCTTTTGTGGCGATTACTGCAATCAGAATCACAATAGGAATCAGTGTCGGAATCAGATTAGGTATCAGAATCAGAATAGTAATAGGAATCAGTATCAGAATCAGCCTCAGAATCGGTATCAGAATCAGCATCAGAATCAGAATCCAGATCCAGTTATTGATCACAACAACAAGACTTGGTTATCTTGTACTGGGTCACCCGCCAATAAAGTTATAAGAGTTATTTCTTACACAAATCTCATTCATAAATATTCCTCCCTGTCTGCATGTTTTTCTGATACTTTTCCTTCATTTATACTCATGTTTTAACGCAGGTGTGTTCTTTGCTCTCATTTTCATCACAGTGCTCTTCAGATCCTGGCTGAAGAGCTTCACTTACTCTCCAACAGACAGCAGGTTTTGTTTCTCGTCCTGTTTGACGCGCGGTCGTCCCAGCTTCACTTTCAGAGGCGAGGTGGGAGACTTCTGAGACGCTGGCTGGATGAAATGAGCGAACAGCTCCGTCTGTTTCAACAGGAACTCGAATCGATTCGCTCGGTCTGTTTTCTAGACCAAAGAAGAGGGGCAACGGTGAAAAACAAGCGAAACAGACCACACACCACTCCCTCCGCCTTGTGAATTCCAATGTGCACTACATCTGTCTTACCACAGGGGGGAGACAGACAACCGAATCACACAAAGAGTTGTTTTTCTGGATCAATCTATGCTGTTACATTGTAATGATCCTATCTTGAAACATTTAAGCAGCAAACAAACATGGATCTCTAATGAGATCACCTCTAAGGGATATCTCTCCTGGTATCTACCTGCTTATTACACTGAGAGGCTATGCTGTAAGATGCATTTAATTACCAATCTATTTATTGACGATATTGAACTGGCCTGGGAGCGATCGATCTTTTAAAAGTGAGTGGCAGGTTATAATGGCAGGTGAAAGAGGTTCCTTACCCTCTTCTCTTCATACTCAGGGTCCAATTCCCCCTCGACCTTAGCCACAGCTTTTGGGGGCATCTTGAGCAGGAAAGGAGGGTCCTCGACTGCCTACAGAAAATGCAAAGTTATGTCTAGGAAAATACTAAAATAGTCGCACTTTCATAACACGGTAATAACGTGTCTGTTGAAAATAAAAACCGTAAACAATCACCCAATATACAGTGGGACTACAAAATACACCCAACTGCATAGTTTGGGAAATGCATTACTGATTATTAACGCTTCTATCTTGCGTTAGCTTATGGTTATATATATATATATATATATATATATATATATATATATATATATATATATATATATATGTTTTATACTATACTAAAAACGTGGATTACTGTTACAAACATAGGCCTTTGCTACATATCCCCAGTGGAAATGTTTATTGAGTTTGATTCTCTACATATGAGCAGCTAACATGTTGCACATTCCCATGCTTGTTTACACTGGGCTGGCTGCTTAAAGCCCACAGTGCCTGGAGCTACACAACACTGCCTGGATCTGCCCCATGATCTGCCCCGCCTGCTAGTGTGGAGAAGCAGGCTACACCACACTGGATCTGCCCCGCCTGCTAGTGTGGAGAAGCAGGCTACACCACACTGGATCTGCCCCGCCTGCTAGTGTGGAGAAGCAGGCTACACAGCACCGTGACAGCGCAGGTAGCTGCGCAGTGGAAGCACACGGTACTGCCATGCTGTTTTGACAGCTTTTTAAAAGTCTGCAGCGACTGACAGTGCCCTACAGAGATGTGTGCAGGTCGCTGTGGATAACGGAGCTGTGTTAGCCCTGCCTGGGTACACGAAGCTAGCGGGCGAGCTAACATCTGGAGCTAACAGCTAGCTGCAGAGCTAACACAGCAGATGTGCCTTCGCGCCAACAATACAGCAAACTTCTAACACTGGATCTCAAATCCCCCCAAAATGATATGTCTGTCCTCTTATCTCCTCACCTCGTCCATGTCAGGATCAGGCTCTCTGGAAGTTGACGGAATCTCTTCGTCTGACATTATGTCGAATATCTCTTTTTTTCATCAGTTAGCTCGCCTGGTGTCGTTATTTGATTTCAGTGACCGTTAAGTTCGACATGACCAAAAAACCTCCTACGTCACTGTGCAGGGCACTAGCGGGCACGAGCCCTGTACACGCCCCCCTGGCACAGAACAGTTCTCGCGCGGATGTGGCAGTGAAATACCGCGATACCTCCATGAAGAGGGTGTGTGTGTGTGGGGGGGGGGGGGGGGGCATTCCCTCTGTGAAATAAGAAATAAACATCCCGTAAAAACCGTCAATCAACGCCTTATGTCGCCCTGAGATTACTATACTGATGACTAAGCTTTGTGAAAATACTTGTCTTGAGTTTAGAGAATTCCTTTGATGAACCTGTGATTAAGCGCCACGAGAGGGCGTTACTGATGTGTACAAGCACATATCATTTTGAAAAACAAGGCAGGTTTTATTTAGTATTTACCACAGATTCTACAGTTAATAGTTCACATAGCAATATAACGTTCTCTATATGCAATATATAAGTTAATATAATTTATTTCAAATTCAAGCCCTGTCATTGTTGCTGTAAATGACCCTATTATTTATTTAGGTTGAACACCATGGCATGATGTAAAATATTATCTGCTATGAAATAACATGACAGATCAATCAGGTTATTTTTCCTTAGCTATGCTGTTTCAAAGAAGCCATAAGCTTAAGTGGCAGATGGCATATAAAAGTTCCTTCACAGCATTTTTTGGGTGTAGGACCTATTCATTTGTTTTTTTTTGTTTTTTTTGTTTTTTTTTAATTATTTCTAAACATCTTAGACGTGGCCGTTCTTACAAACAAACGTAGACAGTAACAGAACGGTTCTTCTCCAACCTGCACACAGCATCTGCTTCTTTCTATAAACGTTCTCTTGCTAATATTGGAAAATCAATGTTCCAACCCGCCCTTCACTGTCCTTCTATCTCTCTTCAGCCACTCGCTACTCTGTCAGAGACGCACGTTTACTCACACCCACCCTCTCTCTCTCTCTCTCTCTCTCTCTCTCTCTTCCTCTCTCTCTCTCTCTCTCTCTCTCACTCTCTCTCTCTCTCACACACACGCGCTCTCTCCCCCCCTCTTTCTCTCTCTCTCTCTCTCTCTCTCTCTCTCTCTCTCACACACACGCGCTCTCTCCCCCCCCTCTTTCTCTCTCTCTCTCTCTCTCTCTCTCTCTCTCACACACACGCGCTCTCTCCCCCCCTCTTTCTCTCTCTCTCTCTCTCTCTCTCTCTCTCTCTCTCTCTCTCTCTCGCTCTCTCTCTCTCTCTGCTTTTCCTTGTCTGTCAGTGTGATCAGCTTGACTTCCTCCTTCTTGGTGCGGCTGTTAAGCTGTATACAAGAACACAGGACCTGCCTGGTCATAGCGCTCAGTCTCACAGCAGCGTGAAGACAATTACACCTTGAAAAACACCACGGATTTACTCTGCAGTCACGATGAGTGCCGGGGATGAGGTCTGCACCGGCTGGCTCATCAAATCTCCCCCTGAGAAAAAACTCAAAAGATTTGTGAGTACGGAGGGGAACAGGCTGGGTGGGTGTTTTATGTGCTATTGTGATGTACCCGAGCAGTAGTAGTACCAGTTCCTGCTGCAGAGCAATGTGTGTGTGTGTTTGTGTGTGTGTGTGTGTGTGTTTGTGTGTGCCCGCAACAGACAGAGAGAGAGAGAGAGAGAGAGAGAGAGAGAGAGAGAGAGAGAGAGAGAGAGAGAGAGAGAGGGAATGAGAGACAGAAAATAGAGATGATCTTTTATCAACACACAACAGCTCTACTATGCAGCTGTTTGCATGGAGGTTTTTTATGCTTCTTTTGCATGTTGATAGCTGACATGTATCAGGATCAGTGTCCACAGCTTCTGGGGTTTCTATCTAAGAGTTGTTCTTCCTCATTTTCACTGTGGTGGTACTGTAATCCATCAGCATGGTTTCAGCTGCTCTTTCCAAACAGCTCCTAGATGTCCTCACTGTGGTCAACAACAGGGACTTACTTGTGTTGTTTTTTTTAGTCCTGCACCTATACATTTATACATTTATTCATTTAGCAGATGCTTTTATCCAAAGCGACTTACAATACAGGTTTGCACCTGTCTGCAAACCATGATCTTTCACTGTAAACTTAGTTTTCAAAGCGTATCTTTCCACATCAAGATGAGTTGGAACATGAATGTTATTCTATGGCGATCATGTGAGAGTGTTGTTGTTGTTGTGTGGAGAGAAAGAGAGAGAGAGTCAGGTGGCTGAGTGGTTAGGGCGCCAGGCTGGTGATCAGAAAGTTGCCAGTTGGATTTCAGGCTGTGGCAAAATGACATTGTGTCCTTGGGCAAGGTACTTCACCTTACTTGCCTCAGGGGGAACGTTCCAGTACTTGCTACTATAAATCGCTCTGGACTAAATGTAAATGTGTGTGTGTGTGTGTGGGGGGGGGGGGGGGGGGGAGGGAAGAGGCTCCACACTCATTAGGAGTTTCACATGGAGGGTGTTCTATTCTGTGAAATTTGGGTGTGTATTGCGAAACATGGGAAGTCCTGCCAAATACTTCAAAATGACCAGACATGCAGAAAAGACCAGGCGCTCTGATGGCTGCAAACACTTCCTCTACACAGGACATGCAGCCCTGAGAAGAACCACGGTTTCAAACTTAAACAGAGAAACAACAGAGACTGGGGGGGGGTGGGGGTTATCTAGAGAGGGTAGAGTAAACTAACTTCACAGACGTTGTTTTGGGGGCAGAATGTAGTTCAAGGGCTTTGTGGAGGACACAGACAAACAGGAAGTAGAAGGGGGTTCTATTGTGAGGACGGACTGTTCACAGTGCTGTGAGAGAGAGGGCAGACTGAGAGCCTGGAATGAAACTGTGACAAGACACAAATAAAAACAGCAGAGATCCAGTTCAGCAACAGTGGATTGTCCTTTTAACATGAACAAACAGCAACCCATCAGTTCAAACACAGTACTGGAGAACAAAACCATCAGATAATCAATGTATACTAATGTATAAAACTGTTTTTCTTAGTTTCTGTAATGTTTTTATTTGACTAAACTATCCATCCTCAAACTTAACCAATAGCTGTTTAGATGTAATAATATATATAAAGATTCCCCCAAGAAGTGACTTAACAGGAAGTGTTATGATATAGATAATAGCAATGAAACCAAACTGACCATATCTCATGTTACAGTGTAGGACGAATGGATATAAATGTGCTCTCTAAGTTAGCGTCTGTTTACGGTAGGACTGACTAAGAGTCTGGGTACAACAAAGTCAAGTTTTGGTTTAAAACAAAGAGTCCCTTTCTGAGAGAAGCACTCTGGCAGAGTAGCAAGTCGAGCTACGTTGCAGATATTGAAGGGATAACAACCAGGGGACAGACCTCACAGTGGTGTTGACCGAATATTCAACCCTTTAGTGACTCAATATCTGGCTGCGGTCCTCTTGCCTTCATTATTTATTTATGTATTTAAAAAGTCTTCAGTTTTAGAAGGAGTTTATCAACCCAAAATGTCACGCTGGCAGTTTTCTGACGAGATCAATACTAGATAAATAACCTGAATTCTGAATTCATGAGGGAGTTAGCCTAAAATATAACAAACAACCAAATGTACACAATAACATGGCTCTGTAATCTGCTTCCCAGCAACATGAAATTGTTTATCAGGTCATCTAAAACCCAAATGAGCTGAGATGATATAGCCTACTAAGGAGATGTAGCTGTTAGTAACTCTCTTTTTACACAGAAATAACTTCCTCTTTACTGCACTTCTGGGAATCACTGCTGTCAGTTCCTCCGAACACGCAAAAAAACACACCAAAAAAACATGCTTGTCTATTCTGGGGGACTGTACATGACCATTAGGTGATAGGCATGGTCAGAAGAGCAGCAATGCTTTTCCCATGACTAAGTGTGTCTACACCATGATGACTTGCGCTTGACTCTGGCAGACACAGACCACAACAGTGAGAGAGAGAGAGAGAGAGAGAGAGAGAGAGAGAGAGAGAGAGGGAGGTAGAGAGAGAGAGAGAGAGGTAGGGACAGAGAGAGAGAGAGGGAGAGGGAGAGAGAGAGAGAGGGAGAGGAAGAGAGAGAGAGAGGGAGAGAGAGAGAGGGAGAGAGAGGGAGGTAGGGAGAGAGAGAGAGGGAGAGAGCGAGAGAGAGAGGGGGAGGTAGGGAGAGAGAGAGAGAGAGAGAGAGATAGAGAGAGGGAGGGAGAGGGAGGGAGGTAGGGAGAGAGAGAGAGAGAGCGAGAGAGAGAGGGGGAGGTAGGGAGAGAGAGAGAGAGAGAGAGAGAGAGAGAGAGAGAGGGAGAGAGAGAGAGAGAGGGAGAGAGAGAGAGGGAGAGAGAGAGAGGGAGAGAGAGGGACGGAGAGAGAGGGACGGAGAGAGAGGGAGGTAGGGAGAGAGAGAGAGAGGGAGAGAGCGAGAGAGAGAGGGGGAGGTAGGGAGAGAGAGAGAGAGAGAGAGATAGAGAGAGGGAGGAAGAGGGAGGCCATGATGGTGACAGGGTTTTGTATCGTATCTGGTGCTGTTAGATGTCTACACAGCTACAGAGGTATTTGTGAAGGTTTTTGTTGTTGTTGTTGATGTTGTTTTGCTTTGTGAGATGCTTTTGTTGTTTTCAGTATGCAGATGTTTCTTGAACTGCAGCATACTGGATAATTGATTAGCCCTCAGTCACAGCAGAATAACAAAGCCACAACAACAGATGCCCTTTCATTCACAGAGGTGTGAAAACAACTGAAAAAACATTCAGAGATCCGACCTTGTGTTCCACTGTCAAATAAACGTACAATACATGTGAGAATTAGATTTAGCAATTAGCAGGTGCCCCCCCCCCTTTTCCTGATCTGCAGTCTAAAAGCTTTACCTGCTCTGATCTGAATCCAGCCGCTGTCTTCTCGCCCCCCAGGCATGGAGGAAGCGCTGGTTTGTGCTTCGCCGTGGTCGAATGAGCGGCAACCCGGACGTGTTGGAGTACTACAGGACCAAGACATCTAGGAAGCCCATCCGCACCATCGACCTGACGGAGTGTGAGGTGCAGCTGCTGAGGGAGCAGAGGCTCGTCAGGACAGAGTTCCAGAACCAGCATCTGTTCGTGGTGAAGACCTCCTCTCGGGTGTTCTACCTGGTGGCCAAGACGGAGGAGGAGATGAACAGCTGGGTGTACAGCATCAGTCAGATCTGCCACTTTGGACCTCTGGATGATGGAACAGGTTGGAGCTGGGAAACACACAACCTCAACATGGGAGTCAGGTGGCTGAGCGGTTAGGGAATCGGGGATAGTAATCATAATGTTGCCGGTTCGATTACCGGCTGTGCCCAATGACGTTGTGTCAAGGCACTTCACCCTACTTGCCTCAGGGGGGAATGTCCCTGTACTTTACCTGTTCAATGGAAGTCAACCAACAGTCAGTGTCTAACAGTGTCTAAACCTCCTTGTGTAGATTACCGTCGATTTTCCAAAAGCGCATTCACCTATTTGAATACAGCGCTCTGTCATTTGAATGTTTCGTTTCGTAAAGTGTTTCTAGAGTGTTTTTATATGGCCGCTCTACATGTGCTGTGTGTGAGGCAGCAGAGCGCTCCAGGCAGGGTGATTTGTGAGTGTTTCAGCAGGGTCCTTCAACTCTCCGTCTGCTTCAGACTGGAGAGAGAGAGAGACACTCAGAGCTGGCAGTTGGAAAATGTAGTAAAACATTGTCATCTGTGTGGAATAGATAGACTGCAGGGCCGAAGCTGTAACAAAGAGGGGAGATATGGGAGTGGAGCTGTTCTGCCGATCAGGCTTACACATTACTGGAAAAGATAACACAGACTAAGTGAATGAGACACTCAGTTATGTTTGACTCCCCTGCACCAGTCTGTCTCTCCAGCAGAGGACAGACAGGCCTGCACCAGTCTGTCTCTCCAGCAGAGGACAGACAGGCCTGCACCAGTCTGTCTCTCCAGCAGAGGACAGACAGGTCTCCAGCAGTCTGGGGAAGGAATAATTTTTCAACCAATAGAAAAGTGCCAAACTTTTATGCCTCTGAAGTTGGATCTTATTACAGCTTCAAGCGTCATATTACTCAACAATTACAAACTTTTGACATGACATGAAAACATGTTAACATCACCAGGCACAGCTGCTAATTTCAAACTATTCATCTTTTGACATCTTTTCAGTAGCGACATCGAGTTTCTGCTACACATGTCAAATGTTTACGCAACATGAAAGGTGTTTACACAACACAAGTCTTGTGGAGGTTGAGCCTCGCGGAGCGTTTTGTTTGGCAGATAGGCTTTCAGTTTAGATGGCTGATTAAGCAGCTTATCTTTATGGCGGTGCTGCAGTCGAGGGGGCTCCAAGACAGGGCCCCCTGCTGGACATCTACCGTAACAACGTGTAATAATCGTTACAGACAGATACTGGATACTTGTAAATCTTTGTCTGATGCCCCCTACTGTAACACTGGTCACCACCTCCCTCCCTCCCCTTCTCTGTCACTCCCTCCCTCTTCCTCCGTTTCAGAATCAGAGGAAGCCTTCTCTCAGACCCCGACATCCCAGCAGCCTTCACCTGCCATGTCCTTTACAGGAAACCACGCCAGGAGAGCGACACTCAGCCAATCAGAGTCCAGCCACCCTCGGGACTACCTCTTCCTGTCTCAGTGTGAGACGGGGGAGAGGGTCAGCATCAGAAGGTATGTCTGCCCCCTGGTCCCATCCCTGGTCCACCCTCCTGGGGTCAAGCATGTTTACTCACCCAGGACTGTGCTAACACTGCTACCTGCTCTGCTGCTGTGGAGGTTTCACTGGAGTCATGATGTCACCTGCAGACGCCTGCTACCAACCATTCTTCTAAAATCCTGGGATATCAGAGAAATAATGACAATGTTTGATGTTAGAGATTATGTTCTATGCTGTTTGATAGACTAAATATGTATGTTTTTTTGTTTTTCTTTGACAGATGTGACAGCTTTTCGAACTCGGAGAGATCACTGGAACAGAACTCGTCAGACAACACTATCGAAGACTCCTTCTCGTCACCTCCATGCACCGACCCCTCACCCTCCCCCTTCCCCCTCACAGGACCCTGTCTGTCCCCCTTCCCCCACGCCAGAACGTCCGAGCCCCCCTTTAGCGCCCCCTGCGCCCCCACCTTTATCGACCGGCCGTTTGACTTCTCATCCTCCTCTTCCTCTCCACCAACTCTTCATCGCACCCCCGACGTCTTTCAGTTCGACAAACTATATTCTTCTCCCCTGTCGGAGGTGAATGTCGAGGGCCAGACTCCACCCCCTCTGCCCCCGAAACCCATCCACCTGTCGGAGGCCGCAGTGGATGAGGGGCTCCGAGGGGCCCGGGGGGCTTCAGGGGGTCTACCTGCTCCCCTCCCCCGGAGGATATCTCTGTCAAGCCTGGATTATCCCAGAAGAGGTGAAGTATGTCACTAGCACAGCCCCCCTACGACACTCTCCTCACTCATTGTTGCACATTGGCCTTACGAGGTGACTCCAGTTCAGCCCCATTAGCCACACAGACACAGCAACACATTTATCGAAGACATTTTTTATCTTCTTCTCTATTTTCAGTAGATGTTGAAGGCAGTGCAGTGAGGAACTGGAACAAACGACTTAGTCTTAATTTGGTGAGAAAACCTCTTCTTTTTTCTTCTTCTCTCTCTCTTTGTCCATATTTAAACATAGAGAACTGATATCTGCATCATCATCAACTCCTCAACCTGACCTGTCCCAGATGACGTCTGGGCAAGGTTGAGTTTTCCCACTCACATTCCGCTTGTGTGTGTGTCTGCTGATCTTGCTGGCTCTGTGTCCAGACTCCTTTCGGGCCCCGACAGAGCTTCCCAGAGGACAGCTACGTCCCCATGGCGTCCCCGGCTCTCAGTGGAGGAGAGGAGCTGGCTGATGGCTACATCCCGATGAGTCCCACCTCCATGAGCTTCCCCACCTCCAGCTCCAACATGAGCCCAGACTCTGGCTCTTCTCTGGGGCTCCTGGCTCCGCTGGCCGCCCTGGCCCCACCGCCTGTGAACCGGGACCTTAAACCTCGCAGGAGAGGTAAAGAACACATTTCTCTATTGTGAATGTTGCCTTGTCATCCTTTCATTCAAAGAGAACATACTTAACTATGCCTCAAAAAATTCAGAAGTAATCCAGTTTCACTGTAAGTCTGCAGTACCTTGTTTACAGTGCATTCTTACTGATGCATTGTTACGGCAGTTATTATAAAGGACGTTTAACTCAGAACATGAACGTAATAATTTGTAATTAATATGGGGAATCGCTGTAGGAAGTGTTGAAACTTGCCATCCTAAGCATGTAATTCACTGACAGATCAGTTTGTTTTTCCTTCCACAACACGCAACATCTTGTGACTCCCATGTGTCTCTGACACATCAGCAATCCTGGAAAAAGACTGTTTCATTCCTCCAGTTCTCCAATTTGTTTATGACTCATGACTTTGCTGCCTGGTTCAAATGTGTGTTTCTGTCTGCAGCCCGGCCTCCTCCTCTAGACCTGAGAGGCCTGTCCACCATCAGGGAGTGCACTCACCTTCCCCTGGTCAGGACGCTCACAGAGCCAGGGTGAGCACTGAGACAGACACCTGAGCTTTCTGTTGTATTAGAACATTAAAAAAAATCAATGACTTGTTTTACTGAACTTTTGTTTGTGTGTGTGTATTTATCTTTGTTTATTCTATTTCTAGAAATTTCCTCTTGGAAAGAAGACATCTGACTGTGGGGATTAAAGATCAAGATGTCAGCTGCAGTCCGATGGTAACGTTTTGTCGTTACACAGCTACACATATCAGTGTTGTACAAGGCTGGTAATGTTACCAGGAGCACAAACAAACTCTTAAGAAAGTTCAAACAAAAGCTAGACAGCATTTTCACCTTAGTATAAAAAACAATTTGAGAATCTTTTCAATATACCTTCCTGTTCCGTGTCCCCATGACTGTGTTTGATCTGCTGCCCATCAGGAAAGCAGACAGCTGTTGTTCCCTCCAGTAGAGAGTGCAGGCCAGCTGTGGGCCAGGAGGTCCAACCTGGACTACCTCTGCCTGGACTTCAACCCAGCATCTCCCTCCCCTGTTCAGAAGGTAAGAAGAAGAAAGTGGACTGGAAAGGTCAACAGAGCAGAATAGACTGTCTCCACATCCAGACAGGAAATCAATTCAACCTTTTAACGGCATTAACAGGGCCAGTTCATCACACAATGACAGTCTTATGGACGCCTACGTAAAATTGTAGTCTGCCTTTTTGGGTGTCAAGTATCTTAGAGCCTTTCTGCCTAAATAAGTGTGTTTTTTTCCATGTATAAGAGTATCAAACATCCTAGAAAAACAACCAGTATCATGTTCCTACAGACAGCCAATACATAGAAGGCATTCAGTTCGATATTATTCAATGTTTTTATATTACTCAATCTCGAACCGCAAGAGAAATTCTTGCGGTATCCAGGCAACAAGTCCTTGTGTGTGTGTGCATATTGTGCTAAAGTGCAACATGTTCTTGAAGTGGTACTGCTGTCTTTTGTGGAGGGTTCCCATGGCGCCCAATATGGATGGATCTGGAGTCTAGGTGTAGTCTCTACATTACTGAAGGTTGCTTTCAAACAGAACCTCATTTCTAAAAGCCAGAATGAATGTGGAACCTCATCCCTCCCTCCCACACATTTACATTTAGTTATTTTAGCAGACGCTCTTATCCAGAGAGACTTACAGCAAGTGCAGGGACATTCCCCCCTGAGTAAGGATGGGTGAAATACCTTGCCCAAGGACACAACGTCATGTTGCCACAGCCTGGAATCGAACTGGCGACCTTCTAATCACCATCCTGACGCCCTAACCACTCAGCCACCTGACTCCCTGGAGTCCTAAATATATGAATGCTCTAGTATAGATATTAGTATCCTTCTCTTTTTTTGTCTCACCTCTGTGACGGATATTTTATTGTAGAAACGTTTTTAAAGTGATGGCTTCATCCCCACGCTGAGCATATCTGCAGCAGAAAACAGACAATAAAAAAAGACAGTTATCCCATTTGAATGGTGCAGGAGTGTTCATCTCCATAGTAATAAGCTGGTGACGCACTTTTTGTGACGTTCTTTCTGACGCTAGATGAAAGTGCAAAGAATACTAATGCAGGCCGCCTCAACTGAGAGAACAGATGACATGAATTTATATTTGAATTTGGACGCAGCCTTTGACTGTCAACAGTGACGCCTGCTGCTGTGGTGAAATGATGAAGTCTGAAATGAGAGAGAGAAACACAGAGATGGAGAGAAAGAAAGCAAGAAATACAGAGAGGAAGCGGGAGTAAAGAAAGAAAAGTGCCCCATCTGATCAGTGTCGATGAAAAAGAGAACAAGACAGACAGACAGAGCAATGATGATATGTCACTGGGTCAACAACAGGACATTATTTTTTTTTTTTGGGGGGGGGGCATCGTTCAGCAGGATTGTTTATCAACTCTCCTCCCCTCCCCCCTCCCCCCCTCCAGAAGCCTCTTCTTGCAGATGAGCACAGGGTCGACTATGTCCAGGTGGATGAGAAGAAGACTCAGGCCCTGCAGAACACTAAGATGGAGTGGAAGGACGTCCGTCAATCCAAAGTGTGAAACACGGATCAGGTGGGAGGAGTCTGACCACGTGTCAGTCTCACGAGATGAGGCACGCTGGCATGTTCTGATGAAGGAAACACACACACACTCTGTAACACACCTAGACTAGAACAACTAGAAACAGTGGATGATGGAGAGCAGCGTCTGTGTTGAAACTCTTGGTCTATGGGACAAACTGTTTAAACAATAAAGAAACAGAGAGACAGAGGGGGAAGAGAGAGAGAGAGGGGGGAGGAGAGAGAGAGAGGGGGGAGGAGAGAGAGACAGGGGTGAGAGAGAGAGAGGAGGAAGAGAGAGCGCAAGGGGGAGGAAGAGAGAGAGAGGGGGGAGAGAGAGAGGAAGAGAGAGAGGAGGAAGAGAGAGCGCAAGGGGGAGGAAGAGAGAGGGGGAGAGAGAGGAAGAGAGGGGGGAGGAAGAGAGAGAGCAAGGGGGAGGAAGAGAGGGAGAGAGAGGGGAGACGAGAGGGGGGAGAGAGATCATGAGCACTGTGAATGTCATCTCACTGTGCTTTGTGTCTGTTTTTGTGTCAAGTAATTTAATTTAGCAAAGGTGAAAAGGCCACTTGAAATGCCTTTGTCCATTCTTAAGTGAAACTAGATTTATAAATTAAAAAGATACCAAAAGTCTTAACACGATCTTAGATGTAGACTGGTCAGAATATAAGCCAACTGAACCGTGAAGAAGCCCTTCGTGTCAGTGCGTCCACTAATAATGAGGCGCACATGTTCATGTTGGGGTCTGATCATGGTTCATCAGCCGTGTGATATCAGAACAGGGATGGTACCGTCCTATAATAAAGACCTGAAGCTGTCCTCTTCAGTCAAAACACTGTAACTCACGCCAGATAAGTAGAGAAGCACAGTTCACTCAGCGTACCTGTCATATTCTGGTGGGATGAAAGGACTGATAAGCCATTTTCTCATTAAGTAGATAAACCAAGAGAATGATGTGAAAATCTTAGCTTAGCTCAAACTGTACAGTCACTGTGTCTTGTTCATTTCAACAAATGTAAATGCTTTGAGTGTTAAGTGTAATGTGTGTAAAAAATCACACCCGGAAGAATATTTTCATGCTTCAATAAAAATCTGCTAAATCGTTTTTGCCTAAATAAGAAATCTGTCCTTCCCGTTATTGGCCTGTAGAGGGCGCTGTGGCACCACACCGAATTACACCACATACATTAGATGCTCCAGCGAAATTAAAACTCGATATGAAACAATTAAATACATAATCTTTAATAGAATCAAAATGTAGATATTACGTTTATGTTCTGAGTTTAACTTCTTTTATAATATCTGACGATGCATTAGTGAGATGCTGTTCTGCAGCTTTACAGGGAAACTAGATTCCTTCTGGGTTTTTGGGGCATAATTAAGTTGGATTAAATGAATGGATGACAAGGCAACATTCACAATAGAAAACCTCAAAAAGCATCTTGATGTGTTTCAATTTATTCCAAGCCATAGTCACAGAATAAATCATAGATCGTCCATGATCAATTGATAAAACAAACAAATAAATTAACAACTTAACAATTCAGATACAGTACTTAAGCATTTATTTCCATTGTTACAATGCATTTGTTATAAATTAATGACAATTCATACATCAGTTTAAGATACTTAACTTAATAATCAAAGCTCTTTGTCCTTCAGTATATTACTGCACACTTTCATAATGCACTTTTTTTTATATATATCCTGTGCAATCTAACGTCTTATATAATTTTTGAGGCATATAAATATCCTGTTAAAAATTGTTTTGTCCCCGTGGATATAAATATAGAGACCAGTAACCAGCATCCTCTATGTGAAATTCTGCTAAAACTTTGAAACAGACATTTTATTCAAATGCCTAGCAACCCTTAAAGACTAGAATTTTCGGTGTCATTTCAGTCTTTTTAGCAAGCATCAAAGTGAGGAGGGCTTCACCTATCTCAACATGACTGAGGAAAAATAAAAATATAAATAGTTTTTCATGGCCCCAGAATAACTCTCGGTCATAATCATTAAAGCAGTATGCAGTTTATGAGAGAGTAATAAATGATAACTTCACTAACTGACTCTGCTGCCTCAGTGGTTTAGTTAAGGAGACAGTTCAGATATCAGTGCAGGGGAGATCTCTGTCAGCAACATATATACACCAGGGGAAGCCTATCAGCTGTAGATGAACACATGAGTCATGATCAAAGTCGATGACACTAATTCTCTTTTCTTTGACCCGTACGAATATAATTGCACAAAGAATACCTGCAATGGGAAGTTGTCATGCATTGTAAATAAAACACTGATTCTAAATGAGGGGTTGTGGGAGGAAAATAATATTTACAGAAAAGATAAGACATTGATTAATTAGGGACTGGCGTCGTCAATGCTGAACCTCCACGAGAGAGAGAAAAAAAACGTACAAAAATAATTAACGAGAACTCATAAAATGTCCATTAAGGTCACAGTGAACTATAGGACACAATTTTGGCATAAAGATATAATTGTATGATGAGTGTTTCCTCCTTTTTTCTTTTAATATTTTTCTCTTTTTTCTTTTTTTACATGTGAACGCTAGTGTTCAGTGTTCCATCACAGTTCTCTCATCAGGCCCACAGACAGAGGGCAGGAACATCATTCCCACGGGGTCAAAGGTGTTTTGGTTTTCTGTCGGTTTCCGATGGTCATGGTTTATACTTGCAGTCATACAGGGGTAAAGTGATCAGTACAGTACAGTTCATCAGTACGATGTTCACAAGCTAAACGTTCGAAAATCCAAATATTTCCGGTCCGTCCCTGTTTCGATGACAACCGGGCGTCTCCAAAAATAAGTTGGGTCTTGCAGAATCGTCTTTTATTTCCTAAATGGGGTTAACCTGCTAAAGTTCTGCCAGAAAGGCGACTGGCTCCTTTTAGGTTCATTGAATTCAAAGACGTCTGATTGTGCCATGTGACCCTCTGGTGCCAGGTACTGCCCTGGGTTCATGGGGTCCACGGGGGGAGGGTACGCAGGGGGCACAGATCTCTGGCCTGCACACGAGGTGACACAAGAGTTGGTGTTTGTGTGTGAGTGTGTGTCTGTGTGTGTGTGTGTGTGTGAGTGTGTGTGTGTGTGTGTGAGTGTAAGTGTGTGTGTGAGTGTGTGTGTGTGGTGTGTGTGTGAGTGTGTGTGTGTGAGTGTTTGTGTGTGTGGTGTGTGAGAGTGTGAGTGTGTGTGTGTGAGTGTGAGTGTGTGTGTGTGTGAGTGTGTGAGTGTGTGTGTGTGTGTGAGCTTACCTTTCTGTTTGGTCATCCTTCGTACGGTCATCGCAGCCTGTTTCTTCTGATACTGAGATATCTCAAACCCTGAGACAACACACACAGAACGTGTAAGGTGTCAGTCAACAGTGCTCTGTAGTCTCACCCAGAGACACGTGTTGTTGTAGGACAGTAATAAAAAGCCCACCTATTTTCTCGTCCTCCAGCACCATCTTCCTCTCCTCATGAAACGCTCTCAGCCAGCGAAGTTTCTCCTCCAGTTTCTTGGCCAGGAAGATGTGGATCTCGTCTGAGTCTTTGTTACTCAGCTTGAACGCGTTCTTCACGCTCACGTTAAAGTCGTCATCTCGCCCGTCGACCGCGTCCACGACGTGATACCTGTCCATGTCGATGCGGCCCTTGTAGTACAAAATGTCTCTTCGTATTAAATCCTGCGATGAAAAAAACAAAAGACAGATTGCGGTCTGCAGAGTGCTGTCAAGAGACACAAAGAGGAACAGATTCTCATCGCTGTCATCGTCCTCTTGGCGATGCGCTTTAATGCAGAGAGACACAGTAAAGCACCAGGACCGACGGGCAGATAATGAAATAGGTGAGGACGTCTGGCTGGGATCAAGCACACGTCCATTTGACTAATTGCTGCTTATCAATATCGTTCTGACAGGAATCCATGCCGTAAGCTAGGCACTATGAATAATGCACTTTGCTGTTCAGCAGATGTTCCAGTTTTCCTAGCCTCCCTGAGAGTGCTGCCTATTCCCTCCACATTCCCACATCTTCTGTCCCATCTGCCAGCTGTAAACTCAGCTCTGCTGTCGTCCATCTGACGGAACAATTCTGCTGTCAAGCAACTCAACTAATGACAGGTTGATGAGTCCAGATGAGACTTCCAGGCTTCACAGACACAGAGAGGATGATGGGAGATGAGAGCCCAATCACATTAAACTAACCAGCAATGAAAGTCATTGATAATGGAAGTTTGACTTTTAGTCAACTAATTCAGCTGACAGTTCTCTACAAATGCTGATTTTCTGTTATCGTCTGAACTAATGCTGGAGATGATTCCTTCAGAGTGACACCTGTGAACTAACTCGTTCAGATGTGCAGAAAGTGTAGCTAAACCAATAACTAGAGGCACAATACAATCATGTTGTATCCTCAGGAGGCAGAGCGCTCCAGGGTTGAGGCAGCTCTCTCATCTCCAGCCTCAGTCACCAGCTCAGCACTTTCTGCTGTTACCCTGTGACTTTGTGTTTAGCACAATAAATCATTACCTCGGCTCAGACCCTCCAGCAAGCTAAGCAAGAGACGTGACCTTCCTCTGCCTGGATCCTGGGAGAGGAACTAAATGTGCCAACACACCTTCAGATTTTTTCGCAAACCACGAGCGATTGATCATGCGAGGCACTTTTTAAACAGCTGGAAATGTGCGAAGCGACACACAAAAAAAAACGGATGGCGGACGAAAAATGTAAAGACGCAGATGCAGGTTTAACTCGACACGGGACAACTCATCCTCACCTTTTTACACATCACCATCTGGTGGTCGAAGAGGAAGAACACCCTGGACTGACTCCTCCCGTAAGGCTGGTAGATCCAGGACAACTCCCCAGTGTAGACTAGCTCCGAGCTCCGGTCCAGAAGGTCCTCCCCCTGCATGTCCAGGGGAACAAAACAAATGTCTTGAAGAGATCTGATCTTTACTTGAAGAAGAGCCTTCAGATGATGAAGTCATTGTAGCTAAAGATGAACCTAGTCTGAAGTTAATCTACTGTCGTAGACCAGAACTGTGGAAAAGGGGAGTGACTCAACACAGACACTATATACACAGCAAAGAAAGGAAATTCTTATACGCATACAGAACATTTTTTGACCTTTCTTTTGTTTGACTTGACATAATTACAGTACCTCTGTGACTATGCAACTCATGGAAAAACCTCCAAAGTGGGTCAGAGCGACCTGCTAACACACTGTCTCCTGCAGCAGGCAGATCTCTATTCAGTACAGATCATTTCAGAACTCATCTCTGATTAGCTTCGTATGGATGAAAAGAGGAACTTCAAAAAGCCTGTCAACAACCAAGTCTGCTTCTCATTTGAACGAATGCAAGTGAGAAGGAGGCCATTTATTATTTGTTCCATCTCGAAGAGGAAAAAAAAAACCAACGTAGTCCTTCCTCTCCAGCTAACGCTTATCAAAGGTTCTGTGTGACAACAGATCAACATCTTCCTCGTGAAAACGAAATCCTTTGAGCCTCAACTAAAAAAGAAAGTTTCTGTTTTGAGAAAATATGTAAAGAGACCACAGTGAACATCCGTGGTCTTTCAACAGCTCCTGTTTGACTCAACCTCCCTGTCTAGCTGCTTCCTGTTTGACTCAACCTCCCAGTCTAGCTGCTTCCTGTTTGACTCAACCTCCCTGTCTAGCTGCTTCCTGTTTGACTCAACCTCCCAGTCTAGCTGCTTCCTGTTTGACTCAACCTCCCTGTCTAGCTGCTTCCTGTTTGACTCAACCTCCCTGTCTAGCTGCTTCCTGTTTGACTCCTACCTCCCAGTCCAGAATGGATGCCTGCCACTGGGCCATCTTGTCGATGTTTTCCAGGCGACGTTTGCGTTCGTTAATCTGCTGTGTAACATTCCGCATGACAGCCAAAGCAGCTGCAACATAACGGTAATCGCTACAAAAACAAACAAAAACACAAACAGAAAGTGTAACATTCAACACAACAATTATTATATTATTATATTCTGTTGTTAATAACTGTTTTGCACTTCTGGTTGGATGCTAACTGTATTTCGTTGCCCTGGACTTGTACCTGTGTAATGACAATAAAATTGAATCTAATCTAATCTAATCTAACAACAATCTAAACATCAGTACACCTTGAAACTGAAACATTATAATCCTGGTCTGGTGGTTAGACCACCCTGGAAGCAGAGTTTGACTGGAACAGAAAAATGGTCGAAGGACCTTGAAACACAGACTGGCTTCACAACTATGTATCATGATTATTTATTGATTTTCTTGCATTATGCCGTGGCTGTTACTTTGACCGGCCATTGGGGAAATCTCCCAAAAGCCAGTCCGACCCTGCCTGGAAATACAACTGACTACCAATAAGTAGATGGAGAAAAAAAGCCTGTAAAAAGCAGACCTGTGGTCCTGGACAGTGTACTTCAGCAGTTCAGCCAGTTGCAGAGGGTATTTGCAGATCTTCTGGACCGGAGTGAGCAGGAAGCCATCGATGGCGATGTCGATCATCTGCTGCACCAGGCGACATGCCTCGAAGAAGTGCTGGTAGCGCCCATCCCTCATCAGTCTGGATAATTCCATGCAGGCGTCCACATGGTTGTTGCAGTACTCAGAGTAGATCCAGAAGCCATCTTGCTGTGGGGCAAACACAGATCACATGACACTTGGAAGAAAAACTCCCTCAAATCACAAAAAAAAAAAAAAAACACACAAAAGTTACTGAAGACATGAAAGTAAAACATTTGCTAATTAATAGTGATGTAAAGTAACCTGATTCAAATTAATGGTCATAAGCAGGCGTCTTCAGAGCTGGCTAACAATCTGTTCATTAGAATCAGGTGTGTTTGAGCAGGGGAACACCTAGAACATGCAGGACAGGGGGGCCCTGAGGACCAGGGAGGCCCTGAGGACCAGGGGGGCCCTGAGGACCAGGGGGGCCCTGAGAACCAGGGGGGCCCTGAGGATCAGGGAGGCCCTGAGGACCAGGGAGACCCTGAGGACCAGGGGGGCCCTGAGGACCAGGGGGGCCCTGAGGACCAGGGAGGCCCTGAGGACCAGGGGGGCCCTGAGGACCAGGGAGGCCCTGAGGACCAGGGAGGCCCTGAGGACCCGGGCTGGGAAACACAGCTCTAGTGTGAAGGCGGACTCTCTTACGTGTTCCAGGAAGCAGGGGCCGATCTCACTGAGGTGAGGTTCCTCTGTGTTGTACTGTTTCTCCAGATCTCTAACAAAGCCCATCTGAAACCTGTAGATGTCCTCAATGTTCCCGAAAATTACTTTCAACTGATCGTCGTTAAACATGTCTCTTCGTTTTTTGCATTGTCGAAAGTAACCCTGCAGAGATAGAACAACATGAAGAATAAGATGGCTCTCGGAATACATTTACGAACCCAATTTGTAAATAGAACGTTCAACACATTGAAATAACAGGCTAGCTAAGCCAGACTTTAGTGACTTAATTTGTTGGTTATCCATATCTGCAAAGGTTCTAAAGTTGTTATTTATTACAATGAAACTATTTCAACTCCCATTCATATACCGAAACAGAATGATCTTAATAAAACGAACACATTTTACCAGACGACTTTCTTCTTTTCTCCAGCTAATTTGTTTCTGTACGCAGGAGGCTGTGTTACACAACATCGGCTGTTCTCTCTCTGAAAGCTCATTTCTCCAATAACATTTCCAGTCATTCATGAAAAATCCTCCACTTTCCCACAGAGTGGCCTGGGTACGCCTCACTGACCATCTCCATTCACCTAGACGTGCCTCATTTTCAACATGGAATGGTTGTGCTTATAGCGCGATGCCGTTATAATATTTCTAAAGTTGACGCTGGAGAATAGTGTAATTCAGTAGTGGACCTGTGATTCATAAAGTGTTTCCCTGAAATCCACGCGATTTAGAATGACAGAAAAATCACGATTCATGACAGGAAAACATGTTTTTTGCCCCATAGTCATAAAAGATCAACCCAGGTCACATTATTTATGTGACAATCAGACCCTCGGAGATCGCTCCCTTCCTCCCTCCCTTCCTCCCCTCCCTGCTCTTTCCACGGAAAAAAGTTGTGATTACATAACGGGGGGAAAAAAGAGCAAAAACTCATAAAATAATAGTAAAAGCTTTTTCTGAGTACTTTTTCCTGTATCCTCATGGGTGTGTTGTTTGACAGAGATAGTCAGAGCGTGAAGGGATGAAGTGCTTGTTACTATATCTGTTGGAGGAGAGTGCAGTGAGATGGGGGAGCTGCTATTTCTACACAGAGCACCAGCTCTTACGGGTCAGTGTTCCCAGTCATTGGTTTTCAACTCTCATCGGGACTGAGTGGAGCTGTGTCTCTTCTGTTTAGGAGTCAGTTGATTGAAGCTAACCTCCGTGGGACTTGTTCCGGTCCTAGCCTGAGAGAACGCGCTGTCACCCCGCATGCAGGATGGGATAGAGACCGGAAGCCAAAGCCCACGCCATTTATTTTCGATTTTCTTTTATCTCAGCGATCTTAGGGCGTTCGATCGTTACTTTTATAACGAGCAGATGAGAAGAATGTCTTTCCAGCGAGAGTGCTTCCCCTCGTGTCGTTGACCCCGCACTCCCCTGCCTACCTCACAGATGTCCTTCAGGTGTTTGATGTAGTGGCGTTCTGTGCTCATGATCTCATTGATGACGTTGGCTCTCATTTGGTCGCGGTTCTGCGTGGGTTGGCCCAGGCAGAGGCAGTCGCTGCTGGGGCTGGCCTCGGCGTGGCCGTTCTGGACCTCGCTGGGCCCCTCCACAGCCTCCACCGAGCTCTCCTCCTGGTTCACCCACAGCTGGCAGGAAACACACATTCAGTCAGACTCGACACGTGCAAACAAAACACAACTTCATCTTAATGGAAACAGAACGCAAACACTAAACTAAAAAGGTTATCGTATTAGTACAATTATCCTTGTAGGAAATGCACACACAAAAAAACCATAACCAGTCGAATTGGACACAAACAACCAAAATAAGAGTTAAGCTACATTGAAACAGAACACAAATTCTAAACTAAAAAGGGAATTCTGTTAATAAAGTATGCTGGTTGAATATTCAAGAGTGAGAAAGCATTCAGAGCTCTACTGTGTGTGTGTGTGTGTGTGTGTGTGTGTGTGTGTGTGTGTGTGTGTGTGTGTGTGTGTGTAATACTACCGTCCTTACTGTGGTAATAATACTGAATTATGCAACAGTCATTTTGTTGCTGTCAGCGCATGACTAAATGACCCAAGGCCATTACAGCAGGGATGTATAATAGTTCTAAAACACGTATGTGATTGTATTTAGAAGTCTACAAGATTGCTCCATGTTAAGGAGAGCTTACAGCAAAACACATCTACACTAAGACAATCTAACCTCGTTACATAAACATTGAGTTTGTAGCAAAAACACAACTGCTAGCATGATTCCACTGTTGTCCAAAGCACTTGGTTTTTAGGCAACATTATGGGAAAACAATGTTGTTACAACGTCAGCCTGTTTAGGCAACTGTGATGTCATGACTAGTGTTCGACTCGAGCTACAGAATAGTTTAGTATTTCTTCTACATATGTAAAAGAACAGACAGTTAAGACACTCGTGAAAAAGGTTTTCCATCCAATAGAACACACAGCAGTTGTGTTGAACTTAAATAGTATGTGTAAGTAAAATATGACACGCTTACTTGGTTGTAGTTGAGCATCACAATATAACAAGCATGTAATTGGAGGTTAGTTTGAGTACATCACTGCAAAATAAAACTTTAAAGCATGTAAGGCCACAGAATGTGAAGCAGGTATATTGATATGCCACAACACAGACTGCTTAATAATAAAAGAGGACGTTAATACACAGTACATCCACGTTACACTGGCTTCAACAACATCCATGCATCCACACACTTCTACAAACACCCAGAATCAGGTGCTATATTCATATCAGAAGCCATCGTCATGACTTTTCAATCTGCCACATTAACCACAGCCGTAAATAACCGCATTCATAGAAGCCCCAACTTCAAAGTTAGAAGGGAAAGAGTAGAAAATAAAACCAAAGAACGTGCTGTCTTCCTGTTCTGTGTACTAGCATTATCTGTCACCTTCTCCTGGCTGGAGGAGTACTGAGCACATTAGTGCGTCGCATGCTAGAAGGCATCTCAAGGAATAAACTGTCACTTTGGGTAATCCTCAAAGGTAACTAATTTTAGCCTGTTTGCCAGAGGACACAGAGTAGGTAGGACTCCTGCTACCAATCCAAGTCATCATGTTGTTCAGGAAAACACACATTAGAAGCTGTGATGCAACTGCATTGTTAATCGGTGCGTTTTCACCCTAGGCTACGGTGAAGTCTTGTTCCTCGTGTTGTATCTTATCTTGTTTTTATCTTAAACAAAGATGACAACACACTAAAGGCGTTCGAGTAATTAACTGATAACGAAGAAGATGAGATTGCGAGTGTGAGCTTAAGTATTTACTCCAGATAGAGAAAAACAGATGTCCAGCCTACATGCTCGTGTAGTATTTACATTTAGTCATTTAACAGACACTCTTATCCACAGCGACCTCCAGAAAATACAGGGACATTCCTCCCTGAAGTAAGTATGGTAAAGTGCCTTGCCCAAGGACCAAACGTCATGTTGGCACAGCCAGGGTTCGACCCAGGTACCTTCTGATTACTAACCTGACACCCTCACCGCTCAGCCACCTGACTCTCATACTATGAACAAACAGGCAGCTGTATCGAATGCTACACTCTGTCAACATGTACGCAAAATGACATCACTACTCTTATTATTTGAGTTATTGACTGTTGGACAGTGAAGAGAATGGTCCTTTAGTACTGCTGTTTGTTTCTGCATCCACAGGATGCGAGAAAGAATAGATATCAGATCCAGCTCATCCAGCCGAAGACACTAACCTCCTCTGAATGGGAGGTTAAATATGTATGTGTCCATATGGAGGCCTTGTAAGATGAAGACTCTATTTCAGACATCTGACCACAGTTCCGGGCGGCCTGTACACCCTGTCTCTACTTGAGTCACATCTTCCATAGCGTGTCTATTTAGAGCTCACTCTCCCCTTCACATCGGGACCACTGGACAAAAGCTGTAAGGAACATTCATTGAGTAGGTGCAAGAATCGAGAAAAGCTCTTAGGATTTTAAGGAGAATTCCTGCTCGACCTAAAATAACTTTCAGCATGCTAACAAATCCTGTTACATAAAAGAACCATTAAAATTGCTTTTCTTAGAGAAATCCTTTCCTTCCCTTGTTGGCCGCTTATCGATGCTCATTCTTGAGGCTGAACCTATTTGATCGTTTACTAACAGGTTCATTAAATAAGTTTCACTGTTGAAAATACTAATCAGTGTTTTCATGGTGCTTCTTGATGAAGTCGGTGGAGTCAGAGTAATGAACTAGTGCAGCACAGGCCTTCACACACGCTGTGTCCATTCACAACTGACATAATCAATAAAAACACCTATCTATGCTACATCACAATCATTCACTTGCCGTAAAACATCTAATTCATTATTCATTCAATCGTTTCTAGATCTACTCCAAACTTTACTGCTTACAAGCACATTGTTAAAAGTGCTTCTGTACTGTCTGCACTCAAGACAACCACAACTACGACCTTTATGTTTGGCAGGTACCAGGAGACAGCAGTGCTAGCTGAAGGTGAATTCACATCATTTCAGGGAGGAAGAGGGACATGGGTATATTGTGGATCATACACTCTGATGACTCTCCCTGGTGTTAAAGTAGACAGTTGTTCGCCTCACAGGTTCTAGGAACTGGAACATGATCAATGGAAGCAGCAGTGGTAAAGCAACATGATGTCAGGTATGGGGTGGTCCTATGTGGAGTGAGATGCTAGTTCAACAGTTATTTCTTTTCATTTTGTTAGACGCACCTTGGTCGTTGTGTTTTGGAACCGAGAAGCAGCTATAGGGTTGATATAGAAAACCTGTTTTGTTTGAGGTTGAGGTGGGTGGGATTCAACCTTTGAAAAAGAAAAACATGGTAGACCTTGTTCATATTTGGTCAAGCACTTGAAGTTCTCGTGTACCAGAGACAACCAGCCAGTGAAACCATGAATATATGTCTCAACAAACAATATGAGTCATCAATGTAAACATTGTAAACATCTATTCTACAACATAGCCTCTAGTGTGAGACTGTAGTGACCTATGCTGAATAACAATGATATGACAAATAACAATCAATCGTTGCACTGACATCTGGCCAAACCTGCGTACGGCTTCAGAGACGAGAGACTCGACCGACAACAAGAAGAATGACAGTTCTCACCCTGACGAAACTGGCAGGAAACCAGCCCTCCTCATCATCGATCTGGCCCCACCACCAGTCCTTATTGGACGCGTCCAGGACCTTGATGACATCCCCCGCCTTAAATGCCAGCTCCCTGTCAGCCATGGTGACATGATCCCAGACGGCTTCAGCACTGACGATAGATCCTCCGCTGATCAGCTGGGGGGGAGATGAGGAGGGGGGGGGGGGGGACACAAGGGGGGACAGGATTTGAGATGGGGCAACAGGAAGGAGACAGGATGGGAGACAGAAGAGGAGACTTTCATACATTTTCATGTGTTTTAGGTTTTGGTGGTTTTGAATGGCTGGGTGGACAGATCATTTGACAGAGCAGCGGAGTCAGTGGACAACCTTGTCATATTGATAACTGTGTCACATTGATAACCATGTCACATTGATAACCATGCCACATTGATAACCATGTCACATGGGAAGCAAGGATGGAGAGATTCTCCGTGGATCTACACATTAAGAACACATTAAAAACTGAACTAAAATGTTAAAATGTTGGATCTACATTGTTGGAAGGTAGTTGTTCACACTTGTATGCGTGTTATTTGCCTCAGTAGCCCTTGCGTGCACCAAGAGATTGTGTTGTTGTTGTTGTTGTGTACACCAGAAAAAAAACAATAATGTGATACTATAATGGAACACATCTGCTAAAATGGGCCAATCAGCAGGTCAGCACACTTCAGTTTGAACTGCATGTTGTTCACAGCACGCCTGCTGCAGATGAGACAGCATCAACAATGACATTCAAATATGTTTAGAGTTCGGAGGCAAACTGTAACTGCCATAATGACACAGTGAGTCACTAGTTTAAAAACTTCAAAACCTCCCATGTAAATTAAAGTCAATATTTTCTCTTGACACTTTTTTGGCCTGAGATTTGACAGGCTGGAGAACAGACACATTTGAGGCTCCATGTAAATCAGTGGATCTCACTCTCTGATGTCTCTAACCTCCTAACCCTGTTTAAACTCTATTCATAAACATGTCTTTTGGACAATTAATTATACAATTTTATTGACGATAATCACATGACCACCCAAGGTTTGTGTTGACAAAGATCTGTTCTGGGATAAAACACAGTGAGTTTAATGCGCACTATAAAGTATGTTTTTTCATACTTCATCTCAATTCACTGTTGTAATATAACTCTATTCTAGGCTATTGGAGACAGGAAATTATTATATGGAATAGACAACTGTCTATACTGTACTTTTACATGCACAGATCTTAGTAAACAATTGTATAATTAAATACAACACACGTTTATGCTATTTAATATGCTGTGGCACAGCAGAAGTATTCAGTCAGAAATGGGCCTAGACAAACAAAACCAACATTTCCATGTCAAACAGCCAAGAGGCTCCCAGAGCAGCAACAAGACAACCTGACAAGAGGAAAACTCCAGAATAAAGACATCTTCATCAATACAGTCACTGCCTAGTCCTAAATACTGGCAGCTTTTTTCCATCTCTTAAATTATTGGTTTTATATCCCCACTGCACAATATGACACATCTCAACACGCATGGCTCGACGACATCCTAATATGTAGCCTGTTATCATCAGATGATGGATCCACTGGCTAATTACATTCTACATTGATCCGTACGGCCTCCTACAACTGAGACATGCGATGAGGACACATTTTAAACACAAAGAGAAGCAGTAGCTCAAGATAAAGACATTATTGCCTCCATCATGCCAATAAAACAGAGCGCAGCTCCATAGGTAAGATAAGATCCACAAAGCAGCCTCAGACTACAGAACAGGACAGACACTGACGGTCGATGCATATAGTCTACCGTATATTTAACGTCCTCCACAATAACGTTAAAATAGCCAAAGATGAAAGAGAAATAATACCAGCGCCATTCATGAAGCGTTAAGGCCTTCAGTGCGCCTCCAATGAACGCGCCTGCCGCTCTTGCCGCCTCGCCGCTCCTGCCGCCCCGCCGCTCCTGTCGCCTCGCCGCTCCTGCCGCCTCGCCGCTCCACAGTGCGGCAGCTTTCAGCAGCGCTGCGCGCGGCAACACACGCGCCACAAATCAACCTGCCATTGGTTTCCCACGCGCAACTGAGGCTCTTAACGTGATCAAATGGAAGAATTTGCACCACAAAAACACGTGATATTGCCCTGCAAGTAATATCTACAGCTGCATGCCCATGCTCACAGGCTTGGCAGTCTGGCTACACATCCTTAATCATCATCATCCTCACCATCATCATCCTCATCATCGTCAGGGTCAATACCGTAAGATCCCCCTTCCACTCTCTCTCCCTTCGCACGGTGGTTCCCTAAATAGACGAACCTAGTGCAGTTCTCGATGAGCTCGTGAGCGCATGCACCCGATGTGATGAGAACGTTGCTGCTGTGAAATGATGCTGCAAGACTGGGGAGGAGAGTGGGCGGGGCTTCGTGCCTGACTGACTGATCTCTACCTTGGGATGCTGGGAATTACCTTCCTGCACGCAACATCACATGTTTTATACATATAATTGAAAGTGACATGAAATATGAACTAAACCTGATTATTTTTTAATGACGTATATGAATAATATTGTATTGTAATATGGTATTGGTAATGGTAATATTATATAGTAATACAAGTATTATAATAGTATATTGTAATATTGTATGTATATATTATATAATAAATGTATATAATATACAAATGTATATATCAATGTATATATACGTTTGACATTTCGAGAACCTGAAGACAAAACAAACTCGAAAATGTATCCTGGAAACATTCCTGACAAAAGTAGGAAACAGGGGTTTCAGCGAATACAATATTATTCATATACGTAATTAAAAAATAATCAGGTTTAGTTCATATTTAATGTTACTTTCAATTAAAAAATTATCACAAATACTGTTTTGCTTGACTTTTCCCCCAGATTGGTCGAATAAATAGTTTAACTGCAGGATAGTATTAACATATCGCTTTAGTTTCCCTAAACCTTCCCACATGTAAGAATCTCCAACTGTCACTAAGCCTCCATGACAGCAGCTGTGTAGCAAAGCCTTCAGCTGCTGTTAATGAAACAATAGACAGGTTGTAAATCCAGTCAGGTGTGTGCGCAGGGAAAGGCTGCAGCAGGAGATACTCCACTGCAGCAGAAAATCTCCATACTTCACCAGGCTTTGTAGCAGATCTAGTGTGGTGCAGTGACCCAGACCAGACCCTAATCCACCCCTAACCCACAGCCAGGCTCAAGGTCCAATCCATATCCACCATTTCATTCCATTTCCCAAGATGAAAAAATATAAACAAGATGTAAAAAATATACAACCATTATATTGCATTTTATGATACTATTAACAGTCAGCATTGGCATGTTTATGTATATAAAACGTCCTCTTTTAAGAGGGGTGCATTAAAGAAAGGGAACCCTCATCTGTGATGGAAAGTTGGGAGTGAACTATCCACAGCCTTGGCTGGCAGCCAGGCAGCCATGTTTCCTCTCATCTCACAAAGTGTTTACAGATCAAGGAGCACAAGGAGTTACATAACTCAAGAAAACAGCCAGAAAAACAGGCAGTCTTGCTTTAGTAGACTGTTGAGATGACTGACTGGCAATGAAGGCAAATCTGTCACTGTCAACATGACTCTTAACAGTAGTTGACATCATTAAAAAATGATCTTACATCTGGTCAAATCTTCTGTTTGGACTTGTACTCAACAAGCACATTGAAAAATTATATTCAAAAAACATTTTTGAAAAACATGAATCATAACAAATGACGCTCTAAAGAGGAGATTGCCCATCTGACACAAAATGTGCTGATATTAATTAAATCCCCATAAAACAGGTCTGATACTCACAGTGGTTTGTTGAAACTCTCAGGAACGCTGTGAGGATTCAGACCCTCTTGAAGGCTGTGAGCTTCCAGGGCAGATGGACAGGCAGTATTCACCATTCTGTCTGTCTCAGATGGTTTCTGTTGGCCAGCTTCAGACCCAATCAGTTTTTGAACCAAGACTCTTTGACAAGAGCATCATCAAACAGTCCAACATAGGATGATCCTGGACTGACTCACGTGTCATGACTCTGATGACCAGTAAGAGGCGCTGTCTTTCGTTTGACTGAAAACTACATTAGGTTTCCCCAGACATTAAGCCTATTTCTAAAGTACAAGAAATATTCTATGAAGATCTCCCTTGTCTACAAGTGTTTTGTAAGTGCTTTATGTCTAGGACTAAATTTAATCCATGTCTGGGAAAATGGGCCTAGAAATTCAATCTAATGGGACATGAGTTATGCTGTAATAACACATGGATTCACATGACATATTAAACACATTAATTCAGACTTTTTTTTTTATTTGTTTCCATGAATATGAACTTTGACACAGCCCTGCCTTGTGAAACTGCCGTCACATTGAAAGGTTTCATTGTTATCTGCTCATATGAAAGTGGAGGATGTTGAACTATAACATGGTAAATCTTACTCCAAAGATATTCCAGAAGCAGATTTCCTCTTGATATAAACTAGAATAGCAGCTAAACTGTCATGTGACCAATACTTTCCTACCATCAGTGATTACATATAGATTGAATTATCAACTGTGATTTTTATAGATATGAAATTGACTGATAGATTAGGAAAACTGACTGATTAGGAAAAAAGGATGATATGAGATAACTTATAGTTCACCTTACATATTAAAAGATGTCTCCCAGTAATAACCGTGTTCAGTATTTTCTACAAAACAATAACAGTAACAATAACAAAACAACTGCAAACTAACAGGAAACACTTACAGGTGTTTACTCACCATAAAATACTGTCAATTCTTTTCAAGAATACAGTACTAAAATATACAGACATGAAGAACAAAAGCATAACTTCTTAAAAACTCAAAAGGGAGGTCAAACGTCTAGAAACTTGACTAGAAAGTTGTGAAATGATAAAGAAGATGAGCCTAAAATGCTGACCAGGCCTACATATAGGATACAGCTCCTCAGCAAGGCTCCTAAACCTGCTCTGAAAATAGTCTTATGAAGCTGAACAGCCATTAAGATCTGCACATTGCCGACACGGTTGACGAATGCATTTCAAAATCACTTACTAATTTAGCAGGCCTATAACAGAGAACTGAAATCTAAACTTCAGGTACTCCATCTATAATGAAACTAAAAAGACAAAGCTTACAAAATATACAAACGTTAACCGCTGTAAATTGGATCCTGAAATCCGGCTGAGTGTGTAACAAACTATTTCCGAAACTTTGTACAAATATACGAGCAGTCTAAGAAACCTTGGAGTGACAGATAGCAGGGGCCTCCCTGTGGTGAGACAACAACGTTCAGAGAAAAACAACAGCAATTATAAGGCATGTAAGCATCACAGTGAAATACAGTAGCTTATCTATAAAAACAACAAAAAGAAAACACTACGTGTCTAAAATGTAACAATCATTGGATTTTCGGTGATGTAAACACGCTGAATGGTGTCTTTGGTGGCACATGGGCTGTGATCATGAGCTGGACTATGTTAAGTGTTGTGTAAAGATGTGGGCAGGTCAGGTTTTGGGTTTGCTCCACCTGTGTGTTTGTTACCAGCCATAGGGAAGCCTGTATCCATGGCTGGTCTGGCTCTGCTGGAGAAGCTTCTGTCTCCGTCCCCCAGGTCCAGAGACATGGAAAGAGGCCCGCCGAGAGCGAGGCCTCCTGCTCTCATCTTACACGACTGACCAGAGGACTGGGAGTGCAGTGACGAGGTGTAAAATAGTTCCTCTCCCCCACCATCTGAAGCCAGGTCAGATCGCACGTACAAGCTTTCCCGGTGCACTCCAGAGAAAACGCAGGGGGCTTGGGTTACACTGGCCTCCGACTGCAATGGAAGGTGACAGGGTCTATTCATCAGGCCTGTGTTCTGAGAGGTCAAACTGCAGGACAGTCTTTCCGCTATTATGCTAACAGACTGCTGCTGTAATTTTCTTGCGCTCTGCCCTCCAGGCTGACCAGACGGTGAGGCGTGCCTGGCTGGGATCGCACGGCACCCGGGACTGTTCTCTGCTCTTCTCCCATCTGTCACCGTGGAGACAGAAGATCTCTCTGCCTCTTGTTGCCATGACAGAAACATGAAGCTGCTGCTGTCTCTCGTCTCCGTGGTGGCCGTGTGTCCGTTCTTCTTGCGGTGAAGAGAAGACACTCTTTTTGAAGCTCTCTCGGGTCCGTGACAAGATGGCGGCACAGCCCCACTTCCTAGGTAGATATTAGTCATCTCCAGCTCCAAACAGTCCGTATCCAGAGATCTGCTCCTCCTGTTTAACGCCAGCCGGCTGGGCGTCGCCTGATTGGCTGGAGTAAGGCTCAGGTGTCGTGGTAGGCTTGTGATAGCCCAAGTGTTACTTAACAGGTCAAACATTCGATCGTCACATTCAGCAAAAGCATCTTTCTGCAGGTAGCTCTCCTCGAATCCTTCGTAAGGCGATGCGATGTCCTCTTCGATCGTCATGTCAACCTGTTGGTCGTACTCTCCTTCGTTGTCCATGTCCACCACATCAAAGGTCACCATGGCAGGAAGAGCCTGAAGGTTTTGGGCGAACGGAGAGTTCGATTCAGAACCGCTCATTCCTTCAGTAGGACTGCCGAATAAATGTGTGTTTTTTGTAAAGTCAACAAGTGCTTGAGAAAAGCTAACTGCTGGGTCATCCTCAATTTCAGCTGTTTTTTGCCTCAAAGTATTTTTGTTGTTTTTTAATTGTGGGGCCATTATCTTGCTTTTCTCCAAACTCTGTTCATGCGGTTCACTTTTGAGGCTAGCAAACTTGTTTCCACGTTGAGAACTTTGCCCTTGATTGAAAGTTTCTGAGGTGACTGGGTCCACCGAGGCCTGTGCTTTTGAAGTCATGCTTTTATTCAAGCCTTGGAGGCTGAGGCCTTTGGTGAACAAAGCCAGCTCTTTGGATTGTTTACTGCTGTCGCTTGGCAGCTTTGCAGAGTGAAGATCCTGGAGAATCCTTGTCAAACTCGGGTTTTCAAACTGTAACGAACCCATTTCAGGACCAAACACCGGATGCTCTTTCACATCAGACGATTTGTCCAAGAAGCTGTGTATAACTGGGCCAGTTAGCTTCAACTGGTTATCAAAAGCTGGACTTATAAGACTGTCATCTGGCCCAAAAAGCTCATAAAGAGCATCACCGCTGTAACTGTCCCTCGGTAATCTGTCTCTCCTCATCCTGTCCTCTTTCTCCTGGCCTTCTTCATCAGGCCCCGGGGTCGTCGAGTCGTAGTAACCCTCGTCGCTGTTGGGAACAGACTCTTGGCGGTCACTCTGAGGAGTCAGAACATCTGCGGAGGTGCCGGTGTTGTCAGTGACTCCCAGGGTGTCGGTGCTGCCGGCGTCTGTGTAGAGGCAGCTGGACGGCTCCTCAGGACTCAGTCTGGCTGAGAGCTCCACCAAGCTCTCCTTTTGGTTGTGATTAAAGCTAACTTCCTCGGCTGCCTCGTTCTCCCAGAGGTCTTGGAGGTCGACCTCGTCAGGCGTGGCCATGTCTTCCCCTCCACCCTGGTAAGTGACGTAACAGGAACTTCTTTTGCCTCCATTTCTACTCCGTTCCCCTGATACTGTGCTCTCTGCGATGCTGTCGTCGTCTTGGTCGGCGATGATGTCGCCGCATCCTGTTAGCGAATCGAAACTCTTCAAGGAGGCCACGTCTCCGAAGATCAGGCTGATCTGATCGGAGGAGCCAGCAGACCGCTGGCTGTTTGTGGCAGATTCCGGATCGTTGTTGGAGAGAGGATCAAACGTGTTGGAGATGAGCTTCTTGTTGGAGTCTGGTGAATCGTTGTCCTTTACATCCACTTCTTCCTCCAGTCGGATCTCGGAGCTGACATTCAGAAGTTCTTGTTTTGTGTTTTTTTCTGAAACCATGACTCCAACATTGGTACATTCAGGAACCTCTGGTTCATCCACTCCTGTGTTGGCATTCAAGTCAGGCACATACGGTTCAGTCAAACTACCCAGGCACTCTATGTTATTTTGGTCAACATTAACCTGGGCAACAGGCACCTCTTTGCTACAAACAAAATACATTGGGACTGCTTCTTGTTTCTCCAGTTCAACATTTCTGTTCTTTTTATGTCGTCTGATGCTGTTAAAAAGTCCCCTCAAACCTCTCTTCTGCCGTGGAAGAGACATGGACTTTTGTTCAACGATTGGATGTTCAAATTCACCGCAAACGCTGTTTCCAGCACCATCTTTTTCGATGTGGTACTCAAAGTCTCCCGCCGGTGCAAATCCATCCTCCCAGTTGGCCTTGCAGAGTCCATCGTGTGTTCTGCTCTTGCGCACTCCCTTTTTAGAAGACCACTTATTCTGGTTTTTGTTTCTACCCCCAAAGAAGTTCGGAAGAACGCAAATGCTTTTCCTTCCCCCAAACAACCTGAGGGCAGTTCTCCTAAGTTTGCCTGAAGGTGGAGGTTCATGGGGGGCATCGTTGGTCACGTCAGACGGAAGGGTGACAGCGGCGTGGTCACTCTCTGTTTCATTCACCCTGCGAGGCTCCATGGCAATATGATTTAAGCTTTAAGCCAACAGATACCCACGACGGGTATGCTGTCAGGTCATGAGGGCCTATCGATACATGGCTGTACTCCAAACGCCATCTGCTGCCATATTCTGAGAATCAAAACAAACAAAAGAATGAGCCCATCTATTCAGAAAAAACTATTTAAGATGAGTAATAGTTGTATTTATGATCGTTCAACTGTCGATACATGAAGTTTACAGGCTGGCTGGATATAGATCCACAATGAGTTTGATACCGACTGTCTTTGTTTAGCAAGGTTAGCCACATGTATAACGAAATAGCACGCTATGGCTAAATCCATGTAGAACTAGCAAAGCTAGTGAAAATATATTTGGTGGTAAACGTTCAAACCCTCGTATTATCCTGTTAAATGTGAGGAGAAAATAACGTTAAATGGAAATGTAGCTACAGGTAGCTAACGTGTTGTTAGCTGGCAAGCTAAATCAGTGGGAAATGCAATGCTTGCTTAAGTAGCTAATTTTCCTAGCTAGACGCTGCTATACAATGTCAACTCAACACAATGGGAAATCAGACTCAAGTTTAATATTCCCATATTAATCTTGTTATGTCAATGTACTTTTTAAAACTGGAGGGTTTATATGACTTACATATTTGACCGGAGTTCTCGCAAGGTAGCTATGGATGACTAGCTCAGCAAGCTAGCTAGCTACATCTAACGAAAATAAACAATCCGGCTCGAGCCTCGAGCTCGAGGTACAGACAGTTGTCATGGAGCCCAGATCCATCCTGAGAACCGTCGCGAGGCAGAAACTCCGCCTACCATTGGTCAATTGGTTTTGTTACCATGGTACCTCACAGACGCTCTGTGTGGCGTCAAGTCGGCTTTACGACAGTCACGACCGTGACTTTATTAGTCAAGATCAGACTACCGAGATTATTTTTCATTTGATTTAAGCATTCTTCATTTATGTTATTCACAATTTGACAAAGATAATCGAATAGTACAGCTCTAGTCTTACATCAATATAGTTGATAAATCCCAACTTTGTGTAGAAATTGTTTAACATATGTATGACATTTTATTGACTTTTATACTTTCAATTAGTGACATTGCAGCAGACGTTTGAGAACAAATTGGTAGAAAGTCATAATGAACACGTTTTATAAATTATACAAAGAAAAAAGATGACCTCATCACGCTCAAACAACTTCAACCAAAACCACTTTTAATGTTTCATCCAGTTGGCATAACTAGTTTAATACCAATGGGTCTTGTGATTATTGTTGTAGCGTAGTTGTCGGTGTGGATTTGTATTGCAAGAAGTCAATCAGTCTTGGCGGCATTTCTAGATGATCAATTCTATGAATTCTGTTGATCTTGGTGAGGTGTCCTCGGACTGCAAGCCGACACTGAGAGAGGAGAGACTTAGGACATCCTTTAAACAAGAAAAAAAAACACAGAAAGTTAAAACACACAAAAATGCTCTGGAGGAAGAAAAAACTAAGAAGTAAATACAGAAATCATATCTATATATCAATATTTGTTGATGTGATTGATAGGAAGAACTGCGGTATGATTTCACCTCTCTCTGTCAGAAGCAGCTCCACGGCCTCGTTCTGCTTGGTGGATTTCTCTATTATGAGTGTGGGGAGGTACACGTTAGCACCAAAGTCAATCAACAGCTGGATGTATTCCACCCCACAACCGTGTCTGAGGCACATTTCAAGCACTGTTTTGGGCTGCTTGATCTTGCTGAGCAGCTTGGTGTCCGTGCAGTTGTAATTTGGATCCGCCCCATAGAGGAGTAAGACTTTAAAACAATCCAGGTGTCCGTACACTGCCGACAGGTAGAGTGGCCCGCTTGATACACTAGCGCTTGACGTCCACAGCAACACCTTAGATCTGGAGTTGACCTCTGCACCGTGTTTGAGTAGCTGTTTAAGGATCTCAACATCCCCCTCCCTTGCTGCTGTAAGGACAGGGGAGCAGTTGTTATACAAGCTACCATTAGGGTTGGCCCCAGCTCTGAGGAGGGCTAAAACACAGTTCAAGTATTTCCCACAGACTGCAGTGAAGAGAGGAGTCTGTGCTTTGACATCTAGGCAGTCCACTTCTGCTCCATGAGACACCAGAACATGGAGACACCCCAGATGACCCCGAGATGCAGCCATTCGTAATGGCGTGCCTGGAATCCCCCAGCCACTTCTGCTGTTAATGAACTTCTTGTATTGTTCTTGTGAGAGGAGCTCATCAAGATATCTGTCATCGTTGTTTAACACTGCTTGATTGAGCAGCTGGATTTCAACGTTACAGTCTTCGTCTGCAAAAACTCCCCAATGGTGCATAGAAATCTAAATAGAAACGGAATAGATTGACGAAAAAAGTCATTCTGAGATCTAGACATGATCGAATTGCATGAGTCAAAGTAACTAAATATACTACAATCATCATGCAACGTCATCCATACACTTCCACTGAAACACTGTGATGCTGACAGAGCCAGGCTGTATGTTTTGTTAAACTTGACATATCTTGTATGTTTTATATTTCAATAAACCTGTAAAAAAAAAATGAAGAGAAAAATAAATAAATAAAAATAACTGTGATGCTGATAGGCAGCTTGTTTACTAGCCTCGCTTCCACGGTCCATAATCTGTTTGCCAATATTGTGACAGGGAATTCATAACGAAAGACGTACAGTGAGTGTAGTTTGGTCGAAAGTGCAAAAGGAAATGAACACGTTTTCACATTCATGTTGTGTATTTAACAAGTTAATGGCTCAGACCAGCTAGCTTAATAGCTAGCTAGGCTAATGTTATCTGAAAAGCTGGGCTGTTGTTGTCGTACACGGCTGAACCTGCACTGCAGTAAAAACTACGAGGATACATACAACGTTATACTCAGCTATTACGTTAACAAAAAATCGTTGAAATCTAAACTGTTAATCTACAACAAACGGCAATGTTATGAATAATATAGCAACCAATCTTTATCTTACCAGCGAAGATCAACCGTACGATGACGTCAGTGACTACTGGTAACGCATGCGCAGCTGTCATATGATTAGGTTCTAAATAAAGCCCAAACATTCTTCAGTTTGTAGTAAATCATGCAGTTAATAAGACTACATTAGGCACGTTGTTAATATTTTTTCTTTATTTGAAATGGCAGCAGTTCATACATGAACTAGACTACAGTAGCAGACAAACAGTGCAAATTCCTGAATATATAAGTGGTTGTTCAACTGATCATTGTTGTTCACTTGGATCCTTACAATGGATTGAAATCTATAAGGTTGATATTGACAACAGATAGCCTGAAGTACATGAATACTAGAACTAACATCAAACCAGTGGGTCTACAAATGATTTGTAAAAAGATAGTTATTTCAAAGAATGTATGAAGAAAAGAATGTTCCTTTGTAAAATGACCTTAGCTGCATGTGTGGTAGCGCTCATACGTAAAAACATAATGTGTCTAACTGTGCTACATTTTCTTAGTAAATGAAATGTTATTCCCTTTCGCATGTACAGTATAGGATACGTAAAACCTGTAGAAAAGTGGTCAAAAAGTAAAGCTGCCACTAACAGTGGCTGACAACGTTTTGCCCAAGAGCAGTGAAACATTAACATAGTACAAAAATCTTTTCATGATGATAAAAACTTCTTTTTTTTGGAATACAAAATGTAAGTCAACATCTGCTGAGTTTACATTATTTACACCCTGTTTTTGACAGTGGTCAAAGGAGTTGGTCTAGCTTGCTTTAGAATTTCCCTATGCATTCTTCCCCTTGTTCATATATCCTATATTCGTCCTTAAATCTAAACCTTGAACTTTCAACACATCCCTTTGGATCCTCTGGTGGGCATGATTCCAAGCCTTTGTCCAGAAAAAGTGGCCCAGTGATAATAAAATCGCAGTATTTGACACAATCAGTGCAGAGTGGAGGTCAGTATGAATCGTTTTCGATGGGATTCTTTTTTAAAGAAACCTATGTCTCCATCTTAGATTCTCCCTCTGGATTCTCCATCACATCACTTCCCTCCTTGGCATCTGTGTGACCATTTTTGTAGATGGCGATCCCTTTGTCTCCCTCCAGTCCGGCGGTCTGTAGCTGCAGCTCAGCCTTTTCAGGAATGATCACCTCTGGCTCCACCAGTGTGGCTGTGTTGCTAGTGGGTTCTGAAGATGATGAACTTTCTTCTGGTGAGGCTGGGCGCAAGACCTTTCTGGTCTGATCTGGTAAAACCCCATCGATGACTGCCAACTGCTTCAGTGAAAAACAAAAAGTGGGAAGATTCAATATGCCTTCCTGGAGATCTATCCTAACTCTTAAAAAAAACTGCTGCCTCACCTTATTATTCTGGTATGCAGAAGCAGGCTTTTATAAGTGCTACTTGCATGCCAATGGATATTTTATGTCTACATGTTTAAACATCAGACACATTTGTTCCAATGACCAAAGCAGTGGCCTAAGCAACCTGTACCCACTTACTCTTTGGAGGTCTGTCATTTTCTTCTCCTCCTCAACCTTCTTCTGAGTGATTCTCAGCAGGTGGTTCAGTACAGACTGTTTTGGTTGCATGCCCTTATCAAAATGATTATACATGGAACACCAAAACCTAAAACAGATGTAAAATCATCACAACATCCAAAATACTGAGCTACAGGCACACAACAAACAAAAGCGATGTATCAGATTAAAGCGATATATCAGATTAAAGAAAGTGTGTGCAGTGCCACACAACAACAACAAAAAAGCTCACTTGAAATTCAGTGGCAGTGTGTTTGGCTTCAGAACATCTCTCCTTAAGGAGAATTTGTGCAGAGGGTTCCGGAACTGCTGACTGTTCTCCAGAAGGAAAGGCCAAACAGAGAAAGTCCTCTCCTGTAGTCTGAAAAAACATAAATAAACACAGATTACAGGATGCAGATGTTGCAGTTACCAGGCTACATTTGGGATACGTTTAAAAACAGGCCTTCATACATTTACATTCATAAGACGCTCTTATCCAGAGTGACTTATGGCAAGTACAGGGACATTCCCCCCCTGAGGCAAAGAGGGTGAAGTGCCTTGCCCAAAGACACAATGTCATGTAGCCACAGCCGGGAATAGAACTCGTTCATACCTCATCTCCTCTCGTTCTCTCTGGCAGTTACCCAGGAAGTTCCCAAACTGGCACGTGTACACGTTATTGTGGATTTCAAGAAGGTATTTCTCGTTGTACTCAAAGGAACAAGGAAACTGCTCCATCAGGTTCCAGAGACATTCCATAAACTGAGTGAAAACAGGAGACACCTCCTTGGGATCTCCCTCCACATGTCCACACCTGAGATGAAGAATAAAGAATCACAATCCTCATCTTCAGAACCATTCAAATGTTCCATCCTATTAACATTGTGCACATACTTAGAGACAGTCGGATATTATACATCCATCTCCCCAATTATTATTCTAATGTCTAGAATGAAGTTGGTTGAAAATACCTTTGAGTGAATTTATGACCCATCGATATCCATTCCTTTTCAATCAGGACCTTGAATAATCGTAAATTCAAAAAATAATAAAAAACTGTAGCCTATTCTTAGACGAGACACAAACCCTGTCTAATAAATACAAGTGTAGTGTGAAATGATTCTTATCTCACCATGAGTCCCTGGATGGTTCTGTAGTAAGGATCTAGGAGAATACTGGCCAGTGAGCAGACCTGAGCAGTGCGGTCCCAGCCGTCTGAGCAGTGAACCAGAACAGTAGCCTTCTCCTCAGATACAGCCTTGACAGGAAAAACATGGGAACGCCCTCTTCAGGTAAGCACACACACACACACACGACTACACACATTCAGTAGTACTCTTTTCCTAATTCGGAATCTCACTCATTTTGAAACTTCAGAAAGTGAAAAACCTTGGCCAGAAACACTCCAGCATCCATCACAGACTTGATGTGTCTCAGCCATCCAGAGTTCTCCAGCCCAGTCAGATAGTCACTCATAGTAGGAGACTTCATGGTACACACTGGAATTAAAAGACGACAGTTTGATGCCATAAACATGAAAATGGTCGATACTGCCACCTGCTTACCTATTTATGAGACGTGAACTTTGTCTTGAGTTTGATGCAGCAAAATGAAAACATCACCAGCGAAAGTTATTTATTAATAACACCCCATGATTCGTTTTTCACAAAAATGGAGCTAACCTTCCACAAGCTTCTGCAAACTACTCCTCATGACGTGGATGTTCTCTATACCCACAAACTGGAAACGGATGTTGGAGTAATTATCTTCATTTTCATATCCTTTTCCTGCAGCTCTGTTGGCCATGGCATTCAACTGCACATTCAAAAAAATAATATAACCAGGTATTATAATATATAACTAAAAATAACCAGAAGAATATACCCATTCTGACCGGACTTAAATGGATGGCTAGGTCTGGTCTATGTACAGAGGAAGTGGGCCAGTAAGCATTTGTTACTTTACCTTGGGCCTGGTATCCACTACATACATGAATGGAGAGTTAGGATTGGCCTTGCTAATAGCTTGAAGCATTTGTTCGTCTTCCAAACTGCGTGTGTTGAATCCAGACAGAGGCTGACTACATCGACAGATGGCAGCCTGGACAGGGAAGAGGAGGACAGAAGAATTACTGTCTCAAAACTGTAGAAGCCATCACTGTAACTCAGAACTCTTCTGGACTTACGTTGGTCTGCTTGTGGAAATAGGACAGAGTAGGAATGCGTCCTCTGCTCCTGAATTTGGCGCTTCCTACAACAACATCTTTACTGGCCATTTTAGGGATTCCAAGTTCTGATGGATAAGTGCTGCAAATCTGTACAAAGTTAAATCATTCATCAGCATAAAACAAGTACAGACACATGTATACAGCCAATATGTCATATCTTGCACAAATATTATTGTGTATTCTGACAACTGATGAGATTTATTTACTTGAAATACTGTCAAAAAGGGCAAATCATTTTACTGGTGAAGAGCTTAACTCAAAATATAACTCATAGAAAGTGTTTGACATCAAGTATGACTGACCTCATAGTTTTTATTGAGATCTGTAACTTCCCAAAACTCGTTGGGTAATCCCATCCGTCTGAAATCCATAGCCATGTTTATTTTACTCCAGCCAATGGCTCTGTCCTCTTCCTGTTCGTTCGGATTGTAAATAAAAGCATAGAGCTCCTCTAATTTCTCTGTGAACAGTAAACACACATCATGCATCCCAACTCACTCACCCAGACAGGTTTGTAAACTTTACATCTCACAAGTATAAGTCAAGCTTTAACACATCACAGCAGGTAGGTGTATCTGATAAATAAAGAAGTTTACACTGTGAATCAATGAGATCTTTTTAAAGTCATTCTACTGGAGCACAGGCAGCAGTACCTGGTTGGGCCAGCCTGACCAGGGATTGATAAACATTCTGGCAATCGCGTTCGCTGGGAATGAGAAAGTGAAGAACGTGGAAGTTTTTGCAGTGAATAAGAAGAGGGCAGCCAGTGGCAGTAAGCTGGAGCTTCTCTACAGTGGCTATGACGTGGTGAATGATCTGTAGGAAGAGATGACATAAGATACAACAACTCTGCACTGATGTCATTTCTAAGTCAATCCTGCTCTTAGCCTCAAGTTATGTCATTTCATAGATGCCTTCAACAATCATACATTAACATTTGATCCAAAAACACCAAGTAAACACAGTGACCTCAGGAAGGGGAGAGAATAAGGATGCAGGCTTCAGTCTCCTACCCATGTTTCTTTGCGAGTGTTGGAAGACGTGTCGACAAAGATAAGATGAGTTGCTGTCAGATACAGTGTGCCCATAAGTGGCTTTTTGGCTGTGTGCCTGTCCAACAACTTCACCTGTTCCACCTGTCAAAACATGACCGCACAAATAAGTCAGAAACTCAGTGAATCAGTCAGTAAATCACTGCATATGAACTGCACTCAAAACAGCAATGTGTTCAGTGTAGTTTTAACAAGGCTGCTAGGGAAGTTAGCAGCCCCCCTCTTGCTGCCTGAAGATTTCCTTCTCGAAAACTTACTTTTGGTGTTAAAATATGCTCCATATTCGTTAGATGCTGTCTAATTTTGGAGATGGAAGAGTCATGGGTTCAAACGGCAACTTTTTACACCACTTTCTGTTGCCATTTCCCTAGGAAACAAAAATGCACATTGAGCATTTTAGTCTTCCTTCCTTCCTTACTAGTCAAGTTGCCAGGTACATTGTTACGTTAACCCCCTATCAAGGTGTCTAAGATCAGATATGACGTAGACTGTTACTGTTTCACCTCAGCTTTGTAAAACTTGAAACTTTATAAAGAATTCGCCTGAATTGTGTACTGTGACCAATCAGTAACCTCCTCCCGTAATTTTACAGAGTCTTTGGAAGAGTTACTCAAACCTGGCAACCACAACCTTATCTGCAAGGTCAACAGGTCACATTAACTTTTCCAAGGCTAACTAAAATGACTACTAGCACTTTTATTTCCATCGTGAATATGCATGGATATGTGCATGCTTTGGTCCCTCTCTATACAATTTCAATAGTTTACAAATATATAGATATGTCAACTGTCCAGCTAACAGTTACATCTAACATACATTGTGTCCACATAATCTGCAGCGTGTTGAAGTTGTCTTTATCTGTGTGTTTCTATCGTGAAGACCTACAGACGCTATTTAACCTGGGTCAATAAAGAAGTCTTAGGCGAGCATATCCTGATTTGCCTAATTACTTGGGAGGACCCCTACTGCTCCTCTAATTGTCATGCGAATGACTCTTTTATTTACTATCCCATTTAGAATCTGATAACAGTGGAAATGTAATTGCTCAGTAAAGCCCCATTTAACATCGTTATAGCACATCTGCAAATACAGGATCGACAGAAAGACTGTAAACAGACGGGTTTGGTCTATTTACTTGTTAGTACATTTATTCATTTAGCAGACGCTTTTATTTTTATTTTATTACAAACTTTAGTGATAACAAGTGTTTATTTTATGTGTATTTTCCTGATATATTATACATGTTATATGATTCAGAATCTCAGTTTGTCCGTTAGGCTCTATATTGATCATAATTAGCTCCACCTCAGCAACAGGAATAGCCTGGTTTTGTCATTAACATAGATTAGGCACAGCACAAAGAGAGTAAACTACCATTGTCTGTGGAGCCTTACATTAACATTCAACAAACAATACCAGACAGAGCTGCATCTGGCATGTTAATTGATGGTCACTCTAGCTTAGTTCAAAATATTAATTTATTTAATTTCCTTAAACATATCCACACAAAGATAAGTTTTATCCTTGAACAATGAACAATTTATTTAGTCAACTTCTGACATGGTAACGTTTTAGTACATACAAAAAAGTAAGTTAAAGTGGTCTATATGAAGCCTGACTGGGAGTTTATAGCGTACATTTAAGATACTGGATAAGGTAAGTTTAGTGCATGAATATCCTCAGTGTGGAACATTAATGAAACAAAGGCGGCGTTGCCTATAGTCAGTGGCCCCTGTACCACCCCCTCCCTCCACCCCTCCCCCCGTACCCTCCCACCCACCCCTCCCCTGGGGATAAAAAGCCACCAGTAGCAGAAGTCAGGGTTTGCTGGAGTGACTTGAGAGAGAAACCATCCATACATTACAACAGCGGAGAGAGACGCTCTCAGAGTCCGCCCAGGCTACCTCCACGATGCGTTTTTTAGTTGTCCTGTGCTTTTTTGCTTTCATGCACGGATTTGCCGACAGTTCTGGAGAATATTGTCACGAATGGGCAGATTCGTATAAGTTTTGGCACAGCGGGTTCCAGTGTCCGGAGAGATATGACGCTCCAGAGGCGAAGTACTGCTGCGGGACCTGCGGGCTCCGGTACTGCTGCACCGCTGCCGAGGCCAGACTGGACCAGAGCTCCTGTGGGCAAGAAACAGGCCTGGATCCAGATAAAAACAAAGAAATTGCTCCTAAAGGTATGAATCGTGTTTTGCTTGTGTCTAAACCAGGGTCAGTCTTTACTGTGTGTATAGATTACGCACAGTGTTTACTGTGAGGCTTGTTGCATGGTGAAAGTTAGTTGTATCTCGCTAATCTTTGTTTATTTTTCTCTTTCAGTGCCCACTTATCTCCCATTTTTGATCGTTGTGAGCACATTCTTATCATTTGTGCTGATTGGCTCCATTGTGTCCATATGTTGCTGCTATTGTCTGAAACCCAAAGGACATCAGGGTCAGCAGAATGTCTCAGGGCCCATCCAGACCGGCCTGCTGGACTCTGCCAGGATGTCCCCTGAGAGCTTGACCCCATCCCGAGAGTCCAGCTCAAGTTCCACTTCAAGATCCACCACGGTACCAAGGGAACCCAACACGTTCACACTTGGCTCCGAGGTCAACATGACCATGTATGCACCTTTAAGTAACGGATACCCAGTCCCAGGATCCCAGTCCAGTCATTATGTCCATCATGCACAGCCTCCTGGACCTTTTTATCAGCCATACATGAACTATGGAATCACCCAAGAACATCCGATGCTTCTGGCTCAGAACATGGGTGACAATAGACCTGTGTACGGACAGACTATAGTCCGTCCCATTCCTCAGACACACATGCACAAAGAAAAGTTATATACTGGCGTAACAATATGAAACAAATACTCTGACACATGAGACTTTACCCAGAACAAGAAGAAACAAAACCCAGATGTCTGTTGTGCTTGTTCTGAATGCATTTAAAAATGCTACATATCTGTACATTGTGTGTACTGGCATATTTTTGTTTATAAAATGTTTAGCTATAATGGCTATAAGATGTAAACTCATTATTGCACATATTGTCTTAGACTATTTTTAAACGGTAATTAAGAGAATACAAAGTTAATGTATTAAATGATTCCATGTGATTTAAGGCCAATTGTCTTCCAATGTATTGTGCTGCAAACAAGCTATTCTAGCTGGGAAATCTGGATTTAAAGTCTTTTGTGATGTAATGGGAGGTTTTCTAAAAGGACTAGCAGGTGAGAACAATGAATGGGAGTATTTCATGGGAACAGGTAGAGGACATCCTAATCCTGTGGGGGTTGGGGAGCATAATGTTATACACAGTCAGTATCAGGTAAACAAGCCGCTTTAGTCTATGTTTACTACATTAGGGCCACATTAACATTGTTATTTTCGAAGTCGAAGCATGCAAGCTATCTCAGTAAACTGGAAAGAGATCAACACCCCTTGAAAAAAAGAAAGTTATACTTTAATCAGTATTTGGTGGCATGATCCTCTCCTGTTCTATCCTTACAGTTTTCAACCTTAACATCCACCTTTAGATTAGTTGACTTATACAGGTAACAGGTATACATTTATTTTAACAGAAAGGCTTAGTGTTACATTAAAGATGCCATTCCTACATTTGAGCTGGAGAATGGAGAGTCTGGGTCTTGCAGGCTTGTTAAAAAGATTCACAAGGCTTCAGACCATTTAATGAAAAAAGTAGATTAATTATATTTATCTCTATATAAAATCAGGACTAGATATTATAAGCCTAAAAACCACACGAATAATACAATTAATTCAAGTGTTGAGCCATTGTAGGGCCCCTCCCTCCGCCCCCCTCCCCAATGTCACCCCCAGTGTTTTCCGCCAGGGAGCGCCCTACTTGTTGCTAAGAGACCGCCTGTGGGAGGCAGTCAGAGATGAGGGAGGGGATGATGGTGAACCAGACCACTAGCTAGCTTAGCTCTTAGATTTGTTTGTTGTAATTTACGAAACAGATCGAGTTACTAACGCAAATGTCATAGTTCTCTTCGGCATTTAAAGACTTCAGGGACTAACAACGCGTGTCCTGTAATGGTGGGTTAGTTAATTTAGTTAGTTAATTGACTTAATTAAATGGTTTTGGAGCTCACAGTTCCCGCTACTGCAGGCCCACTGCTGAGCCGCTCCTTGCCGTATATTGAGCGAGTTTTCCGGGTGAGGGTGAACCACAGAGCCGCTGTGTCCAGCTGCAACGGAGCTGCTGGCAGTAACAGCATCGTTATATCTGTGGAAGAGGGAGAAGAAGATGACTGCACCAAGGCAAAGGTAACAATGACAGCACTGACAGCACTGCTGCTAACTCAATCTCAGTTGAAACTCTACTGTTAGTAGCGGCTGATTCTGACTACAGCTAAATGAGCTACCTAGCGGTGTGGTACTGCAGCTAGGCTAGGTAGAGCTAGTACTACAGTACTACTACAGTATTACAACAGTACTACTGTGTGCTAGTGTGCCTTGGGGCTAGCTGGCTAACCAGTTTGGTTTGCTTAGCTTTCCACTGTGTTGTTGACAATCTCATACTGACAATTTTGTATCCTGTCATAAACTTGGGCAATGACATGCTTGCTAGATACTGTTGTGATCACTATGATCCTGTCCTGTAGCCCAACACCTAATGTTGGGTATTGTTAGCACTAGAGCTAGCTCAAGCCGGTAAACTACTAGCTTTAGCTTGCTGTAATGTTGATTTATTTGTCTACGTCTCAGAAAGTTTCCAAAACAAAGTGTTCGCTTTCACTTATTGACACTTAACAGTTGAATTCAGCTGGATAGAGTTAAAAATATGTCTTTAAAAACAATAAAAACTATGTTCGTGCCCATCTTAAGTTGTCTAGCCGCATACTAGCTCAAGTTCTTACCTAGCAGTCAGGGTGGCTGCCTCTCTACACAGTGTTTGTGTGGACATGTAACGTTACTGTGTGGTTACAGGGGCCTCCTCCATCTAACTGCTTTAGTTACACGGCTGTACTTGTTGCTATGAAACGGAGCTGTAAAGCGCGTGCAATGTGCAGCGCTCGAGACGCTTTGGCCTTGCTGCTCGTGCGTCTGTTTTGGCGTCTGATGTGGAGGCGGTGAGAGGAGAGGATGAGGAGAGGATGGCCTCTGCTGCTGCTGCTGCAAGCTGCAAGCTCCTCTGTTCAACATAGCTGTTCAGTCCACAAGATCTTCAACACGTCAGTACTTTAGGTTCTAGGACACGAGGCTATGTCCAAGTTTAGATACTAAAGGGCAACATGCAATAAGAGTGATGTTCTTTTATATATATATGTTCATATATTTGCCAGATCAATCGTACAGGACTTTATCAATTGTATGTTTAAAGTGTCAGGCAGAAAATGAGGCAGATTGTTGCATAGTCAGAACATGTACATGTGTCGTGACCATCACTGCTCTTTCTTCTAGACTGCTACAAAACCGTATAGACCTGCTTAAATACATAAATACACAATTTGTTTCAGTTGACATTTTGAACGGTGGATTACACACTGTAATGCGTGTTGGAACATGTAACGTATGATTTTATAAACGTGTTTTTAGTCTGGGTTGCGCTTTCTCGCCTGGCCAGGGAAAGACTGCTTGTGTTTTGTGTTAGTCGTGACTGCTGAAAAACCAGTTAGCTGATGACAGAATCTGTTGCTAGGCAACGTGTGTCATGGGCTGCCGAGACTGTTCGAGCTACAATGGTAATATTTTACTGGAATACCAGAGTGAAAGTCCTGTTTTGTAGAGATACTGAGTTTGCTATATTTTACTAAATGCAAAGCTCACAGTTAAATGAATGAAGGTTGTAATTGATGAGAATTATATATATTTTTTTAAGTAAATAAATTGCTGTCACTGCAGTTTCAGTGTTTATATATATATGTATAAAAAGAAAACACTACATAATTAACGGTGACCTTGCAATCTCTTCTAGGATTACATCGTATCCCTGACCTCACCAGCACACAGGAAGAGAGAAAATCTAACACTGACTTTACACAAACAGCTTCTGCTGCTCAAGTCAACCATCGAGTATGAGTCCCAGGCCGTAGTGGAGGCCAAGGAACATGAGGTGGAGATCTCAGGAGGGGAGGCCAACGTGATGACAGCCTGGTCCATGGTGGAGAGGCTCAAGATGGACACGTGCCCCTGCAGGGAGGAGGACAGCGGGCAGAGCCCAGCCCAGCACGCCAGCGGAGAGTCTGAGGAGGGCAGCAGCTCCGAGAGTGAGTCTGAGCAGCAGCTTCAGGTGAGCGCTGGAGGCGTCAGCAGCAGGAGAAGGGATCCGCTGGCCACCAACAAGCCTCACCGGCAGCTGTGCCGCTCCCCCTGCCTGGACCGGCCCAGCTTCTCCCAGAGCGGAATGCTGCAGGACCGTGCAGAGGACGCCAAGGCTGGAGCGCTGGTCAGGCCTGCCAGTGACCGGGAGTACCAAACCAAGATGGAGTTTGCCTTGAAGCTGGGGTACTCCGGGGAGCAGGTGGAGACCGTGCTGAACAAGCTGGGGGCGGCCGCTCTCATTAACGACGTCCTGGCTGAGCTGGTTAGATTAGGGAACAAGGGGGAGCAGGAGAGCCAGGCCAGCGGGGGGGGCGGAGGCACCTCGTCTGTGTCTCGGGGGGCCGCTGGGCCCAAGGAGGCCGTCAGCCCGGAGGTGTCCCTGGAGGACGAGGCGGTGGACACCTACGACAACCTCAGACCCATCGTCATCGACGGATCCAACGTGGCCATGAGGTAGGAGACGTTGCGCAACATGGAATGCATCACGCGGAATGTTCAGAATGTTCCGAGACGTTCGTCTCTAATTGGTTACCTCGGTATAACATACCTTTTTTGTGTGTATGTATTTATATATATATATATATATATATATATATATATATGCAATCTGGGTTTGTTTTGTTTTGTAGCCATGGAAACAAAGAGGTTTTCTCCTGCCTTGGTATCCAGTTGGCTGTGGAATGGTTTCTGGAGAAAGGACACAAAGATGTTACTGTGTTTGTTCCTGCCTGGAGGAAAGAGCAGTCAAGGCCTGATGCTCCCATTACAGGTACGCTCACCTGGGTTCACTTAGCGACACAGAGCAGCGCTTCCTGACCCGCTCTACACAACACTGCTGTCCTATCTTTTAACAGCACTATGCAAGCAAGTAACATTACCACAGAGTGCATTTAGAACATCGATTGAAGGGGTTTAACGTTGGGTAGTAAAGTGAAAAAGCTGTACGGCATTACAAATATCACATCGTGAAATTTTAAAAGGTGATGGGCCGGTAATCATTAGGTCCCTGGTTTGAACCCCGCCTGTGTCAACATGACGTTGTGTTCTTGGGCAAGGCACTTCACCCTACTTGCCTCAGAGGGGGAATGTCCCTGTACTTACTGTAAGTCGCTCTGGCGTCTGCTAAATGACTAAATGTAAAATGATCAGATTTAGCGTATTCACACACCAGAAACAATCATCTTCTCTTGAAAATCAAATATTTTTCCAGATCAAGAAATTCTGAGAAAACTGGAGAAAGAGAAGATTCTGGTGTTTACTCCTTCAAGACGGGTTCAGGGGAGAAGAGTGGTGTGCTACGATGATCGCTTCATAGTGAAGCTAGCCTGCGACTCGGACGGCATCATCGTATCCAACGACAACTACAGAGACTTGCAGAACGAAAAACCAGAATGGAAGAAATTCATAGAAGAGAGGTTACTGATGTACTCGTTCGTCAACGACAAGTAAGATCACAGTAGCAGACATAGCGACTTGTGTTACCGGTGATGTCGACCACTTCATTATCTCAACAAATCTTTCTCTTCACTTTCTTTCATTTGTTTAGATTCATGCCTCCTGATGATCCGTTGGGAAGACACGGCCCCAGTTTAGAGAATTTCCTCCGCAAACGCCCTGTTGTCCCGGAGCACAAAAAGCAACCTTGTCCTTACGGTAAGTTACCTTAAAAAAATAAACTTATTTTGAATCATATCCACAACAAACTGTCCCTGTTTTCTGTGTTGATCTCACTGTGTCTGTACACAGGAAAGAAATGCACCTATGGCCACAAATGCAAGTACTACCACCCGGAACGAGCCAGCCAACCACAGAGATCTGTGGCAGATGAACTGCGGGCGTTTGCCAAGCTGTCTGCCGTTAAGACAATGAGCGAGGGGGCGCTGGCCAAGTGTGGCACCGGGCCTGCAACCAGCAAAGGAGACTGTGGCTCTGAGGCCAAGCGTGTGGCCCCCAAGAGGCAGTCCGACCCCAGCATCCGCTCAGTGGCCTGCGAGCCGGACGAGAGACTGTCTGCTGTTCGGAAGCCGGAGGCGAATTCTGTGCCTTCTCTGGTGTCGGCCCTGAGCGTGCCCACCATGCAGCCCACCAAGAGCCACGCGGCCGGTGCCTTGAACACCAGATCCGCCAGCAGCCCGGTGCCAGGATCCCTCCAGTTCACCCACAGTTCCCTGGAACACATGTCCAGCATGCAGTACCCTCCTATCCTCGTCACCAACAGCCACGGAGCCTCCGTCACATACAGCGAACAGTTCCCCAAGTACGACTCTGTAAGCGACCACGGCTACTACTCCATGCTGAGCGACTTCTCTAACATGAGCATGAGCAGCATGCACAACGTGGACAGTTTCTGTAGCGTGGAACACGAGCATGTGGCATATCAGAGGACCTCGGCTCACCGCCCAGAGGCCTGCCTCAGCCACTCCACCAGTGACTCCTTCTCCTCCTACGGGGATCTGTACCTGAGCTCTGTGGACAGCAGCCTGGATGACAGCATCAAGGGCCAGCACCAGTCTGCTGCTCAGAGCCGCCTCCAGGCCTTCTCCCACGGCTTCCACCACGACGCCCTGACCAGGGTGCAGAGCTACGGCCCCGAGGAGCCCAAGCAAGGCCCTCGGAAGCAGGCCCACCTGGCTCCCCACATCCAGCACCCTGTGGTTGGAGCCCGGTCGAGCTGCCCTGGGGACTACCCCCTACCTCAGAACACGCTCCCCTCCTCACCTTCACAGCCCGGACGCTCGCTGGGCATGACCCGCATGGACAGCATCTCCGACTCCCGGCTGTACGAGAGCAACCCCATGAGGCAGAGGAGGCCTCCGCTGTGTCGCGAGCAGCACGCAAGCTGGGACCCCCTACCCTGTGGAGGGGAGTCGTACGGGTACCACTCGTTCCCCCTCAGCAACAGCCTGATGCAGCCCTGCTGTGAGAAAGTCATGGTCCGCAGCATGCCCGACAAAATGGAGCAGATCTGGCGGTCGCCGTGGGAGAACCCATCGCTGCATGAACACCAGGAACGCCACATCATCCCGGAGCATCAGTACCAAACCTACCGGAACCTCTGCAACATCTTTCCTGCTTATGTGGTTCACTCAGTCATGGAGAAGAACCCTCACTTGACAGACCCTCAGCAGCTAGCAGCTGTCATCGTCACCAAGCTGAGGTCCTGCCACTGAGGCCCGGACAGTCTGGTTCCATCCCGTTTCACTTGTCAGATCATCTGTAGTAGAACTCGACAAGTAAAGGGAATAGATTGAGCTTTCTTTTTTTTGTTGGTCTAATCTAATCAAACCGACCCAGTTTCAAGGTTATGAGGTATCGCAAATTCTAAAACGAAAACTGGCAAATATTCTGCTGATATTTCGTGTAGAGCATGATGTGTTTAAAGTACAGAGAGGAACGATTTCACTATGTGTAAGTAGTTCATTTTCTGTGTCTAATACTTTTGTAAATATCCCATGGTTTTGGTGAGGTGAGGAAGAGGGAGGAGGAAGAAGAATACCTCAGCAGGAGCTTTTAATGGCCTTATATCTTAACGACCTCACACATCCAGTCAATTGTAACGGGTTTCAAATGAAGCTGGATGTGGTTGAATTATAATTTGCTTTTAAAATGTAAAGCATTGTAAGTATTTAGAATGATATATATTTTTTTCCCTCTCTCACTTTGCAAAGCTACTATTTTGGTAGGATTTGTAAGTGCACATTGCAAGCCAACTCTTAGAAACGTTTGACTTTAAAGATATGTGCACACCTGTTTTTTTTATATATATATATATATATATATATATATATATATATATATATATATATATATATATATATATATATATATATAAACATAAAACAGCCATTGAAAAGACGTCAAAGCTGCTTAATAATGCCAAAAAAAGAGGATTTACATTTTGTCAGACAGTGTGTTGCATTGAGGGTGAACTGGAATGTTAGTGATTTAGGAAGTTGTATAGCTGTGTTGATTAGCTAACTAATGCACCAGTGTTATTTTAATGTGATGTTAATAAACGTATATGTGTGCATGCGTGTATATATATATATACACATATATACACATACACACAGAAAATATACATAATATATATATATATATCCTTGTGTAGCCTTGCACCTTGGGACCTGGCACATGACTTTATGGAGCACAGGACAGTGTCAGTGCGTTAAATGTGACTTATTTATTATTAAGAGTTGAGGTCTCATCGGCAAAATGCTTTTAAGAAAGCATACGTTTCCTTATTAATGCTGAGAGAAAGATTCAATGTAAATTAACTTGTGTATAGAATATATATATATATAACATTTGAATGTGATTTTTTGCCCCAAAGAAATTTCGGGCTTTTGTTGATTTTGTTTTTTCATGAAATAAGAGGCGGCCATGTTGGGCCTCTTGTGTCTTCATGAGAAGGTGAGACTAACCTAAATGTTTCTTCCTGTGAAACACTCCGAATGCCACGCTGCCGTCAGGGTTGTGTCTAGCTTTTGGCTTACAGTTTGCGTGCCATCCTGTCCCCCCCCCCCCCCCCCCCCTTTGTTTGAAGGGCTTCATAATGTTGAATCATGATATATTTTAATAATGCAGATGAACAATATGAAGCCCGGAGAGAAACACAAGCGTGATATTCCTGAACGTCCTTCACTTCCGCCTCCCTTTTAAAAGCGCCGCAAACGACTAAGTCACAAATGTCTAGAAAAGCCCTTTGTTTGTTGATACAAATTGTATCTATTTCTCGATTGTAAAATATATTTATGAAATGTATAGTATCATCAAAAAGGTTTTATTCAAAGAAGAAGAAGATTTTTTTTTTCCAATGTCATAATGTTGGTGACACCATGTGTCGCTGTGAGCAGACCAGAGTTCTTGACTGTTTCCTAATGGGGCTCAGTAGTTTACTGGCAGAAGGGACATTACAGTGCTGCTTACACAGATAGTCTGTGTACAGCTAACAGCTCTGGTGTCTCTGAGCATGTGCAAAGGAGAGCTGATGTTTAAATGAAAAGTCACAGTTTATTCAAAGTTGTTGCGTTGTACATGAGACTGTCGTAAAACCATGCAGCTTTGTTGAGTACGAGGCAGATATTACTGCCTAACCAGGCCTTCAGCCCCACTGATATTTGAATTATAACAGTACTATATGTTAGTAATCGTATTTTGCTTGAAAGCACATATGCCTAAATTGAGGTAGCTTGGACAATTGTTATACCAAGGGGGGTCAATCCTGCGGTTATATGATGCTATTCTAACAACAAGAAAAATCAAATGTAACTTTGTAAGTATTTATTCAGCAGAGGTTGCTCAGCAGTTATATTTCTGATTGCACATTTTGTATCTATGAAAATGTTTATTTTGAGTAGCTCCCTGATTTGGACTACATCATTTGAAGAGTGTGTTTTCCGTTAAGTTTAAACTGGAAACAATATTACTCAATCTGGTTTAAGCATTTCTAATGTTGGTTTCCTGGAGATGTTTTGAGGTGGATAATTTCAGTGATACTTTCAAGTAGTCATGACTTTGTTGTTGGTTAAACCTGACCAGTATGAGTTACTGTTGGGGTACATTACTGACAAAACAGATACCTTGTTTACGCAAACTATTTTCATGATGTATTTGAATTAATGTTATGTAAATGCCAGCTCACATACACACGTTTAAGAATCTCTTACACACTAATCATCCACTCAAGCCACTCTCAGGTACTATGAGACATACTACAGATTACAACTTTGCAGACAATACTATTAATGTTTTCTAATGTAAATGGAAAAACACACTCAGTCAACTGTTGAATTAGTGCAGGTCTCACGTCCAAAACAATACGTTTGAACCGTCTTGTATTGTAATTTTTTGCAACGTATAAACGTTAAGAGTGAGGTGATAATTTAGGTTGTATGTTATGAGCTGCAATAGTTAATTGTAATCTGTGTTGAAAGCAAAGCATTGCTTTTAAATTGTTTTAAGTGACAAAACATGAACCAAAAGACAAAAAACAATCTATGATCTATTTGGGTCAGTTGGCTCAAACAAAATGTAAGTCTTAATGACAAAATGTGTTTGTTCCTTCTAATAAAGCTATATACTATGTTAAATTGGTATTTTTCTATTTTCTTTTAAGCTACAAAGCTCTATTAGGAAGTTACTTTTATTGTCATAGTGACAAGGGCTCAAATATCAGTTTAGTGTTCTAAAAGGTAATTGTTTTGATTATTTGCACTTCTGACAACTCTTATTATCGTGTCGTATATAGAAGGTTTACAGTGTTCAGTTGTGAATCATCTCTGGGTTAGTCATTTTGTAGGGATTTCCCAATGTCACAACCATTCTACTTGGATGTAATTAAGTTCAATAAAGAGCAGCGTTTATTTAACTGCCTATGCTCAAGCGAGACAGTGATGCTGTTACTAGATTAAATAAGTGTGAATGAGGTCATTTAGCAGTGAATGCTGGTGTAGTATACCTTTATTAAGAAGAATGACGTACGTTGTCACAGACCTTGTTAACAAAAGGGAATTCTTTGTCAAAGAACTGTCCAATGGGAACCACCATCACAACACGGCATGCTCTGATTGGTTAGTTTAAAACAGTTGCAGTCCAGCTTTTAGCTTGCTGATGTCACCATGTGTCCAAATGCATCCATTTGTCGCTCTAAAAGGCGGAGGGACCCTTCAGCAGAGAAATATGTCAGAACAGATCACAGAAACGCCCTTTTAACAAGCAAGGTTGTTAACCAGCATCAAAACATCACAAGTTAATCATTCAGACTATACTTAAAACACCGCTAGAGAGATTATAAGCAGTAATACCAAATTGTGCGCCTTGCAGCACGCACACAACTACACTGAAATGACATGCCAGACCATTTTGATTCTGTGTTCAATGTTTTGCATCTTACCCCACATGAACGTTGTGATGTGCGGTGCTCTCTATCTCCCCCTGCTGGTCGAACACAGTTATGGTGGAGTAGTTTTCCACCATGAGGAAGGAGGGATCCTCAGATTGGCCTGGGACTTTCCCCAGAGGATAGTTCCTCCACTGGACCGGGTCTGACAGAGAAACACACCACAGGCATGCTCAGTACGGAAGGGATCAGTACATCAAGCCACCACACAATAACAAACTATATCTCTGGTATGATAGGAGTAATCTGAATCTTAAACCCCAAGGGAAGGTCAGGATGTGTGTTCACTAGTGAATGACTTCAGCTGATGAACCGACTGATAAATGACACGATACACCAAACTTCTCTCAGGGTCTAAACCCTCTGTACCTCATGCTGCAGTCCTCTGCTCCTCACCTGTGCACACCTGCCAGGGGGAACCCCGAAGATCCCTGGCTCTCTCAACCAGGAGCTCCGCACTCAGCTGCTCCGGCCCAGCGTCCGTCCTCCCCGGCAGGGGCCCTGGGGGACCACTGCCTGCGTTGGAATGCTGGCCGGAGGCCTGGCGCTTGGAGCGGCTCAGCCTCTCTTGAAGGCTCTCCAGGGTGTAGACGGTGTGTCCTGGGGGCTCCTGGGAGGGGGGGCCCTCGGAGGGGGGCTCCTGAGTGTAGATGGTGCACAGCTTCAGCAGCTTCTGTTGTGTGTCCGTGGGAAACGGGTGATCCATGTCTTCCAGGATCCTGGAGAACGGAGCAGAGAGGGAGCACTTCAGGGAGTCAGGTGGTGAAGGGGTTGGATTAGTGATCAGAAGGTCGCCAGTTCGATTCCCGGCTGAGGATGTTGTGTCCTTGGGCAAGGCCCTATTTGCCTCAGGGGGGGAATGTCCCTGTACTTACTCTGTAAATCTCTCTGGATAAGAGTGTCTGATAAATGACTAAATGTAATGTAAACTCTCATCCACAGTTATGGTTTTCCTCACAAACACAACAGGTCCCATGCATTTGCACACCACTGTTGTTTATTATGGGTCACTTAATAAAAGTGAACTGAATACAGGTAAGTCCTTCATCCCAGAAGCAGTGAGTGGCTCTGTGGTTACTCACAGTTTGAGGAGGTGAGGTGAGGCCAGGCAGGGAGCATCTAAACATGCTGACAAAATCTCCTGACATTTCAGATGGATTCGGTTCGTGAAAATCTTGTCCTTTATTCGGATCTTTTTATGACCCTTAGTTTCGTAATGGTATTCAATTCCTGTGGAAAGAACAAAATAACCTAAGGTCAAGACAACCCTGCAGTATTTTAGGATAACAAAAAGAAACAATGCATAGTTGTTTACAATTCCACAAATGTTATCTTTTACTGAGAGTTTCAGAAGGACTTCTAAACGTCTGATTATTTCCCAGACATGTCTTAAACCTGATCCTAGACTAACAACATTTTCAATTGAGATCTTCATTTACATTGAATCTTTACACTTTACAAGTAGGCTTGATCCATGTGATCCATCCATGGAAGAAAAATTTAAACAAGGGCTATTAAAGTCTATTAATCTCATTGTTATAATCTAAGCTCTTTTGTAAAGCTCTCTCTTGGAAGTCGCTTTGTATAAAACAGAGAAGCGTCTGCTGGTACTTTTGGCGTTGCAGAGGAGGACCTCGGAGATCCAGGCAGCTGTGTAGTAGGAGCCGTGTCCCCTGCTCTCCCCTGTCTGCTGCCTCAGCTCCTGGAACAGCTTCTCCAGGAACAGCTGGAGGAGGAGTGGGGAGGCCAGCATCTTCACCAGCGGCAGCCAGAACCGCAGGAAGACCCGGGGAAGGACAGGGACAGTGGGGTCGGCATGATCTGGGGAAACAGGAAATGACATCATCATTATTAAGTTTAACTCGAAAGCTTTCGACGATTCTGTCTGTTGATTTTACAGACAAACAGATGAAATCAGCATCTGACTGACTGACTGGTAGATATTCAGAGGAAATGTTTTACCTGACATGTCGACACCTAGAGACTCCAGCTGTTCAACAGTAGGAACCAGAAAGCCGTCTTCCAACAGTACATCTATAAGCGTTTCACTAACAAAAACACAAGACAATGTTAATGAATTTGAACATTTGATAATCGTGAGATGCAATTGATTTGGTCCAGTGCCTGGTGCCTGTTTGATGCCTGTTTAGTTCACCTGGACTCGAGGGAGAGGTGTGTGATTTGATGGAGGATCCAGCTGACATCAGCAGAGGGAGCCGGCCATCCGCTCTTCTGCTTGTCTCCTGTTAATGCCTCAAATGTCTACACAACCACAACACAATGACACACACATTATGGCTACACAACCACAACACAATGACACACACATTATGCCTGTGTCGTCAGACGATATTCGTTTCCAAATGATGGAACATTGATAGAAACAGATGCACTTGAACTTTTAGACGGGAGAGAAACTGAACAAGCGAAAACTTAAATAAGGAAAAACAGTCACCTGAAACTGCTCTTTTTCATACGATATCACCAGGTCTCTTGCTGTTTCTGGAAAGGAACATTAAAGAGATAAAAGCATGTCAGTGATGATACCAGAATCCCCCCCCCCTCAACATCAAGGAGCGTCACACTCTAACCACTAAGCTGAACCCTCCCAAGACGCCTGACTCACTGTACGTCTCCATTTCTCTCTGCTTGGCGATGTACTCGTTCTCCTGCTTCTGTAGCTCCTCCCCCTCTTCGTCAGAGGCGGAGTCCCAGTCGTTGTTAAGGTCGCCGCCCAGCTGTCTGGACCAGTACTCCTGCTGCAACCAGTCCAGCACAAACTGACAGCCTGAAAACACACACAGCTGCTTCAGGACACCTTAGCTTGTTTAGATGGGTTTGTTCTTAGACTATAGGAGAAGGTTTGTCCCTGCTGGTCCAGTGAGGTGGAGCTACATTGTAGAGTTATTCAGACATGTTATTTGAAGATGACAGACAGCATCACTGTTCTCACCTTTACGACACCATTTCAAGTTTGGGAGTTTGCGGTGCGTTATCTCGTGTCTGAGGTCGACGATCCACTCTGGAATCTTTAACTAGAAAACAGACAGGGATATTTCTTACACCTTCACACTGTCTGTCTAAGACATCCTGTGTCAGTTTATCCAGGGGTTATGGTTAGAAATATTAAATGTTCGTTTTACACACCTGATGGGCTAACCTTCTCAAAGGTTGGGCCACCCTCTTCTGCAGACGCTCCGTCATTGAATTAACAAACCTATTGGTAGACAACAAAATACAACAACAAAGCATTGAAGAATAAATGTTAAATGTGTTGAAGGTTCATGCATTAGAAAGCTGTGGTTGATGACCTACCTGACCAGAGCAGCACCGTACAGCAGAACCAGATCATCAGCCTCCAGCTGTCCAGAGTGGTCCAGGATTTGACACCGCACAAGATCTGCTGTGTTCTCAACTGCGACTGGTGTCGTATGGGCATACCTTAACACAAACAGAACATTTAATAATAATAAATGAATAAATAAATATTTTAATGTTTAAATATTAATGTTTAACATGAATGGTTACAGTTCTGCGAACCTTAAACTTAGATCGCCAGCTATTGAATAAGAGCGATTGGTAGTATTCTTACTGTGTAATTTGTGAAAAAGTGAAGAAAAAAAATGTGTGTGTGTTATATCCTAATAGAAAATCCAAAGTGTGGTTTTACCTGCTCTTCCATGCTGATATTCTGTGTAAAGCATATTTCTGCAGAACACAATCCTTAGAATAAAGATACTCCAGAACCTGGTCCCACTCTGCCTTGTTGAGCCATGCGACAACGTGCTGCCTCTTTTCTGTACTTTTCTTTTTCATATTTTCTGTAACTGTAATATGACACAAGAGTTAAAGTTTCGTGTTCTACTACTATTTTATTAAGGCATCTAAAGTAAGTTAACCAGCCACATCAAGCTGCTAGACAGCAAAAAGAGTGCCTTCGCGTCTGCCAGCTTTAGATCCACTCAACCAAGAGGACGACGCTTCTTTTTTTGTTCTTGTTAGGTGATCCTTGTTATTTTCTTACACTTTATCCTGTGGTATTGGAATATAAGTCCATATACTGAACCAGTTTCAAATGTCTGTCAGAATACGCTGTAGAATTGAGATTGTATTTTTGTATATAGCTTTTCAAAGTAGTGTAACACTGTCCTCTGTGCCGATCGGATCGAGACAGAAACATACTACATCCGGTTTCATTGACGGTAGGAAACAAGGTGCTTGATCAAAGGTTCCGTCTAATTCCACAGTTTCTCATTTCTGAGGCTTTGTGTGTGTTTTTATATTGATATAGACTCAAATGCGAAGTTAATTAATTATCTATGAAATTATACTTAATTATCGTGGATGTTTACCATTTTGTTACAATATGAACAGCCGTATCACTGTTATGACGTAGAAATGTACAATAAATGTTTTGAAAAGAAGTGCATTTTGTGCTTTGTTTATTTAAGTCATTATCATTTATATAGCTCATACCTACTACTGACATTAGCTCTTTTAGATGATTTAACACACGGATTTAGCCTATTGTTTGAAAGTTTGCAGTCCCATGAAGTCAGACCCATCATTGGAAAATTGCGTCAGATAAGGGAGATCCCCTATAATGTCTATGGATCTCTCAGTTCATCCACAGGAATTCTCCACTCACGTTTAAACATTTGACAAAGCGCCTCAGATCCAGGCGGAGTCTCAGTTCAGTCTGCTCAGTTCAGTCTGCTCATTTTAACCCTAAAGTCTTCATCCTGGGTGTGGTCACACTCTATGGTCACACTAGGTTACCGTTAGCAGGAAATCAAGCGCTGAACCACCAGTTTCAGACGAAACAAAGAAAAAGCAAGTAGATGAATTTTGTGGACTGAAAGTAAAAAATCTGATCCAGTTTCTATTGTCCCCAGACGTGTTTTATTCTGTTGCTGCCGCCTTATTCTGATGGACAAAAGTTTTTGCTGACTGCAGTGTTGAAAGACTTATTAATTTTTAATTCCAATAATCTGTGATTATAAACAGAAGACAAAATGCCGAAAACGGTAAGTAGTATCTTTCTTTATGGAATGTTTTAATTTTCTTTTCTTTTTCCTATTCCATTTTCCTTTATCAGGACTAGATATAGCTCGAATGCTATATCTATTAGCTTACAATAGGCTAGGCTAAACTACACAAATGAATAGGCTTCTACGTCATTTATTTCCACATACTAAAACAGTAAGATATTGATCAATAAGTTATTTGAATTAAAAAAAAAAAATAATTCTCCCACTTTCAAATGTAGCCTAACATACGACACGTAGACCGCAGGGATTTTAGCTGAAAAGAAAACTTTTACAAGCGCATCAATGCGGCAACATGAACATTTAACTTTTTACAATATGTAATACCTAATGTGTTATTTAATTTCTCAAGGATTTTGAAACGGTTTTAGATGCTTTTTATTGACTCTTGGACTCTTTAGCCCAGGAAATCCCTCAAACCGTTACTTTGTGTCCCCCTCCTCCCCCCTCCTCCCCCCTGAAACGTGATTGGCTTTAGAATGAACAGAACAGTCCAGGTTACAGTGTTACACTGTAGCCAACAACATAAACGACAACATAAGAAACCCTCCAATTTATTCCTCTTTTATCAACATAGTGTTTATTTGAAATGTTTAATTTGGAAACTTAGTTATCAGGCCATATTCTGAGAGCTTTCTGTCATTGTGATGGAGTTCTAAATTCTAAGCCTGAAGATCATCTGAACAGTTTAGAAAACACGCCAAGAAGGATGTGTGATAAATAATGTTAGGTTCATTAGTGATTTGTCCTTTCAGTATCATTCAGGATACTCAAAAGTGGGTGTTTCCGTCAGTCTACAATGATCATCTTTCTACTCTGCTGTCAGATTGATTTGAATAGTGTCAAGATTTGAATTATTTAAATGATTGAAGCCTTTGAAGTCGATGGGATTCTTCTGCCATTCTCAAAATGTACAGAATAAACCAATGCATACATATTAGCAGATTTATGAATGGGTTAATTAGCCTGTCCATGATTAGCTGAACTTCTAGAGTGACAGAGGGGAGACAGAATCCACGTTTCTCAGTGTATTTTCCGATTTTACCAGCATTGTGAAAATAAACATACAACTTTAAACCGAGTTAATGATATGAAATCAGATCATTTTTTTTCTTCTTCTTTTTCATCTTTCATTATTACATATCCTGGAAATCCCAAAAATTATATTAGGCCCCAAATGAGCTCATGTTGGCATACGTTCAGCTTCTCAAGGAACAGTAATCTCAGTGACTCAAGGTTTCTGAGTTGACGTCAGTTCCTTGTGGCAGTTTCCTGGCTTGTCTTGACGCAGCCTCTGAAAGCCTTATTTGGTGTTTCGCAGCACAGACTCCCCCTTCTCCTCACTGCTTCACTGCAGCGTGGCTTTCAGCTATCACTGTTGCTCTAAAGATTGTGAGCACTTCTAATGGACACTTTACCATAACTAATCTGATTCCATTGTGTTCTTTTTTGCCTAATAGGACCAGAATGACAGTGTTACAGATGGTGACACAGCCAGACTGTGATTTTTTTTTTGTCATAACTATGACATTTTATATTTTTATAGTTGTAGTTAGTGATGGTTAGTGAACTGTGAATTTATCCACAAGGTTGTATCAGAAATCTTCCATATTTGGAGGAAATCTGAAGAAGTTGAAACATCTGGATGTGGATGTTCTTATCATTTAGTCATTCAGTCATTCATTCAGTCATTTATCAGACGCTCTTATCCAGAGTGACTTACAGCAAGTACAGGGACATTCCCCCCTGAGGACAGTAGGGTGAAGTGCCTTGCCTAAGGACACATAGTCATGTTGGAAAAGCCAGGATTTGAACCGGCAACCTGATGACTAGCCCAATTCCCTAACCACTCAGCCACCTGAATCCCCCCCTCTCTCTCAAGTAACTTTGGCACCAAAAACTATATCGTTCACATGGTTTACATAGTGATCAGTTGACTGAAGGGATGAAAGTATGTTTTTTATGCTTTCACATATGACATTGTAGACCATATGAAGGGGTCAACATAGGTTCACATGTGAGAACAGGTCAAACTGTTAATAAACCCCAAGTGAAGGAAAGGCCGCTGGTATGTAAGAAAGGGGATTAGAAGCCACAGAAGTGCAACATAGCACTGCTCAGATTAACAATTTGTAATAATCAAAGCTCCAGGAGGTTCTGTGTGCTGGAACACTGCCAGAGTCTGAGGGCTGTGGCCCGTGTACAGGGTTTATCTGTGGAAGGATCATTCTGCTCAGCTAACAGTAAGTTCTGGTGTTTTTTTCTTTTCTTTGTGGTTTCTAAGAGAATTTGATGTTGATTAGAGTTTGATATGAAATGCTAAGGTTTTAATGGGATACCTACAAGTCAGAAAGTGTTTTGTGATTGTAGGTTGTAGCAACATTACTGGTAGGAAGGAATTATACTTTCTGTGGTTTGTGCAAAGTCAGATTATGAAGGTTGTTTTTAAAATGGCAGAGCGAGTAATAGTGAGTTTATTCATTTAGTCCTGGTTGATAGAACACATACTGTTTATTTCCCAGGTGGAATATATAATATTCTGTTTTATAGGGATTATAAAGAGCTAAGTTGATAGTAACATCTTCACAGTTCTCTGAATTTAAGTACATTACTTGGATGTTTGCTGCAGCCCCCCAACTCACAACCTTTCGATCATGAACCAAAAGCCTTAACCGTTGAGCCACCTGACTCCTGACTGTTTTCCACTCTGGAATCTCTCATTACCTTATATAGATGCTGATCAGCGCGAGAATAAAAGTAGAGATAAAAGATTGACAAGTAAGAACAATGTAAAATAGAAACATAGCGAATGAATAATGATTCATTGACTTCAATTAGTTGCCATGAAATTCAGTTCATTTCTAGGTCAATGTAATGTAGGTTGTTGTCTTTGTGGAGTCGACTAATGGAGTGTAACGATTGTCCCAACAGGGAGAGTGGAATTATTGAAATCTACATGGTCCTTTGGAGAGGGCGTTTACAGCAGGGGCTAATAATAGTGTGTGAGAAGTGTTCTGAGTTCTGTTGAAGAGAGACCCACCCTTACCAGTCAGAACATTCACATTCTTAGTTCCTTTTTCATGCGTGAAGAACTATTTTTATCCTGGAAAACAGCTTCTTAACTGCTTTGGACTGATGGCCAAGGACTTGATGTATTCAGCTATTAAGACTTTGTCTAATCTGTAAATGTTATGCGACCAGTCTGGTTACAACCTTAACCCGTGTGTTAACTAGTCTTGTTTTTCAGTCTGCTAGTTCACTCCCTGGTAGGTTTAGTGAGTAGTAAACTGTGAAAACACGTCACTGTGGATAGAGGAAATTATGAAACAGGTCCAAAAGCCACTCCCTAACACTGGCAGAAAGCTGCTGTCTGGACCTCAACAGCACTGCTGGTCCAAACATGATCTCAGTCATATCCTGCAACACCACCAAAAGCTTAACACCTACAAATACAAAATGATCAAACTGTTAGTTACTGTTACTGATGATCTGTCTAGAAGTGCTTGTCTCTTGTCTGGGTGGGCTGGCCCTGGGAGTCTGGGTGTTCAGGGGCCAGGAGAGAGCCCCGGCTAGTGGGACATCCTGCAGGCCCTCACTGGGCCCTCCTCGGCCCCTGCGGTGTTGGCCATGACAGGAAGTGGAGGGGTAACGAGTGCCCTGAGCAGCACACAGGGTCTGCTGACACAAAGGGGAAAGAACGCAGCCCTAATCAGCCACACAGCTGGGAAATAATGCGAGCCTTTGTGATTGGGTGCGGGCGTGGGTCCTGCTCAGTTATTTCCCCCCAGACAGACCCTCTGCTTGTTTGTGTCATCTCTGAGAGGCCACAATCATAAACGCTTCAGAACATGTGACACAAGACCGGTAGACGACCGGAGGAGGAGGCGTTTTGATCCCAGACCTTAAATAATGTGTGTGTGTGTTTAACTCAGTCTTTTGCACAAGTCGCTAATGACATCGTAATGAAGCTGCTGTGTGCAGTAAGAGAACCAGGAGGGTGACGCTGTCGGCAGCAGAGAGGGAGTGGGCGGAGAGAGCTGGAGTGAGGCATGGCTGGGAGCTGGAGTGAGGCATGGCTGGATGTTC